>JBBBDQ010000559.1:2730000-3147500 GCA_037127315.1 Ascarosepion bandense
TGCAGGGGGCTACATAGGAGTGAAAAGATTGGAAAAGAGAAAGCCAGAAACCACAGCCTAAACAGGGAACAAGGGATGAGCCTCTTCACCTGTTCAATAGACGTAGGTGGAGTGTAAACCGGGCAATAGTTTAGTCTATCTACTCCAATTGAAGAAAAAAAGAGTGAGAAGATTGGTAAAGAGAAAAAAAACCGGAAACTGCATCCTAAACAGGAAACAAAGGATGAGCCTCTTCACTTGTTCAATAGACGTGGATGGAGTGTGAACCGGGCGATAAGGATTTCTATAAGCAAGAAGTACGACTAAAGACAATATTAGAATAGGATTTGCGGTTACATTTAGCAATTTATAAAATTCTTTTAGGAATAAAAATTATAGCAAATAATAAAATAATCTAAATATTCTAAACTTCATTTATAAAATTTCTACATTTCTCTTGACAAGGTTCCTGAAGGAATGAAACGTTTTGACATCAAAAGTTTTCCTCTTGTCATTTCTTTTATTAACATTGACTTTACACATTTATATCTGAATTTGTGTGTGTGTGTGTGTGTGTGTGTGTGTGTGTGTGTGTGTGTGTGTGTGTGTGTGCAAAGGCCTTGTTTCCAGTAGCTGTTAGACATAATGTCACGCTAGACTATGTCGAACTTCCAGCTTCCTAAAAGATACCAGAATGTAAACAAAAGAATTCTATTACAGACACCACATCGGTTCTTGATAATGACCGCGATAGGCAAAAGTACTTGAACAAACTAACAAAATATGAACTTCGGTCAGTTTATCCTTAACTTCGAGCGCAGTACTGAACAAATTATTCGAAATTTGGAAGAATATACTAAAGATTAAACAGATAGACATCGTCGGTTTTTTCAATCAGACTTGTTTGAATATATATATATATATATATATATATGTGTGTGTGTGTGTGTGTGTGTGTGTGTGTGTGTGTGTGTGTGTGTGTGTGAGTGAATGAATAAGAACAAAGAAAATAATTGCAACGTTCAAAACATTAATTTAAAACAGTGCTCAATATAAAAATAGAGCAATCAATATTTATATATTTAATTATTACGTTAGAACATGTACCAACTACAAACTACTACAAAATTGAAAGAACAATGTCTCATCACGTAGTTAACAGTGATGGTAATAAACGTTTTTATTTAAAAATAGAAAAACGGAAAAAAAACATTTTTTTAGGGAGAAAAAATAAAGAGGTAAAACGATATTTTCAAAAAGACAGAAAGAGGGAAGAAAAAGAAGAAAATAAGTTGAAAAATCAAGAAAAGCAAAAAAAAAAAAAAAGAGGGAAAGGAAAGATACAGAAGAAATAGAAAGTGTAGAGAAAAATAAATGAGAAAATGTAGAGAGAGAAGAGCCAACGCAAACGGCTAAAAGAGAGAAATTTTAAATTTGGGCCGGAAGTAAATTGCAAACAAATATTGACATCGGTTACAATATTCCAGCTCAAATCCTTAGCATTCTCTTAATGATGAAATCCAATACGCAAACAGAAAGATTATTCATAAAACGTAAATTAAAGGATATTTTTAAAAAAAAGAATACGAAGATATGAAATTATTAGGCATAATATTACTAATTAGAAAAAAATAAGATAAAAATAAAATAAATTAAAGTTAGATTAAATTAAATTAAATTTAAATTAAATTTAAATAAAATAGAATAATATGAATAAATGTAAAAATAAACATAAAATACATAGAAAATATTAAAATAACAATAAAATAATAAAAATATAAATATAAATATAAAATATATAACAAAATAATAAATAATCAAAATAAAAAATAAAAATTTAAAAAATAATAATAAATATAGAAATAAAATAATAAATTTAATAAATAATAATAATAATGAATATATTTTTAAATAAAAACGTTTATTACCGTCATTGATAACTACCTGATGAGACATTGTTCTTTCAATGTCGGAACAAAACGTACAATTTTGTAGTAGTTTGTAATTTTTCACATGTTCTAACGTAATAATTAATAATATATATGCTCTCGGTAGTCGATAGAGTACTATAGAGAGAGGTAGATTTCATAAAAACAGTAACTACTTTCGGCTTTACGCTACGTTCTTTGGTTACTAAATTGAACGCTCTCAGTTTTCGGCTGTTTGTTTCCATCCCGTGAATAACCTGCTCTGATAGCTGCTTTTCCCCGATAGCACAGTGTAAAGATAATCGTCTGATGACAAATCAGTCGGTCGGTCTAGCTGCACTGAAGAGTTGTGGTACAGAGAAACGGGCTTGTCTGCAGATGATTATATATATATATATATATATATATATATAGTCATCCGCTGACAGATCTGTTTCGCTGTATCACAGCTCATCAGTACGGTTAGACTCCGATTGCTTTTAACCCAGGAGTGAAACTCGACCGAAGTGGCGTCAGTCGGCGATTCTACCTCTGGGCCATGGAGAGCACTCTGGCCACTGGCGTATGATACATGATATGCTAAAAGTCATTCTCCTTCTACCGAACGCCCATAGCTCAGAAGTAGAATCGCCGACTGACGCCAATGCGGTCCGGTTTCAATCCTGGGTTAGGGGCAGTCTGGTGTCTAACGGTACTGATGGGCTGTGATACAGCGAAACAGATCTGTCTGCAGATGACTATATATAGTTTTTGGTCATAATTACATTAGACTAGTACTCAGTTGTATTAAAAAAATGTTCAATACATTTATATTGTAGAAATTTTAATAATTTTAATTTGAAAATGAGTTATTTCTGCAACCTAGCTTTCAACCTTTCGGTATCTTCAGACGATTTATATTAATTGATTTTCCAGCGTTTTTCAAACGTACAGCAGGGATTTTACGAACTCATGACTGGAATTTTTAAACAAACGAAAATTTTCAAAATTAAGGAGGAGTTACTTAAGCATCTTAAAATACTTTCATCCAGGTTTGTATGATCCTAATATGTATCTATAAGCGTGATTACGTCTGGACATTAATTCTGATCTTTCATTCAGTAACTTTTTTTTTTTTTTTTTTGGGTAACATAATGGCTAACTTTTCCTTTTGGCACAATCTGCAGACGCCACCACCGTTGTATGGTTTGGCTTTTTTTTTTACTATAGTCTATGTTATATCACGTTTTTTATTTTTAATTCTACACGCGGCTACAATTTTAAGGTTTTCTAGTTTAAAGTAGAATTAGTATTATTCCATCCTTTTTTGCAATATTTTTTTGTTGAAACCTAGGTTGTGGAAATAACACATTTCCAAATGAAATATATATATATATATATATGTGTGTGTGTGTGTGTGTGTGTGTGTGTGTGTGTGTGTGTGATAGAATATAGTTTTACGGTATGCTATATTTACATTGACTAAAAAATTAAAAAATTAAAATAGTAGGGGTCGCTCAGTGGTAACAAGCTTTTCGATTTATTATTAGTATATGTAATTTTTACTCAACAACAATATCACCTAATCGCTAAAAATTAATACAAAATTTTAAATTATTTAAAACTTCATATTTATTCTAATTAAAATTTAAAAAATGAAAACAATTCTTGTAGGAATTTTTATTATTACCTTTTTTTTTTCTTAAGACAATTTTGTCCATTATATATTTATTCATAAATGTAATTAAATGATTTTTAATTAAATAATCCTAAATTTTATGGCTTTTTTATTTTATTTTATGATTCGGAGCATCTTTTCTGTAACTAGGGAGGTTCAGTTTTACAAAAAAAAACACGAATGATATAAATTATCTATGGACTAGTATTTATATATAATATAAATATAAAAACCTACAAAAATGAATTTCTCGAAATTTCATAAAATTAAGTAGAGGGGTAATAGATTTAAAATTATATATATATATATATATGTATATATATATATATATATATATGGAGAGAGAGAGAGAGAGCGAGAGAGCGTTGATTTATGCTAATATTTGCTTTTTTAATTCCTGCTTTTTTAGTAGTCTTGATGATAAAATATATTTTGGCAAGTAGGTTATATTTTTACGGTGACAAAATGTATATAAATTATAGCCTTGTTATTATACCTCGAGCACTATTTAGCTTTAAAACTAATTCATGGTCCTGGAGCTCAGACTCTTTGGACGTTGGCACGAAAGACTAAAAAGCAATAGTTGTTTCCAGTTAAAGCGAAACCGTAGACTGAAAGAAAAATGAATGGATGTAAGTCAAATTTTGATTTCCTGGTATCGATATCAAATAAGCTTTTTCGTCGTAAACTGAATTTTGAAGGCTAAATAAGTCCTCTGAGTAAATGGTATCATGGCTGAGACTAAGAACTACAATTATACCTACTTAGAGCCAAACCCGAAGCAAAAACTAAAGTAAAAGGGCTGAAAAAAATACAGACATACAGACAGATAAACAGACACACACACAAACATCTTGCCTTATATATATATATATATTATCTATTTTTTGCACTATTGTAAGAACTGCAACCTTGAAACTTCTTAGTCTCAGCCATGATAACTTTTACTCAGAGGACTTATTTAGCCTTCAAAATTCAGTTTACGACGAAAAAACTTATTTGATATCGATACCAGGAAATCAAAATTTGACTTACATCCATTCATTTTTCTTTCAGTCTACAGTTTTGCTTAAACTGGAAACAACTATTGCTTTTTAGTCTTTTGTACCAACGTCCAAAGAGTCTGAGCTCCAGGACCATGGATTAGTTTTAAAGTTTTCATTACATGCGAGCAACGCCGGGCTATACTGCTAGTTATTATTATTATTATTATTATTATTATTATACTAACAGCAGCAGCCCGGTGATAATAATAGGTAGAATAAATGAAACGTCTAAGATGCATCGTTGTAATTTAGGAATGAAGGCTGAATCCGTTTCTTGTAGTGTTGGCGACGGTTGTCATGCAGGCCGTGATGGAGTCAGTCAATAGCGAATCTAATGACTGACCCTAATTGCACTTCCGGTATTGACCTGTTGTACCGGAAGGAAATTTAAGTGTCTGAACGATAAACGCCGTAAATATGAAAAACGGTGGTATATATAATTATCATGTCAACCATTATCAAAAGATTTGTTCAGCGTTCTTTCTAATTACATTTGATCGCTTGATGTTATAGTGTTAGGGAAATCTTTTCTTGTCATACAAATGGCTTTAAGACATACGGTTTGATACCCACATAGAGCCTGCTTATATTACTGCATTGGTGCAATAGTTTCCAAAATGCTGTCAACATAATCTTTTATTCATATAAATTCAGAGCAACATTATTCACTTATCAAAGTATTTTTCTGGCTTTCTTTACCACGTTTCAACCAGACAAGTCTCTCCTGTTTTATTTCAATGTATTCTTCGAAGAATTTTTCAATGTATTTTATTAGCTAAAAAAGCTGTGCTGACGAATAGTTTTGTCAGGAAACGAAACGCATGATAGTTCAAAGGTAATAATGAACAGTATAAATATATACAGTATATGAAGTTGGAGATTAACGAATTTGTTAAGGGCTACTCGTAGTTCAGAAATGGTAATTCTTATATTTTCATATAATCCTACAATCTCAAGTAAAACATGGCACGCTGAATATGCACTTATGGTAAATTTAACTTCGAAAAAAGATTTAAGATACACAGGGTGATATGGGTCAAATGTCGTCTAATTACTCAAAAATGAAAATAACACTGAGATCTCATTTTAACATATATATTTAGCAAAATTACACAAAAATATCTTGAAATAATATTGAGAATATTTATTCAATAACAGTGTTATTGGCTTCAACCACAGCTTCCAGACGTCTTCAGAATATGCTTCTCTTCTGGACGGTCTCCTTGTTTAAGTTGTTGAATTTTGTTATAATTATTTTCTCCTGTTCATCTTTGATGTTACAAGGGTTTTTGTTAGTCTCTTAAACAGCTGCGCCCATACATAATAAACAAGGGGGTCGTAGTCTAGAGATTTAGGTGGCCAGATGTAACAGGCGATGTAGTCGCAGAAATTGACTAGGTTCGTCTACGGCTATATCGTGTTGAATAGACCGGTTCCCGTCCGATCACCAAAGTTAAGCAACATCGAGCCTGGTCAGTACTTAAATGGGTGACCATTTGGGAATACCAGGTGCTGCAAACGTAAGGACCAAGAATGGTCCACCGGTCCTCCAGGTTTGGGGGTTGGGTGCAGGGCTAACAACCCTGCCCCGTAAAAAACAGTTTGTTACAGAAACAGCAACAAAAAGTTGCTGCCCTATGCATCATCTAGGTGTGATGGATAAATGATAATGATGATGATGACTGGGTTCTCCTGCTTCTTTGGCATAGTGTAGAATACTCTTGCCAGACATAGTTTTCTAGCAGCCACCCTCTTGATTTAGGGGAGCACTGCCTCCTAGAAAGCACTTAATTTAGGCGTCTGTGTTATGTTTGAGGCAATGTGGGAAAATGAATAGAGGCATAACGTTACCATTACTAAAGATCACTTCGAACGCCATTATTTTGACTGGATATATCCCCCAACTCTTTCTAAATCCTCTGCACTGTCCTCAGATTGACACCCAAACACTCTGAAACGTTCATATCGAAGCATCCAGCGAAAATGCGAAGCAATACAGAATGCCGTTTCTAAATTTCTGGCAGACTGATTTGCGTCATGGTGCTTTTTTTTTCTCTCAGACGGTGTCTAACTGGCCCTATTATACAGCGCAGTTAACAACATCAAAAACAAACAAGGAATGTGTGAAATTAAAAAATATAAAATGGCGAGAATTTGCTCACCGCACTCTGTAAATAACTAGCGGGTAGGTCAGGTAAATAATTTTATTATATGTCCGGCTAACATCGAAATTCAGTATCTTCTTTTCACTTCTTTGTCGTGTTTTTGTCTTCTGACAATGTATGATAAAATTTTGAAAATGCTTGGTCTAGAGGATTCCAAACCTGCAGCAGTACCTCCTTCATTTAACCAAAGAGTTGTGTTAAACACCAACGCTAGCGTGATAGCGGTCGAGAAAACTTGACAATTTGTGGCCTTATCCCATATGTACGCGTACAGGCATCCCACATTAAAAATACAATTTCTCATATCTCACCACAGTGTTGTGAGTGGAAGGCAGAATAAATACCATTAGTCATGGGGGCTGTTTTGTTCTACTGGTATAAGGAAGACATGCAGACAAATTTAACATGGTGCAAATTTATAAAAAGATTATTACTGTTATTGGTTTCAGGTGTTGGAAGAAAGCATCATGGCATTAAAGAATTTGTTTTTATTTTATTATTTCCCCCCAAGCAAGGCGGGACCGCCATTATTGCGCAGAGGGTTACAATGAAAGAAATGACTGAGTACGGAGGATATTGAATAAAGAATAAAAGATGAATCGGATTCAAGAAAATAGAAGATGACAATTGACGTTGCATTTAAATTTTTCGAAATTTTACAGACCGGAAGTGTGATAAAATAAATTGTTCTAGTAGAAGTGGCGGTTACATTTAATTATTTCAACAGTAAAGATGAATAGAAGATAAATGCCAGTCTAGTAGCAGGCTTAAGTTTACGTGGTCGGGTACCAGGAATAAAAGCTCATCAAAGCAGTTGACATAGAAATGTTGTAGAAAAGTCAGAGGGAAGCAATGTCATGTCGATGAGAAAGTGACTGAAGTCGAGATGCCAAGTCAGGACTGATTACATTGCAGATACTTTTTTTATTTTGTCGAGAACCTCAAGATGAAGAGCAGGAGTATCCAACCAGATATGGCAGCAGTATTAAGTTGCAACAGATGGATAAAACAAAAGAGTGAACGAAAGAAATTAAAGAAAACAGCATTAAAAGCAACGAACGAGAAATCGAAGATCTATCATTTTAAAGCTTAGATACTTTCCTGAACTTTTCTTTTGATGTATTTCCAACATCATGCCGTTTCCCCATCATTCACCACTACCACCGCCATTACTTCCATCGACTATAAAACGATAGAAGTCTTCTTTTTGTCAGATTCGGTTTAGCCCCTGGAGAGTTCAAGAAAAAATACCGTTTAGATAAAAGATGAGTCCACGAATCTTCTATTTTATTTTTATTTTTATTATTGGTCATAAAGATGGTAGACAGGAAAATGTCACCACTGTGAATGATGGTTAAAGGCAACATGGAAAATCAGAGGAGAAAGTACGTTTGAGGCAAGCGTTCAAAAGATATATAACAGTATCCTACCCTTGTAGAAGATACTGTCATTTCTGCTTTAAATCAAAAATTACCTCCCTCTGGCAAAAATAGTTGAATAAAACTTCTCATGACAAAACTTATAGCGAAAAAATGTAAGGTTAGATCAGATGCATTTAACCATTTGGTCGTAAAAATTTTCGCAGCGTTTTTAAGTGATTTTTTTTCAGACAATATTTAAATACTAGTACGCAGATATATTCCATTTTGTTCTAATACCTTTCACCATATTTGACATAGGTTCATGATTCCATCTACCCAGAATTTGGTACCGTTCTCATTGATGAACTAATTTATTTTTTTAAAAGGCTTCCAGAGAATTTAGTGATTGTAGCCTTTGGGAACAGCACTTGTCTGAATTCTGACTTTGAATAAAATAAGTAAATATTCAAACACCATATTTATTTATTTGTACATAGATGTATTCAATCACATATATGTCATTTTATTCCAATAGCTTTTGCTATATCTAAGGCAAGTTTATGAATCCATCTTCCCGAAAATTGACATATTCTTTAATGTTGGACTAGCCGAGCGAACAGCTTATGAATAGTAAACTAAACCAGTCAGCCGGTTATCAATGTGTTTTATCTGCGCGCGCATTTTGGTAGAAGTAGAAGTGAATGATCGTAAATATAGTTATTTTTAATTAACAGATGAAAATGTGAATGCATAGTGGTTCGCTTGTTAGTATCAGAAGATGATATGAATGGATTATAATATAGCCTAGCAATGTGGACCTGTTGGAACATAGTTTAGGCAGAGTGGAAGTTATTGCAGTTGGCTGGTAGATTAAAATAAGTGAATATATCGTTTAATAAATAAGCGAAGCGTCTACTCAAATATGGGTAACCACTAAAAATAACGTTTAACTAATAAAATCTGTCGAATTACTAAACAGAAAAATCCATCAGTTCTTCATATATATATATATATATATATATTGAGGAATCGGAGAGCCGTGTTCTAATTCCAGTCGAGTTCATTGCATTCACTTACGTGAAAAGAACTTTGGCAAACGTATGAATCCATTTCTATAAAGATGTTGGTAAATAACCATATATATATATATATATATATATATATATATATATTCAAAATAATAACTAAATAAATTCTGTAAGTATCTAAGTTTTAAATTTATACTAAGATAAACTTTAAGAAAAACTATTAACAAACAGAACCTACTTCCGTTACAATCCGTCGCACTAAGGCGTTGGATAAGAGGGGGGAAAAAAAAGAAATCCGCGGAATAAAGACAAGACATACGATACTCCGCAGAAAAGAAAAAAAACCCAAACGGAACCAACCACAAAAAAAGAAAGAGAAAGTGCTCGATACAAAGTACAAACGAAATGCAAAATACAAACGAAATGCAAAAGTAGAGCAAAGATACACAAAGAATCTCAAGCTAGCCAAAACCTACCGCGGTTTCACACTACGGCTCGTCAGGGCACTGACGAGCCGTAGTGTGAAACCGCGGTAGGTTTTGGCTAGCTTGAGATTCTTTGTGTATATATATATATATATATATATATATATATATATATATATATATTGAGGAATCGGAGAGCCGTGTTCTAATTCCAGTCGAGTTTATTGCATTCACTTACGTGAAAAGAACTTTGGCAAACGTATGAATCCATTTCTATAAAGATGTTGGTAAATAAGAGGACTTACTGGGTCTTATAGACTTGGATGGCTATACGAAAAATCTAGGACAAGTTCGAGTTTAATATCTGCAGAAGTTCGTTATATATTCGTTTGGGTAACTTGTAATATACTGTACACCAGCTCTTCCAAAAAATGTGGTTAGTTCTGCACAAACCTTCACCAATATAATCAAATAGTTTTTGGCTTTTGGTTCTAAGAACTGAACTACATGACCCGCATACGTTGAAAAGAACGGGTACTTATCAGCACCGTTAGATTTTCGATTGCTTCCAGCCAGGATTGAAACCCGAGCGACTGGACATCATTCTACTTCTAGGCTATCGGCGCACGGTGGAAGAATGTAGATTTTAACATGCTATATACACAATGTAAACACGACAATAGCCGGGAGTGCTTAAAATTAATTGCTGAATGAATGATGTGTAAATAGCGGTGATTTGCTACTGTTTTCCTTAAGTCTATTATTTCTCCAGAATGCTCAATCGACAAGCGAGATCGTATATATATATATATATATATATATATATATATATAATGGAAGAAGGGATAGAGACGATAGAAAACATAAAGGAACAGGAGACGATGTTTAAGTAAATGTATAACAACTGTAATACGTTAATATTCTTTATGGAAAAAAGTGTATAAACAAAGTAAAAGAAGAAAATTCAATAGAAACTATTTGTTCATTTGCTATTCCGTTTTTCATGTGAAATTAATAGCGTTTTTGTATCAGGTTTACATAAAAAATAAAAGCATCGCTGCGAAATGAATGCCAAAAGGCATGAGAGAGAATCGAAAAATAGCAAAACTACCAATGAAATGTCATAATGAACAACCTTAAACCTTTAAACACCTGTAGAATTTCCACAAATCCAGCTAATTGCTATCAGAAATTTACATTCCGTTAATATATATAATGTTGAGTTGTGATGATGCTTATTGCCAAGATTGTTGTTTTTCTCAGTGGTTTGCTGATAAAAAGATAATTTGGAAAGCAGATTTTTGGTGAGAAAATGCTCGATATCGAGAGTGTTAATAGGATTAATGTGAGAAAGTTTGTTACTTAAGTGAGTAAAGTTATGCCGACTTCGAAGTTTCTACGGAGGGCACTATTGTGATGTCCTCATTCCTCGAGGTTTTTTTCTTCATCTGCAGACGAAACTTTAAGTCAGCATAACTCTACTCAGTCAAGTAAAAAACTTACCCACATTAATCATATATATATATATATATATATATAGAGAGAGAGAGAGAGAGAGAGAGAGTTGGGGGAAGATATATAGAGAGAGAGAGCATGTGTGATTTTTGTAGAAGTGGTCTTATTTGTGATTGGTTGATTTTCTTTTTCTTTTTGCTTATTTTTCTTTTTTTTTATTATTCAGGTATTTGATTTATTTTGTCTTATTGCTTATAGTTTTTTAGTATACGCGTGAGTGGATGTTTGCTTAATTGCTTTATTGCTTTTTAGTTGTATTGTACTCAGTTGTTATATTGACCGTTTTTATTAGTATAAACTTTTTCTTGACATGTTGGTATGTTTTGCCGAGTGACGATTTATTTTTCTAGGTAAGGGTCGGGTTCTTGTGTTTCGTGTATATTTGTGTTTGCGGCGTTTGTGTGTGTGTGTGTGTGTGTGTGTGTGTGTGTGTGTGTGTGTTTTCGTTCAGTCGTGGTTGTATTGTTTTCTGTTTTTGTCGTGATTGAGTGTTTATGTTTTTATTTATATTATTTGTATGTTTCGTATTTATTATTTTACGTTCTGTGTCACGAGTGTATTTTTATTTTTTTATTTTTTTTATTTTTTATTTTATTAAATTTTTATATCGTATATTTATATTGTTTGTTTCGTATTTGCTTGATTTTCTTGTAACTTATTGTTTTGAATGGCAAAATAGGTATTTGTTCGCATATCTAGTTTTCTTTTGTTTAGTATTTCACTTCGACTTATTAAGATTATTATTGCTAGTTTCTATTCAAAGCATAATTTACAACTTTTGCTATTACTGCTGTATGGTAATGCTTTATTTTAGTATTTTCTATTTTATTTTTTTGGTAAAAGTTTCATTAAAAACGAATTACAAGGTACTGTGATTAAGCATTTGATTCAATTTTTTGTCTTTGTATAAGTGACTTCTTTTTTGGACAAATGTGGGATTTCATTTTTAGCTGTTTTTATTTTACGTAACAAAAACATTTTTTTTAATCGTTTCACCCCGAGCAAGGCATTCCACTGCCATTGTAGCGCAGGGGGTTACATAGGGTCGAGGGAGTGATGGGAAAAGATGGTTAGATATAGGAAATGTTAGAAGGAGGGAGATAGAAAGGGTACCGAGAATGAGGGTTGGTTAGATGGTGAGAGTGTTTGAGAGAATAGATGCAAGTTAGCGTGTTAGGAGGTGTCTATTGACCTTACATTTAAACTCCTGGAGATTGTAGCCGTCGGGGAAGCAATCGTGTGGAAGGGAATTCCACAGCCCGGAAGTGCGAGAAAAGAAACTGTTGGAGTAGAAGTTGCAGTTGCATTTTATCGGTTTCACTGTAAAAGGGTGGGATCTAGTTGCCAATCTAGTTTCTCGTGCAAAGTCGTATCTAGGGGGCACCAGTGATCTAAGTTCATCGGAGCAGAGGCTGTGAAAGTATTTATAGAAGAGACACAGGGAAGCCACGTCGCGCCGGTGAAAGAGAGATTTTTTTCTGAATGTGGTGGTGACGTTGTTTCTTGATTGCTTCACCTTGTCAGTCAACTTTAATGAAACTTACATAAAATAGAAATTGATGCACAAATATGTAATTAAATTACATGAGCCAACAAGGGAAGAAACACTACAGCATACATAAACAACACACAAAAATATCAACAGCTAATATATATATACGCATCACACATTCAGTAAAATGAATTAGAGCACTCTGACTATTGGGCGCGTATAATGATAATATATGTGCTAAAAAAGTCTGCCTTCTTCCACCGAACGCCCATAACCCAGAGGTAGAATCGCCGACTGACGCCAATTTGGTCGGGTTTCAATCCTGGGTTAAAAAGCAATCGGAGTCGAACCGTACTGATGAGCTGTGATACAGCGAAACAGATCTGTCTGTGGATGACAATATTTACGCTCTCACACCCTGATCGAGCACTCTGGAAGAATGGTAGACTTTGAAAAGCAGTAGCTACTCTGGCATGTACGTATCGCTCATTCAGAAATTGAAATAAAAAAAATGTGGAAACTGAAAACAAGAGTTGTGCCAGTGATAGTAGGTGCACTTGGAATGATAAATAATGGAACAAAACAACACATTGAAAGAATCCCTGGAAACCCCTGCTTAAGTGATATACAAAAAAGTGTCTTATTAAGTACAGCCCACGCACTAAGGAAAACTTTGTCTATGTAACGCTAGGGATGATAGGGGAGATAGAAAAAACATGAAATGGAGCCATAACAACACGACACGACCTGCCTTAGGTCTTCCCGCAGACTTGGTTGGTAGTGCGACCATAGCAGAAATCGCAATATGATGAAAAATGACAAAATAATAATAATAATAATAATAATAATAATAATAATAACTATATATATATACATGCTCTACTTTCGTATTGAGTACATTTAAAAGTAGATATCTGACTGTGGAATGTATTTTTATTAAACACTTAAATTATATATAAATATATTAGTCATCCACATACAAAGTGCTATGAAAAAAAAAAACATTCATTAACCGATAATTTACAAGAACCCTTAAGGAAAATTCTGATCGAAAATACAAAAATTATATATAAATTACAATATCAAAACATTTCGCTATTCGAGAAGCCTTATATATTAAACATTTCTCTCCTACAATCTGCCTTACATTATTAACTAGTAGAAATGGAGTTTTGAAAGATCTTATTAAAAAATAGATGCTCAGGTTAATTCCAGTTGCGCGTAGTACATGAGGGCTTGGAATCAACAATTCTTTTTCAAAGCAACAAAAACTAAATTACTACGGAACAGGAAAAAAATAAGAACATCGGAAAGAAAAACACCCTTGAAAAAAGCTAGAAAAAGCGTCTGAAAGCGCATGAGAAAATAAAAATTATGGACAATTTTATATTTCGTAACTCATACAAAATGAAAAAAAAATCAAGATGCGGAAAAAAAACTTCATAAAAATTAATAAAATCTACCCGGTTGGCTGCATTTAATGAAATATGTTTGAAAGAAAGGTTGCTACACAAAGGTACATTAATATATATATATATATATATATATATATATATATATATATATATATATATATATATATATATATATATATATTGTAATAGTTGTTACAATGATTTATAAAAGTATAAACTGTTGTAACAACTATTACAATATAAAGCTCGACTCTGTATCGAGCACTTTTTATAAAAATAAATGCTTGAACAGTGGGTTTAAAATCGATACGCATATATATATATATATATATATATATATGTGTGTGTGTGTGTGTGTGTGTGTGTGTAAACATATGCATATATATACATATATATATGTGTGTGTGTGTGTGAGTGTAAACATATGCATATATATACATATATATATATATGTATATATATGCATATGTTTACACACACACACACACACACACACACACACACATATATATATATATATATATATATATATGCGTATCGATTTTAAACCCACTGTTCAAGCATTTATTTTTATAAAAAGTGCTCGATACAGAGTAGAGCTTTATATTGTAATAGTTGTTACAACAGTTTATGTTTTTATAAATCATTGTAACAACTATTACAATATATATATATATATATATACCTAGGTATTTATTTTGACAGTTTTTCGAATTCCTTGGTTGCTATGTTACAATCCGCTGGACAAGCCATATCAATTAATAGACAAGTTTTTTTCTTTCTAATTTTTAACAATAATGTCCGGCCTATTTGCTTCAATTTTTCTGTCTGCGTAGATGGTGTAATTCCATAGAATGGTGACATCTTCTATTTCTGTAACCAGTGCTGGGTGATGTTCATACCAGTGTTTGTTTGCATATTTTCCATAGTGTTTGCACATTGTCCAATGTAAATATTACCCCACTCTATCATGATGATTTTTATATTCATTTGGGGCAAGTACAGAACATCCTGAGATTAGATGGTCTATTGTATCTTGGTGTTTATCACAAAACCTGCATTCAGCCGTTTGGTCCTATATTTGGGACACATCAGCAGTGCGTATCCACTATCAGGAATTGAAACCCAGACAGTTGTGTTATTAAGCAGATGTCATACCAACTGTACCCCGGTGACGAAGAGGTAACTAATTAAACTTGATATAGCGCCACTCATTCACATATTTCTAGGAGGAACTCATCCAAGCTCTTTTAACCATAGGACTGTGCCTCCCAGAGCCACGACTACTCAAACCAAGTCGCTCGCTCCAGAGCTTTATAATCTGATTCAAGCAAAGATATGTGAATGAGTGGCGCTATATCAAGTTTAATTAGTTACCTCTTCGTCACCGGGGTACAGTTGGTATGACATCTGCTTAATAACGCAACTGTCTGAGTTTCAATTTCTGGTAGTGGATGCGCACTAATGATGAGTCCCAAATATAGGACGAAACAGCCGTCCAGTGCTTTCCGCATTCTGTTGAGGTCTAATAAAAACTTGATGAATTGCCTAATTGTTTCAAATCCTCCTACAGTTTCAGTATATATATATATATATATATATATATATATATATATATATATATATATTGTATTACTCTTTCTTGTAATATCTCTCTCTCTCTCTCTCTCTCTCTCTCTCTCTCTCTCTTCACATGTCTATTTCTTTCTCTTTTTATTTCTTCCTCTCTTTCACTATTATTGTTCCTACTTTGTATTATTCGGATTTGTCCGTTTGCTGCTGATAATAAAATCATTTTTTTTACAAAATAAACGGAATTATAATGACTACGACGACAATGACGATAAATCGCACTAGATTTTACATTCCCTCTTTTCTTCTCGCAATGTTTTTTTCTTTTTCTTTACGCTTATTTAGTTCCCTTGTTCTTCGCTCTTATATTTGTTCATTTTTGGTGGGGCATCGCCAATAAACATTTTCCTTCGAAAGACATTAAAATTCATGACGACATTATTGCTGTTATCTGTGATATAAATGCATTATATTTTTGTTATAAGCCTTGTTGTTGTTGTTGTTGCTGTCATGGTTTGTAGTGGTGGTACTAGTAGTAGTAGTAGTAGTAGTAGTAGTATTAATGCCATACAGATTAACATGAGTAAGAAGAAAAAGGATGAACCTATTAATGGCGGAAAAAACTAATTCCAGACTTTTCCTCCATATCTTTCTTTCACCGAAACTTTAATTTTCTTTCGCTTACTTTCTTTTGCTCTCTCTCTCTCTCCCTCCCTCCCTCTCTCTCTCACACACACACACTCTCTCTTTCTCTTTCACTCTTCTCTCTGTCTCCAGTTTCTCTCTCTCTCTTGTTTTCTCTGTCTTCCAGTTTCTCTCTCTCTCTCTCCCTCTCTCTTACTAACGGTTACTCTCTCTCTCTTTCTCTCTCGGTTTCTCTATCTCTTTTGCTCTCACTCTTTCTCTCACTTTTGCTCTTTCCTTCTCACTCACTCTGTTTCTTTCTCTCTTTCTTTTGATTTTACCCTCTCTCTCTCTCTTCTCTCTCTCTCTCTCTCTCTCTCTCTCTCTCTCTCTCTCTCTCTCTCTCTCTCTCTGAAAACACCGCAATTGTTTTTTTTTCTATTCATAATCATCAGGATTTCTTCTTCATGGCGAAAAGAGTTCTTTTGAAGTTCTTATCAGTTCTCTCTACCATTTTCTTTTTCTCGACAAATGGCGTTTCTCGGTATTTTTCCCAAGTGATGCAACGGCGGTAACGGCTCCAGCGGGCGCCGTACATCATACAACCTAACGTGATAACTAGGAAAAATCAGCGAGAAAAAATGCTATCGAATTCATGAATAAATAATAAAGAAATTGTTGAATATTTTCGAAAAGGCACTTAGAGTTGAAGGGTTGTGCTTGTCTTTGATTTAGAATAATGCTCAAACGGATGTCCATATATGCATATGTGTGCGTATTTGTACGCTCGTGAAACACGATAGTGAAAGAGAGATCTTGGGTTCCTCTGTTCGTGGATGTGCAAGATAGGAGAGTGTATGTATTTTGTATATGCATGAAAAAACTGTACGTCTTTTTTCTCTGTGCGTAGTCACACAGTACGAGTGTGCATGTGTTTGTGGAAAAGAAGAGTGCGCATATTTTTGTGAACGTGCAAAAAAGAGAAGCTATGAACGCACCCGTATGTGTGTGTGTTCGTGTGCGAATGTGTGTGTGCATCTATACATACGTGAAAAATAGTATATATATGTTCATGTGTTTGTTGTTGGAAAAGGAAATTGCATGTATCTTTGTGTGTGAGTAAAAAAGTAAATGTATGTGTGTGTGTGTCGAAAAGAGTACATGTGTGTGTATGTGTATAAAGCAGAGGACGTATATATAAAAAGTGAGTATTTATATTTTTTATGTTTGCGTGTGTGTCTGAGAGTATGTCCGTATATGTGAAAAAGTAATTGTTACATTTCGTGTTTGAGAAAGGCCCGTGTGGTAAAGAGAGTACATTTGCAAGCGTTTGTATAAATTGCAAATATTTTGGACATAGTAAGGTATGACAACTGGCAACTTTGGTTTAGGAATCCGCAACGAACGAGAAAAATAGGTTCAATGGTGCATAGCAAATGTCCAGGTAATAAGTAACACCTGGTTTCAAGAACACCCACGACGTCTATGGACATGGAGAAGCCCAGGAGGTGACACAAAAAACCAGATAGACTACATAGCCATAAACAGCAGATTCAGAAATGCAGTGGTTCAAAGCAAAGCCTATCCAGGCGCTGACTGTGGAAGCGACCACGTCCCAGTCATCTGCCAACTAAAGGTGAAACTCCGGAGATTGAAGAAGCCTACTGCAGTACCAAAACTGAAATGCCACACACTCGTGAATAACCTCAACCTACAGAAATAATACACTAACAGCGTGAAAATCAAATATGAAGAACAAATTGGAAAAGGACACTCGAAATGGGACACGCTAAAGAAAGTAATAGTGCCATCAGCAAACAACATTGCCACAAAGGAATTTAGGCGCAGAAAAAAACGTGTGGATGACAGAAGAGATTCTGGACATGATGCAATAGAGGCAGAAAATGAAATGAAGACATGGAATGGAGTACAGGGAACTACACAAGGAAATAAGAAGAAAAGGCAGACAGGCTAAAGAGGAATGGCTCAATGACAAATGTGCAGAAGTAGAGAGATTGAGCAGGAATAATAAAGCAAACATGCAAAAAGAAATAAAAGAACTGACAGGACAAAAAAATGCTCTTCAACAGGATGTATAAAATCCAAGAATGGAACAATCATATTAGAGAAAGAGGAAATACTGCAACGATGAGGAGAATATATAAAAGATCTTTTCCACGACAAGAGAGAGCAACCAATAATACGCAAAGATAAGGACGGACCGGAAATATTAAAGTGTGAAGTGGCATTTGCAATAGCTAAACTGAATAGAAACAAAGCAGCTGGACTAAATGGCATAGTCATGGAGCTGCTGATAGCTCTGGAAGAATTTGGTATAGAGAAAATTACAGAAACAATAATTGAAATTTAAAATAATGGCGTAATACCAGATGACCTCAGCAAGTCGAGCTTCATAACACTACTTAAGAAACCAGGAGCAAACGAGTGCGAACTCCACAAAAACATCAGTTTAATGAGCCATATAACAAAACCGATCGTCCGAATCCTAATGTATAGAGCGAGAAGCAGAATCAGGCCAGAGATAGGACAAGAACAGTGCGGTTTCGTCAAAAACACTGGAACAAGGAATGCCATATTTATGATTAGGGTATTCTCTGAAAGGGCAATACAAATGAAGAAGGACTTATACCAGTGCTTTATTGATTATGCGAAGGCGTTTGACAAAATACGCCACAAAGAATTGATGGAGATGCTCGGCAGCCTTGACATATTTGGGAAAGACTTAAGAGCAATCAAGAATCTTTACTGGTAGGAAACCGCTTGTATACGGAGAGGTAATGAATTCAGCAGATATACAAAGATAGAAAGAGGCGTAAGAAATGGATGTGTCTTTTCACTTGTACATCGAGAATATTTTGAGGACCCTAAAAGTTATGCCTGGATTTGTCATCAGCGGGAACAATTTAAACAACCTAAGGTACGCAGATGGTACAGTGCTGATAGCAGACACAGAAAGGAAACTACAAGACCTCCTACAGAAGGTAGTTGAAGAGAGTGACAAGAAAGGACTACAAATAAACTGCAAGCAAACCGAATGCATGGTCATCAGTAAAAAGAGTAGCCCAATATGCCAAATACAGGTCGGGAATACTATAATCAAGCAGGTACAAAAATTTAATTACCTGGGAAGTGTTATAAAAGAAGACGGAAAGTGAGACACAGAGATCCGAAGGCGAATTGGCATAGCGAAGGAAGCATTCCAGAAGTTGAGTAAAGTATTAAGAAACAGGACAATTTCGCTAGAAACAAGGAAGAGAGTACTGGATTGTTACGTGCTGTCCGTCCTTCAATATGGCAGTGAATGCTGGACAATATCATCAAAGATGAAGGAAAAACTTGAAGCAACTGAAATGTGGTTCTACAGAAAGATGCTGTGAATATCATGGATCAAGCATGTGAGCAATGATGAGGTCTTAGAAATGAGGAAAACAAAAAGGAAATTGGTACTGAGCATCAGGAAGAGAGAGCTGAAGATCCTAGGATATGCAATGAGGAAGTGGGGATTGGAGAACCTGATACTAACAGGCCAGATAGAGGGAAAAAGAGACAGGGAAAAGCAACGGATAACATATTTGAAGAACCTAATCAGGTGGATGATGGAACGAGGGATGTATGGTGTAACAGGAGAAGGCGTGCTAAGAGTCACCAGGGATAGGGAGACGTGGAAAGCCATGATATCCTACGTCCTGAAGGGACAGGGTACATAGAAGAAGAAGAACGAGTTAGGAGTGAAGTCGCTAAACTAATGACAGAAAGGTTTACAAATCATTGATCTACGGCGGATGCCTTAATCCTTAATGAGGATATATGTATACAGCTGTACCTCGGGTTACGTCGTTTCTAGTTAAGTCGTTCTTGATTGTACGTCGTTTGTCAAAAAAATATATGGAAAAATAAAAATCAAGTTCAGGTCATTTTATTCGACTATACGTCTATCCGCCACAAATGTTGAAGTCGTAATATCACTAGAAAGGCGTTAAATACACATAAAATCATATTACTTTACAATAAATAAGAATAAAAGTATAAAATCATATTGAAATACGCACTATATGCTTTGGCTTTTATTGAAAAAGAACTTCAAATCTTCGAGGATATGGACCCAAATAGTCAACGCTTTTCAAAAGTTATGCACGCTTGTCACGATTTGTTTTTATCGACGTGTCAATTTATCCGTTAAATCTTAAAACTCGGTTTGGAAAACGTCTGCAAAAACTATAATATTGGATACAAGTAGGAACGAATTCATAAGGTGGCATGGGTTTAGCATAAACGAGGTCAAAACAGACACAGTCATACTTCAGTGCATGAGCAAATAAACATAATTAAATATATACGCACGCAAATACACAAGCAAAAAAAAAAAAACAGAATATGAGCGTGACTAAAACTCTACAAAACATCATACACAGAACAAAGACACACACATGGATCGACTTACATACAACTTTTGGCATCAATATACGCAGATAAGCACAAGAACATTCACACAGAAGCAAATATACACATATATACCTGCATAGACAAGAAAACATGCAGATAGATAGATAGATAGATAGATAGATAGATAGATAGATAGTGAAGAGTATGAGATAGATAGATAGATAGATAGATAGATAGATAGATAGATAGATAGATAGATAGATAGATAGATATGAACAGAGTGGATAGATAGATAGATAGATAGATAGATAGATAGATAGATAGATAGACATGGGCATACGAACAGATATACACATAAATACACATACACATAGAAATATGAACATATATATAAAAACACACACATATACATATAAATATATACATACATATACATCATGTTCATACATACATACATATACATACACATTAGCATCTGAAGCAAAACATCAATATGCCCACTAGTACATAAACCCACATGCACACATAAATACATGCATTAATACGGATACAAACCCATACACCTACGTATATATATTCTAAACATAGATTAAAAAAAGGCCCAGATATACAAACAGTTGTAACCAAGCAATAATACGAAATTCAGAAACTGTGTGAAATTGATGCCTCAAGAATCAAAATTATTAAATATTAAATTAAAAATCGGTGCTATAACCGGGGCTTATTAAATATTAACCAGATGGTATATACTAAATTAAAATCTATCAAATAAAATTGCCTAGAATTTTTTCATGGTTATATATATATATATATATATATATATATATATATATATATATATTACCAGCCATAATTATTAGGCCACCACAGTTTTTTAAAAGAAATGATGTATTTCATACTATTTTTAAGTGTATAATTCTAAATAAAAAAGGAATGTTTTTTGTTATTATTACTTTGAAAAATTTACAGGGCAAGAAAGCAAAGATCACCTCGTTCCTAAATTACCTTCATTCTTTCATAGATGAAACTGCAATATAGGTAATTATTAAATATTTATAAATTCATTTGATGCACATGTTATTGTGCAGTATTAACAAAAGTACCATTCTATTTTCATTTGCAATTATTCACTTGACAATAAATACTAAAAAATAGTATGAAATACATCATTTTTTAAGACACTGGCCGGTAGTGTTTGTGTATATATATATATGAGCTTGAAAAAGTTTTAGGCAATTTTAAACTAAATGTCTAATAATTGCTATGTTATAACTATGTTTTTGGTTGATGATGGTTGTGCTACCCAATGTGCTACCCAACATTCGCTGCAACATATTCGGCAACCTAGAAAGTACGATCCCTAGAAATGTACCTTATTGAAAATGTATGGACATGATGCATGATCATATTTTGAACAGATCTGTGTCAATGTCCAATGGGGATAGACAGTTCATTAATAAGAATTTTGAATGTCTTTGATAGACCTATTATTTAGGAACCGTCGCGCATATTGTACTCTCTTCTGTGATCACATTCAAGACTAGTTATATCATTTGCACGTTTAAGTTTAATTGCAGCGCATATTGAAAATGATGGAATTTTATTTTTCGTCATTATATATATATATAGCCAGCCATTGACTCAATATAACCTTTCCACTTCAAGTCAGCGGAAAACATTAGCCTTAGAATTCGCAATTAGCCATTCTCTAGGAGATTAGCATTGTCCATGTTTGTAGAAGTTAAAAAAACTTTTCTCAAATGATTAAAAGAAAGTAATTGCGTTTAAAATTAACAAGCCGTTTCTTGTCCCAGTTGACAGTAGATTTTATGTTATATTTTTAAATCAGTTACCAATCATGGTCATCAGTAAAAAGAGCACCCCAAAATGCCAAATGCTGGTGGGGGATACTGAAATCAAGCAGGTACAAAAACTTAAATACATGGGAAGTGTTCTAAAGAAAATGCGATACAAAGATCAGAACGCGAATTGGCATGGTGAATGACGCGTTCCGGAAGCTGAGTAAAGTATTAAGACACAGGAAACTTTCATTAGAAACAAAGAAGAGAGTACTGGATTGTTATGTGATGTCAGTTCTTCAATATGGCAGTGAATGCTGGACAATATCATCAAAGATGAAGGAAAAACTTGAAGCAACTGAAATGTGGTTCTACAGAAGGATGCTGCGGATATCATGGATCGAGAATGATGAGGTTTTGGAAAGGATGGAAACTAAAAGGAAATTAATACTGAACATCAGGAAGAAACATCTAAAGTTCATGGGTCATGCAATGAGGAAGTGGGGATTGGAGAACCTGATACTAACAGGACAGATAGAGGGGAAAAGAGACAGAAGAAAGCAGCGGATAGCATATTTGAAGGGCCTGAGTAGGTGGATGACAGAACGGGGGTTGCGTGGTGTTACAGGAGAAAGGGTGCTAAGAGCTACCAGGGATAAGGAGACGTAGAAGGCCATGATTGCCTACGTCCTGAAAGGACAAGGCACACAAAAGAAGAAGAAGAAGAAGAAGAAGAAGAAGAAGAAGAAGAAGAACTAAGTCTAACAATATTACAAATGCACACACGATATTTACTGACTTTAAACTGGCTAAATGAAAGGAACGTAGAGCCGAAAAATCTAATGAGTGAATGTGCCAAAAATGGAAAGCCTATTTGCCTGGAAAATCAACATCTGAAATTGTTGCTCGTTATTTTAGAATGAACAGTGACTTCTGATATAAATGGGAAAGGCGGGTCACAAATTTAAGTACATACCTATTTCGACACCACACCTATCTGGCCTTTTTAATACAACAGGTATTGTCTTACAAATATATTTTACAGATATCCTCAATCATCGAAGCTAAGTAACGTCGAGCCTGGTCAGTACCTAAATGAGTGACTGCTTGGAAATATCATGTGCTGTATGTTTGGATATTCAGGATGCGTAATGGATAACGAGTCGGAATCGTTGATCGTAGACCCGACGTCCAAATCCAGGTGGGTTTGTTAGACTTACTTTCGCGAAAACATTCTTTGAAAAGGTGTGAATCCACCTCTTTTTTCCCAGTTATAGGTGAAGTAGTAAGACTTAAATCACTAAAATCATTATTATTATTTTTTAAATTGCACACATTAAATTACCCATTAAGGTGTTGCTATGCCGTTAAACAGATCAGTTTGAAAAATGACACAAACAGATGAAGGTGTTTTCTCTAAAGATAAAACTACAAAATTATTACATTAAAAATCATCTCTGATAGGCAAAAATATGCGCGTGGTGTAATGGATAAATGACACGGAATGAGAAATCGGAGAGCCGAGTTCCATTTCCCGTTGGGTTCGTAATATTCATTTACGCGAAAATATTCTTGGGAAATGTATGAATCCATCTCTTCTCATCCGAGCTATGACTTAATTAGTAATACGCATATCCTGAGTCATTACCATCTTTAAAAAAAACTTCTTAGAATCTAAAAGTATTTTCTGGTTTTAAATAACCTGCAAATGATTGATAAACCGTAAAAAATGGATGAATAAATCAATTAATAAAACGTGTATATTTTATAAAATGCGTATATTTTTATGCATCTCTTGATAGAAATTGTTTCTATACGCATGTCTACAATGTGAATGTGATTACATTTATGTCAATACAACTCCATAAGTGTGTAAGCTTTTATGCATAAGTAGAAAACCCTACAAGCACGTTTGCCATTTCGTAAAAGCAAAAGTGAATGCGCGTCAATTCTTTGAAACTCTTACAATATGCGCAAGTGTATTTATCAGTGCGAATACGTGTGACTGAACGTTTGTTTATACCCCTCCAAATGCAGTTCCTTGCTGGTAATTTTCCCATTAGGAAAATTTATTTTTCCTATTATTCTGCGACCCTGCAAATGCTCAAAGGAGACGTTCCTCAAAGACCGGAAAAGCGCATGCCTGAGAGAATGCTCCAATCACAAATAGACTTTTCATCTTTTCTTTTCTTTTTATCTTCCCTTCTTTCTTTAATCTATTTTCTTTCTAGTTCTTGATACTTGTTAACCATAATCCGAGTCATTTTTAACCCGGCCAATCAACTAATCATCAACCTTTACCCAAAGCAGGCAACCAGGTTTAAGAAAACTAAAAGAAAAAAGCAAGAAAGAAAAATCAAAATTAATGAGAAAGAATGACGATTGAAAAAAGAAAGAAAATGAAATACAAGAAATTAATCATGACTAGAATTAAGAAAGAAAGACAGAAAAGAATGCAAAAAAAAATAAATAAGCGCTGAATGAAAGAAAGAAAAAAAGAAAGAAAGAAGAGAATGCAAAAAATTAATCAATGATAAAAAGGATAAAGAATGCAAAATTGTAATCGTGGCTGATAGAAAGAATTCAAAATATTAGTCATGGCTGAAAGAAAGAATGCAAAATATTAGTCGTGGCTGAAAGAAAAATGCAAAATTTTAATCATGGCTGAAAGAAAGAATGTACAATTTTAATCATGGCTGAAAGAAGGAATGAAAAATATTTGTCATGGCTGAACGAAAGAATGCAAAATTTAAATCATGGCCGAAAGAAATAATGCAAAATTTTAATCATGGCTGAAAGAAAGAATGTAAAATTTTAGTCGTGGCTGAAAGAAAGAATTTAAAATATTAGTCATGGCTGAAAGAAAGAATGTAAAATTTTAGTCGTGGCTGAAAGAAAAAATGCAAAATATTAATCATGGCTGAAAGAAAAATGCAAAATTTTAATCGTGGCTGAAAGAAATAATGCAAAATATTAGTCATGGCTGAACGAAAAAATGCAAATTTGAATCATGGCTGAAAGAAAGAATGCAAAATTTTAATCATGGCTGAAAGAAAGAATGCAAAATTTTAATCATGGCTGAAAAAAATAATGCACAATTTTAATCATGGCTAAATAAAAGAATGCAAAATTTTAATCATGCCTGAAAGAAAGAATGCAAAGTTTTAATCATGGCGGAAAGAAAAAAAATGCGAAATATTAATCATTAAATGACACCCCACTCACATACAGGTATGCATGCGCGCATACATATACATATACATAATAACACACACATAGATAGATAGATAGATAGATAGATAGATAGATAGATAGATAGATAGATATGAAGAGACTGACATAGATAGATAGATAGATATATAGATAGATAGATAGATAGATAGATAGATAGATAGATAGATAGATAGATAGATAGATAGATAAACTACGTAAAAATGAAAGTAACAGGGACATCTCTTTTTAACAAATATACTGACCAAAATGCAAAAAAATATCTTTAAATACTAAATAGTAAATTAATTCAGTAAAATCAATATTGGCTTCAATCACGGTCTACAGACGATTTCGGAATCTGATGCATTTCTTCTGGATGGTCTTTTTATTTAGGTTGGCGAATGTTGACGTGATCCTTGCCTTCAGTTCATCTTTGGTGTTACAAGTAGTTTTGTTGGTTCTACTCAACAGCGCCTCACACATGATAATCATGAGGCTGCAGTCTGAGGAGTTAGCGAGAGACCAACAAAACTCAGAAATTGTCTGACAGCCATAACTGAGTTCTACTGTATGCATGGAATGGTGCAGATTCCTGTTGACAGACGTAGACTCTTCTAGCGGCCACCCCCTTGACCCAGGGCAGTACTACCTCCTTAATGAGCTTGATGTAGACGTCTGTGTTGAGTCTAGAGTTCTCACCAACAAATTCGGGAATTATTCTTATCAGAACAATCAGAGTGAGTTTTTCGAACTGCTGTACCTTCGTATTCACCATTAGACTCATTCAACTCTTTCCGAATTCTCTGTACTGTCCTAAGATTGACATCCAAACACTCTGAAATGTTCGTATTGGAGTTTCCGGTACGATTGGCAAGCAGCATAGGATTCCAAATTCCAAATTCCAAATTTCTAGTGGACTGAATTGCGTCATGGTGCTCTTTTTCTCACAGGCGGTGCCAAACTGACTCTGGTGGACTATGTTATCGACATAATGCAGAAAATTAAAAATATAAAATAGCAATAATTGACCTCTCGTACCAGATAGATAGATAGATAGATAGATAGATAGATAGTAGAACATGTATCGTTAAACGTTAGCAATGTTTCTTAACTATCAGAAACGCCAACGATAGTTTTTTGTGTTTTTTTTTTGTTTTGTTTTTTTTGTTTTTTTTTTTGTTTTTTTTTTCATGCATAAAAGAAACATCTATTAATTTGTAATAACAGATATATCTTTAGTTTCTGTTGTATACACATTTTCTTCCGGGTCCCAATCAGAGACCTAAGTTCAAAAATGGTTTTATGATATTTTCCAGTGAGCATGTTTGTAAAAAAAAATAACTAATATCACACACATTTTACATAGATAAAGCTCTTCGTAATGTGTGAGCCGTACTTGTGAGTACATTATTTTTGTATCTCTTTCAGAAGGATTCCTCAGGATCCCTTCAATGAATCTATCGGAACCTGTCTAAATCAATCTGAGGGCTCCACCTACAGTATGAATTACTGATGTCTCGTGTGCCATATGTTTTTAGATTTCTTCATGTATTTTAATGGGTTTTTTTTTTTGACAATCTTCAGAGATACATTGCAATCTGCAGGGACTGTCATGTCAATAAGAAAGCACATTTTTTTCATTTTTTCTTTTGTTCTTATTTTTATTTATTTACTTTGGAGGCGGCATTCATCACGATGTCTAAAGGATTAGCTTTGATTGTTATGTCTGTTTTTATTGTAAAATCCCATAAAATTGTTACAGGTTCTATCTCTGTAACTGGGTCTGTGTAATGTTCATACCATTTTTTTTTTTTTGTTTTTTGTTTTGTTTTTTGTTTTGTTTCTTTTTTGGGTTTTTTTTTTTTGGGCGGGGGTATTTATTTATTTTGCAGTTTCCTTCTGGCAAAAGTTACATAGTTGCCAATTAATGATTGTTTTTTCACGCATTTGCACGTTCACACAAGATGTCTGGTTGCCAGCATGTTCCGTCAAATCTCGAGCACCTTTCTTAGAGTCCTCGCGAATTCCAGCAACGTTGTGTTCGGTACAGTCTCGTACTTTCTTTGGATTTCAAAAACATTATGATTGTTGTTGTTTTGTTTTGAGTCTACTTTTTTGTTTTACTAGCTGCCTCCAAGTTTTAATCTGAAACCTGCAAGAAGAGATTGCAAGTCATCAGATTATGATTGTAGGTAGACATTGGTTAGACATGTAACTGACATTCCTAGCATCATTTTTCTTAATCTTACGATGTCGTATATTTGTTTATGTTAGTTTAACCTTTCATTAATATGTGCGTGTGTATGCACTGATAAAATGTATGCACATTTACACTGTAATCAGATTAAATAGAGAGTCTTAAAAATAGACTTATGTCACAGGTGCAAAATTCAGTAAATTCACATGAAAATCTTCAAAAGACAAATCATTCAAATGTGTAGCGTCCTTTGAATATATGAGAATGTGCATTCAAATTCTAATAGTATGTTAGTATATTAGTATGTATAACAGATTTGTCCACTCATGGCATAACCAACGTGATGAAGAATTGCTTAGCCGAGAATGTTTATGAACATGTCTCCTCTCAGTCAACTAGGAACCTCCTAGCTTTCCTGAATTGAATTTCCGAAACATCAACTCGCGAGGCTAAACTGTGTCTCCCAAATAACTAGGGCACCTTTAGGGCTTCCATCGACGACTTGAACAAAAACAGGATCGAAGAACAGACCTTTTACGAAACAGAGTTCGATTTTATTGAATAACATGTTGGTTTTTCTGTGCTCAATATTTGATTCTGATTTTTATTCTGAACTACCTGATGTAGTTGCTAGTAGGCGTATAACAAAATACAAGGAAAAACAGAAAGAATATATTGTCTGATTCTGATTATTGATCATTTGTTAAGGTTATCGGAGGGGAAACAAGCCAGGAACTTTCAACAAATTCTCGTTAGGATCGAATGCTCGCAATACATTCAATCTTTCTTCTTAAATCCGAATTCACTGACCCCTTCAGACACAATCAGAAGGTCACATTAAGACTGTCGAAAAATGTTATACATCAGAAGAAATCGGGCCAGTGACACATGGACTGGATAACCAGCGGATATATTTTTGCGTTTTAACACTATAACTAAAGATGACATTAACGGCTTTCCTTCTCCACAAATAGACGCGAACATCAGCGACCCGGGGTCAGACTCACTTTTAGCCTTTTTCTTGTATCAGCAGCTAATGTTTAGATCAGTTCCAGAGCAGGAAAGTGAGAAAAAAATGAAGCAAAAAAAAAAAAGTGAAAATAGAAGGTTATCCCAGCGGGAGAGAAATGGAATTGGGAAAGCAAAGACGAACAGACACATCGATCGATAAATGGACAATAATACTTTCTCTCATTGTCTTAGACCGACAGAGAAAAAAATACGCGCATACACACGTACACGCATGCATATAAATATGGTGGCGTTAGGCTACTTTTTATGATACATAAATTATCAATATATGTTTACCTGAACACTAATATGTTCACTTTGCCTTTCAAACTCAATATATATCATAAAAAGTAGCCTAACGCCACCATATTTATATGCATGCGTGTACGTGTGTATGCGCGTATTTTTTTCTCTGTCGGTCTATATATATATATATATATATATATATATATAGTGATGATCATCCACGTATACTGTCTTAATATGTATAGGAAAGAATATTAATAAAAAGTTTAGAATTTAAAAATGTACTTTTTCAAAAAAGTACATTTTTAAATTCTAAACTTTTTATTAATATTCTTTCCTATATATATATATATATATATATATATATATATATATATATATGCATGTATGTATGCAGTGGTGGCATCCTACCTGTTTTCATGAACCGATTCTTAAAATTTTAAAAGCTTGTTGGATTATCCGAAAATAATCTTATAACCGATATATAATAGCTAAAAATATAATTAATATCATTTCTTAAGTTCTGCGGTAACTGAAGAGGGTTTTCTATGATGAGCATAATTTATTCTGACAAAATAAATCTTTCTGAATTTAAAAAGGTGGCAAATCTTCTCATCATAAATTTGGTAGGTCTTCCATTGGATCTTTGGGATTGTAGGGTTTCAAATCGAATGTGAAACATATAACAACTGACGGCTGTTAAAAGACTTGTGAATAGAATTTAAATCTGGAAATATCTTAATAAATAAATATTTTCTATTAAATTATCAAAATGATTTAATTCTTTTATGATACTATATTAAGTTATTTGTTTCCATTCTCAGAGAATAAGCAGAATGGGTTCTTAAAGGTTAACTACCTTTATAAAAGCAGTTCCTGGAAATTTTAGATGGCATCATTGTGTGTGTTTATATATATATATATATATATATATAATACACTTGGTATGTAATCCGGGTAAATTTCAAAAGAGACGAACTCGAGAGAACTCAATGTTAAATTAATTTATTTAATTTATTTAATTTAGTAAATTCCAAATATATATAATACATAATATATATATATATTTATATATATATGTGTGTGTGTGTGTGTGTGTGTGTGTGTGTGTGTGTGTGTGTGTGTGTGTGTGTGTAAGAGAGAGAGAGAGGGAGAGGTGGGAATAGCAATAACAAAGACTGTTTCGTCAAAAAAACTGTCGACCTGCTTACTTCTGAAAGATAACGTTTTTTGTGCAGTCTTTGTAATTATACTATTCAATATCAAGAGATAGGTCATTTATATTGACAACTAAAATAAAATCTTTATTTATCTTTTCCACTCTGAGTTCCACAGAGATAACATCCACTTTTCAGAAGACATGGTTATGAAACAGAATTTATTTTCATTAACAAAAGTTCATTTATCGTATGACGTAATTAGGTCAAACCGTATAGTCTTTTAATATAGAATAAATTCAATTAAGCTTATATTCTGTGAGTGTTAACTTTTTCAAGTTTTCTTTTTAAGTGTCCTGGAAATCTTTGTTCTCATTGCTTACATGTTCTGTCCATGGGATTCTATATATTTCCCTCTGCTTTTCATGCTTTCAATATGCTACGTGAGTGACAAATTCTTTAAGCTGTCTTTTCTCAATAAGCGAACAAGAAATATCAGCTATCTCGTTCTAATCCTATGCACGCCCTTTTCGTTTAGATTTTCTCGAAAACTTCCTCGTTGCTCACATGCTCCGTCCATGTTATTCTCAGCATCCTTCTGTATAACATCTCTGTTGACTTAAGTCTCAACTTTATTTGTGAGAAAATTATCAAGCATTCAAAACCATCTTGAATTATTGATATTATATTGCAGTTTATTATTCTTTTCTGTGCTTCTAACAAAATGTCCTTAGCTCATAATACTTTATCTGGCCTCTGGAAGACATCTTTTGCTATTATAATGTGATTTCTGCATCATATTTCCCGTTAGATGTTACAACACAGCCAGATAGTTAAACTTCTGTACCTGCTTAATTCTGATGTTGCCAATTCGCAACTCACATCTTAAACTGTACGACTTTCTGATGATCATATTTTCTGTCTTTAATACAGTTAATAGCAAACGCGCATACTTCTAAAATCTAATCCTATTAATAAATGTGAATGCGTTCTTCTGAGATTTTCCTACTGTCCTCAGTGCGTGTTATACCCATCACGTTAGCTGTGTACAAACAAGTTTGGAAATTCGTTTCTATCTACAGTCTTTAATATACGTATAGGGGGTATCTTATCTTATTTATTCTTTTCTAGTAGTAGTAGGATTCCGTTCTAATGAAGGGTAATTGTATACCGTGCAGGTTAACGGAATTTGGCTTTGTGGGAAGATAGCCCACTATAATTCATAAAATGATTATAAAATCAAGAAAGGCAATTTGGGTATAAAATAACATTTATATATACACATTTTAATTTATGTTTTACAATTAAAATAATACTTGAATATAAGTCCAACGGAGGTTAAAATGGTCATGGAAAATAATATAAGGCTGAAAGAGATAAAAGGCTTAAGAATGTGGAAGCGTCTTGTAGGTAAGGGGATGTTCATTTTGAAGTTGCTGCTTCTAAGGTCAGTAAGTCAGTAAGCACTTTGAGGAATGTCTTTGAAGAGGTCAATGAGTACTTTTGAGATAGGGAGAAAGAAAGAGGTTAGCATAGTAGCCGCTCGACTTAAGTCAAGGAGATATTAATTACACTCTTCTCTCGTTTTCCCGTCTCTCTAACAATGCTTTTTCTCCGCTTTTTATATCTGCCTTTTGGATCAAAACGCAGCTTGTTTTGAAATTTCATACTTGAATTTGATTCTGGGCTTCCCATTGGCTGGTAAATAAAATTCGCGTAGGCTCGCGAAATGGTAATTTGATATTTGATTAATTTTTATTTTTCAACCGGAACATCTGCGCAAATCCACCTGCGTGGAGATGATTTTTATTCATTCGCTTTTTGGTTGCTATAGAGCAAACATCCGGTCAGCTCGCTTTTGCTCGGTCGGTATCACCACATACGTATTAAAAATGTCTTCCTGGACATTCTTCAGTTTTTTGAATCCATAAGTAAAAAGAGAATTTTTTGTTTCTCATAAAATGTTATTGGTTGCGAAAGAGAATTCTTAGAATATTAAATAAAATAAATATTTTTAAAGATCTGTCTTCATTTCCGAGATGAGATATTGTAACTATTTACATTGTTCGGACTGTTGTCGTCATCTTTATTGTCATATTCGGCTGTTGTATACTCCGGCTTTCTTCAATGATACATAGTCTGAGATGATGAAGACGTTAGTTGAAGCAATCCAGTAACTTGATCCAAAGAGTTATGAGTTCAATACCCGGCCACAGCAGTGTTGAACAAAAACTTGTAGAGTTCGAATGCTAAAGAGAAATAAATGAAGCTGAGAAAAGAGACATGGCACGCGAAACTAGAACAATCAACCCCGGTTAACAAAGTAAAGGGTTCGATTCGAAATTCCAACTTATATCACCTGAAGAAGACCAGAGTGAACGAAAGAAAAGTCGTGAATCAAAATGAGGACAACAGTCCGAACAATGTAAATATGTAAATATTTTTTAAGCTTCGACATTAAGAAAATATGCACTATTTTTAGCCTCTACTATCTTCTCGGGTAGCTTCGTTTTCACTTTATAAATAACACAGGCCTGGTTCTTTGTGCCGCTCCATAACGTATCTGACTCTACCTGCCATAATCTATTGTAGGAATGAACCAAAATGACCTCAGGTCAGATACTACTACCATGCAGAGAATACATTGTTTCTTTTACCCTCTCTGTCTCTAAATAACTCCCAAGAACTAAGATACCCAAATCTATTCCCTTTTCTTTTTCTTCATCATTAATTGTTTGCGCTGGGTGCCTATTTACTCTTCGACAATGTGTTTGAAGCACGTGGAGTTTTTAGTTGTTTGTCCGTTAAGTTTTTCTTTTTGTGCCGAAATGCTGGGAAGAATGTTCATTTTGAACTTTCCGTAAAATATAAATGTTGGAAGAGTAATTTGACTTACTGTAGCAGTTGTTCATTTTGGTGCTGGCGGACGTTAAGTTTTTTGAGGTTGTAATGTCCTTTTTGTCGGGGTCACCATTGTAATATTTGGTATCTTTGTGGGTATAATTGACAAAGAAGTGGATACAAATATTAGCGTTGAGAGGAATATTTTATTTTCTTATTTTTACATACTTTCGTGTTAAGTGTCTGCTGGCAACAGAACACATGTTGCCTGCTTAGAAGCCAGAGAGGGACTGGCCAATCCTTTAGGTCAAGCATGAGTCAGGGAGATAGAGAGAGTAGGGGAAAGAGAAATAGTAGCAGAGAAAGAAAAGGGAATAGATTTGGGTATCTTAGTTCTTGGGAGTTATTTAGAGACAGAGAGGTTAAAAGAAACAATGTATTCTCTGCATGGTAGTAGTATCTGACCTGAGGTCATTTTGGTTCATTCCTACACTATCTTCCGAATCAGACCGAAAGTGGAGTATTGCTGACATGTTCTGAATTTAGCTCTAGGTAATTTATCGTTCGCTGTGTTAAATAAATTAGTTGTTTGGTTAAATAAAAATATTTTTGGGAGGGTGACATCAACAAAATAATGTCTCGTTTCCCTATCTTCTGTCATTTTTTCTGGCAATCTCATAATTCCATTCTTCAAGAGCATTTTCTCTCTTTCTAGACGAAAAATACCAAAATGCAAATTTTGAAGTTTTCTGGGTAAATCAATTTTTCGATACAATTAAAAGCTATCATTTTCGATGGAATTAGTTAAATTAAATACACTTTAAATATATTTAACAAAACCAAAGTTATTTTTGATCAGTATTAATAGTTCATTTTTTATAGTCAGCTTGGCTTGTCATTTAGTTTAATATTGTTTTAAAATGTCCTGTCAAGTTTCTAAGCATTGTCATTCAGTATACATGATAGCTAAATGTGTGCGTATCTACTGAAAAGTGAAAAAAAAACTGTCCAAAAACATTTTTATTACTTTATAACCTGCTACGATAAATCCACAGTCTTTTAACACTATAAAGTACGCCGTTAACACACCTGCTATCTACCCCATTTTTACTAACCAAAAATTAACGAACCTCGTTCATATTGCCCAGCATTTGCCTCGTTCTCATCCCAAGCTTTCTCTAATACAGCACCATTCATCGACCGACGAAGACACTGTTTATTCCAACATGGCAGCTATCTCTTTGCAAAATAAGAAGAATGACATTACGCTGATGTCGAGCAGTGACCCATTAAATAAGGTGATGACCGAAACTACTTATCAGGAATCTTTATACACGACACTGCAAATACCAAGTCATGAATGTGTCTCAGCTTCTAATGGACTTGTATAACACTATCTCTGGATTCACCAGCGGTATTGTGATAAGTGAATACTACAGACTCTGCAAATGCGCAGAAAAAGTTTATCTTTCCAGTCTTGAGCATTTGTCGATAAACTGATAATCCTGAAACTAGTGAAATTATATTTCTTTTTATTCTTTTAGCCGAATTGAATAATAATTGCAGACATTGAGATAAATGAAAAAAAGAAAAGAAAAGAAAAGAAAAGAAAAGGAAAACACATTGTTTGTTAAGATACTGCAAATAGGTTCAGTTACTTGTACGAATCAAAAAAGAAAGACAAGAAAAGGGAAACAGAAAAGGGAAACACATTGTTAAGATGCCATGAAAAAGGGTCGGTTATTTCTACAACTCAACAAAATACCTGATTTTGCCCCCCCCCCCTGCTCTTGTAGGGGCCTCGATGTGATGTTTATCAAATTGGCCTTGTGTCAAACACAACCGAAGTCCTCACAATTTAAAATATCAGAAGGTTGAAAGAATAAAAGTGTTTTGTTTATAAAATAAGTGGAATGTTATTAACTCAACAGAATAACAAATTTGTAAGAAGTAAAATGTCCAAAATAGATAATGTATGTGCGTTGTGGTATAGTGGATATCGGCTCGGGACGAGAAACCGGGGAGCCGAGTTCGAATTCCAGTTGAATCCATTGTATTCACTGACGCGCAAATACCCTTGGGAAAGGTATTAATCCGTCTCTTCCTTCCAGTTATGGGTTAAATAGCAGGACAGATTGGGTTCTATAGCTTTGGTCGGCAACCAGTCTACCGCAGAAATCAATGGCAACCTACTGCGGGATAATCTCCTGCCCAGTCAGTCATGTCTCTTTCGAGACATGATCGCCGAAGCGTGTACCACGTATGGCAATTTAACTGACTGACGTAGTTAATAAATTTGTAAGAGTTAAATGTTCAAAGAAAAAATGTACGTAGTTAAATGTTCCAGAGAAATAGTAGTAAGTAGCAGAACGTGTGTATGTAAAAAAGATTAACAGTTTGTGTTCCTTTCATTTTTATAACCGACAAGAAAGTGAAAAGGAAGGTAAAGCAATAAAGGAAATTGTACTTATTAGACGTACATTTTTAGGAGTCAGCTGAAGGTATCTTGTTGTTGTTATTGTTGTTGTTGTTGATTCTTTGACAACGAGTGAGTGAAGACGAAGAAAGGAAAATTGGAAGAAGAACGAATGTATGTCGATGAGACATGACAGGGTCGGCGTCTTGAAATTTATTCCTTACATTGTGATGAGGTCCTTATCAGATTTTTGCTTCCATCGGAATGTTTGGCCGGTCAAGAGGCGTGGATAAGGAGTAAAATCTAGTCACGTGATCAGATACAACTGCAAAACTATTTTTAGGTGTTAAGAAAATTTGACAGGAGCCATAGTTTCATTGGCTATTTCCTACCCAATCAGAATCTTTTCACACCGGCTTGTGAAATATGCCTTGGTCTGGTCTTTTCAAAATATTTTTAGTCATTCTGATTCGATTTTGCGGGTGAGCAATTTTTTTTTGCGTTTCATTTAATTGTTGGATGATAGAGGATCTGTATCATATACTCTGTTTTCCAGATCAGACCAAAATAAAGTATCGCTGCCATGTCTAGGACGGGACCGCCCAGTTCTCACTTTCCAGCCTTGACAGAGTTCAAAGGCGATTACGCATCTCCCCACTCTGTAACTCAGAGACGATGATGTGTGGGTGGTGCACTCAATAGCACTCAATAGCACCTCAGAATGAAAAATCAGAGAACCAAGTTCGTATTCCAGTCTAGTTGACTGCATTCACTTACGCTCAAATACTCTTGGAAAAGATATAAATCCATCTACTCTCCCCCCTATAGGCGAAATAGTAGGACTTGTAATCGGAAAAAATCGTTGTTTTCACGAAAATTTTGTTAATATAATATCCACTCGCAAGAAAGAAAAATTCCCATAACTGAAAATATGTCTCGACTTTAAATAACCTATTCTTCTTCTTTATGTGCCGTGTCCTTTCAGGCTGTAGATGATTATGGACTTCCACTTGCCCCTGTGACACAATAACTAGGCGTATATTAAGGTGCTTTGTAAAATATGTATTTTATTATAATAGATTAAAATAAAAAATGGTTAAGAATAGAAAATAGTTTAAAAACATTTAACAAAAGTGAAAAAGAACAGGAAAAAATAAATAAGTAAACGCTTTTTCTTTTATGAGGAAAATTGTGGAAGAGACAAGGGTATCCGATTACTGTTTTAAATCCTACCACTCTTCCGGTAAATATTTGACTCATTGATTTAATGTGACAAAGAGATAAAGATCAGGAAATAGAGTTCAGGAGGTGGATTTTCGAATGACCAGGTCAAAGGCTGTCTTTTACTGTATCTTAACCACACATTAAGAATTTTCCGGCAAAGGTTTATTAAGATAAAAAAAAAAGATAACTGAAATTTCGGACTTGCAGTCGCCAATGTTTATCACCGGTGGTCTAAAGCATTTCCGGATTTCCGGATTTCCGGATCAATTTTAAATAAATTCAGGTAATTTTTCCGAGTCAGATCAGTAGAGTAGAGTAGAGTAGAGTAGATTGAGAGAGTCAGTTAAGTGAGTCAGTCAGTTGAGTGAAGTGAACCTCCGTTCGTCTTGTTTCGGTCAGTTCGGATTTGTTGATCTCCATTAATTAGAGTTCGAGCTGTGTGTCACATTCGCCTGCCCCAACCGAAAAGGCTAACTCTAAACGAAATAAAGCATCCTTTCAACGCATCCAAGTTGTGGAAGTTCGTTCCTTATAGTTCAATCTTGTACCCCCAGCTTGAGGCTCCGACATTTTCAACAAACTCCCGGCAAACATCACAGCGTGGAGAACGGCCGCCGAAGAAAATGTTCGGACCGTCCACTGGGGTGTCACAACCCCATCGCTTAATATTTTTTCCTCTTGACACCTCTCCCAAACCCCGCCTCGCCATCCACTTCCTCAAGCTCATCAAGTATGTCTCGCGCTGCTTTTCCCTGTCTCTCTTTCCCTCTATCGTCCTGTGAGAATTAGATTCTCTAAGCTCTTCTTTCTCATTACGTGTTCGAGAAACATCGGCTATTTCTTCCTGATGCTAAGTAAAAGTTTCTTTTTCGTTGGTATCCTCCTCAAAACCTTATCGTTGCACACATGTTCGGTCTATGGTATCCTCAGCATCCTTCTGTAGAACCACATTTCTGTTGCTTCGAGTCTCTCTTTCATCTTTGAGGAGATCGTCCTGCATTTACTGCCATATAGGAGGACAGATATCACATGAGAGTCAAGAACTCTTTTCTTTGTTTCCAACGAAATATTCCTGTCTTTCAATAACCTATAAATGTTTGATAAGCCGCAAAAAAAAGCAAATCAATTAATCCCACAAAACGATCAAATTATAGTTTTTAGGAATGTTATATTTATGGATGTGCGTTGTGGTGCAGTGGATATCGACTCGGAACGAGAAATCAGGGTGCCGAGTTCGAATTCCAGTTGAATTCCTTGCATTCACTTACGCACAAATACCCTTGGGAAAGGTATTAATCCGTCTCTTCCCTCCAGTTATGGTTTAGATAATAGGACAGATTGGGTTCTATAGCCTTGGCTGGCAACCAGTCTACTGCAGAAAGAAATGGCAACCTACTGCGGGATAATCTTCTACCCAGTCAGTCATGTCTCTTTCGAGATATGATCGCCCAAGCGTGTATCACGTATGGCACTTAACTGACTGATTTTTATGGGGGGGGGGGGGGGAAATGCTCATTATTCAAATGATAATGTATATAAATATAAAAATTGACACTGAAGACAACAGCAAGCGGCAGCAGTCTGCTTCATACTTCAACAAATCTTCAGACAATGTGTGTTGTGTTATAATTCGGCTATTTGTGCATGCTGGCCAGTGGTGCGTTGTGGGTCTATATATATATATATATATATATATATATAGACCCACAAGGCTTTTTTTTTGTTTTTTTTTTGTTTTTTACTATCTAGTCATTTAGCTATTTTAACAATTCATCTTCACATTAATATCACGAAAATCAATTTATTTTAATTTATATATTTCCGGATATTTACTGGAACCATGTACACATTATCATCACTGGACATTCATTTATTTGTGGACGACCTTATTCAAGAATTTTTCCTCTCCTCCTGTGCAATCAAAACATCTTGCATTCCAATAACGTAGCAAATAGAGATTAGGACACGGGCCGGGGCCTGATCAATCTTGGCTGGGTCAACCTGGGGAGATGGTATGATGTTTCTAAAGGACCGAAACCGTCAATGAACCAGGGTAACATCACTGATGATGTGTCCTAACCGCATCTAAATGATGTATTTTTCAAACAAATATATATATATATATATATATATATATATATATATATATGATAGAACATAAAAATTACAATTCTGTACATATAATACTATGACAAAAATATTTGTACCTATTTTAAATACAGCAAGACCCCGAGTTACGACAGTTCCGATGCAATCTTTTTTAATCTTGTTTCAACTCATCACGTTTGCGTCGTACATAAGGCGATGTTAACCGGTTCCTGGTTGTACTTCTTATTGGATTGTTATGCATTCGCTCTCATTCGTTTGTCTTATGTCTTTATTATTACCCTTATAGAATACAAATCCTATAGCATCCATCAACTAACTAAAACACACAAAGTAAAATTGCACACCCGCAAAATCGGACCCAAACGACTAAAAGCATTTTGTAAAAACGCAGCTCTAACAAAGTAAAATTGCACACCAGCAAAAGTGGATTCAAACGACTAAAAACATTTTGGAAAAACCCAGGCTAAGAAAAATTCACAAGTCAGTGCGAAAAGCAAACTCTGGATCCTGATTGGATTAGAAATAGAAAATTCATATATGACGTTTTTCACACCTAGAAACGAAAAATGCTCGCTGGAGTCGTTCACATGACCAAATTCACTACTTAAGGACATTCCGTGAGCGGTCAAAGACAGTCAGAATGGGAGCGGTATCTGATAGCATCTCACAATGTAAGGAAGAAACTTCAAGCTGACTCGGTCACGTCTCGTCAAACTCTTCTTCCAAATTTTTTCTTCTTTTTCACTCCACGCCACCCGGACGTAAGGGCGCGTCACAGATTCGTTCAACCTTTTCGTCCAATTTTCCTTTTCTTCATTTTCACTCCACACCGCCAAAGAAAGCATCATCATCAACAACAACAACGACAACAGGACACGCTAAGTACAATTTCTTCATTTATTTAACCTTCTCTCTTACTTTATCGTCAACCTAACAAAAAGAGGAATGAACATAAGACTTTACATTCTGCTACTATCAAAACATGAACTCTAAACTTCTGTGGAACATTTTAAATACTTACATTTCCTTTTGAACAAATTACAAAACTACATGTATTCTCAAATAACATTTTTCTTCTCACAAATATGTTATAGTGTTCAGTTAACGAAATTTCACTTATACTTTTCTTCATACAATTTTGTTATTCTGTTAATAAAGCTTTACTTTAATGTACACCCGAAATATTTTATCCTTTCACATTTCAACATCCAACCTTCAACCTTCTGATAATTAAACTGTGGGGACTTCGGACGTGTTTGGCACAAGACCAATTTGTCAAGCATCATCGAGGTCCCTACACCCTTCATTATGACTCCTAAGCATTGTGTAACCTCTTCTAAGAATGGTGCTTCGAAGAAAAGCAAAGCCATCAAAACGTGAGTGAAATTAAACATTGTTAATGCTCTGAAAAGGGAAAACAGTGATGAACATTGGCTGATTGAGTGGCTTAAGTCATTCGACTGTTGCTTTAAACGTATACACTGGTATACGTATTATGCTTCCTTGTAAGAGCTTGTGGGATAAGAAATTTAAGAATTAAAATTAACTTTCTTCTTCACTTTTACAAAAAATTACAATGATATTTGAAATCCTGTTTTTTTCCAAATAGGAAAAGGATTGACCATGTGCTTAAAAAAAAGTCGAAACCGCATTTCGCGAGTAGATGTTAAATTGATTTCCTGACCAATGGAAGCGATTTGTAAGACCATAAAGACTTAACGATCCAGGGCCAAAAATCTAAAGGACTATATAAATGGCTTCGATCAGCGTCAGTCAGTGAGGGATGGAAGCAGCAGAGATGACAATCTAAAATGTAAGGGGAGAAACTTCAAGTTGACCCGGTCATTCGTCCTCTTTCTCTTTTCTTTTTGTGTGCTGATTCCTTTTACTTCTTCTTCTCCGTCCAAAGACATTCCTACCGAACAAACGCTCATATATACATACATACGTACGTACGCATAAACTCTTTCCAACAAATTACTACTACGAACATTTCTTGATAACTTTATATCATTACTTGTTTCCCATTTAATATTAACTGCTACTTATTCTTGTTATTCTTTCCTTTTAATAAATTTCTATTTTTAAATGAAAAATTTTCATTTTATTCTTACACTATTCCACTAATCCACACTATTCCACACTATTCCACACTATTCCACATATTCCAACCTGCCGACAACCAACCTTCTGATGAAAACATTCTGATGATAATAAAAATATCCTTCTGATAATTCTGCATAAAACTTGTAAACTGTAGGGAGACGGTTATGTATAAAACAAGGCCGAATCAAAGAAACTTAATGTTTCTTTGATTCGACCTTCTCCATATAGCTTCAAGCTAAGAACATTTTCTTCTTAAACTATAAGTTGGAGAATTAAAAAAAAACAAAGCGAATTAAACTTTCTTCCCCGATTTGCCGCTGCTTCCGACAATTACAATAGAGACAAGATGTTATGCTTCTACCGAGAGACAATGACATCACTGGCAATAAATATATCAGCAGCTTAAAATAATTTAATTTCATTATATGTATTGTTTTTTTTTTGTTTGTTTTGTTTTTTGTTTTTTGTTTTTTTCATTCCATGGTATGTATTATATTTACCTTCCCCATGTGATTTTTCGTTTTAATTATGTTAACATGTCATAGAAATGTGTTGTTATGTCTTTCATTATTACTTTACTATTGTGTTAGCATAGTCTTCTATGACTATATAAGCACTTACGTCATAGTCTTCTATGACGTAAGTGCTTATTCACGGAGAATCGTTTCGATTTACACGGAAAACCCTGTAATGACGCATTGTGTGGACGGAACTCTGTCGTACGTCGAGGACTCCCTGTATATATTTTAATTTGAAAATAACTGAAAAGATTAGATTATCTTAAAACAATGATTTATAAACTAAAACTCCTCACCTGAAATTAATTAGCTTATCTCTTTTTCTTCAATGCTGTTAGTTAATCTATACCTGCAAAAGTTCCAGTCGGTGTCATCAACAATTTCAGACTATTTGCACAATTCTTGTTGTCTGAAGTGAAACTATCAAAAAGCTAAAATGTCGTTGCTCATTAGGAGAAAGACTGTCTAGCACCACTCATTACCACCAAAACGAAGGTAGCCACTAATAATCAAACCCTAAACCTGCATCGATCCGGATAAGTTGTCATAACCCCAAAGAGGCTGCTTACCTTGATTGCCTTCTTAGTCTAATGCTCACTCCCGACCGAAAATGAAACGCGATTATTCGTGTCCTCGCAAAAGATACTGGAAGAATAGTCGATTCCTTGAATCGCTCTTGCTTCCATGCTCTATCTTTAAAAGAGACAGACCAGACCAAGAATGGTAAATTGCCGCCATATCTGGACTGGTGCTGTCCAATTCTCATCTACTGAGTTCAAAAGCTCTGACACGGGCATGTTGGCAATTCATTACTCTCCATCCTGCAAACCTTAACTCACAGACGAAAAATTACTAGCCTCTGACTATTTCATCGTTTTTGCTATGGCAGATGTTTAGAATGTTTATATTCTTTAGCTCCAGCAGCTCAAATCTTAAAACTTAGAACCTGTCATGACATGCTCACAGTGGCAAATTCTCTTCATGTTCCTTTAATAAGGAGTAAGTATCTCTTAGACAGCTTCTTTCCCAGGACTATTACTTTGGGGAAAAACCTCCCGAGAGAATACTTCCCTGACAACTATAATCTCGAACCGATATCTATCCTATACATCATCATAATATGCAATTCTTATTCCCTCCTTCTCTCACCTACCTTACAACAATATCGCTCAGTGGACCCCTACCTTGAGTGGCCCTTGGTTCTTGTATTGCGCAAATTAACACTATAAAAATATCGGATTACTTCTATAAGTTTATTTTCGTAGCGAAATAACTAACATATTGTTGCTTATTATCTGCACTGGGTGCTCTGTTCATCTGACCTTGTATAGAATTAGATTTAATTTCACTAATATCTACTTTGTGCCAGTTAAATAATGAAACAAAAATTGGATAACATCCCATCCTCAATCTTTCCGGCTTCGCATGTAGACAATTGCTGAATTCATATTATAATGCAATACACCCTGTAGTATGCAACTTCCCGCAGATCATGCCAGAATAGACTTTGCACTCAATGTACTAGTTGACCTGAGAGGGGACCTCCTGAATACTCCGCTATCATTCCTAATGTCGCATGTGTCTCATCCAGATTATACCAGAATAGTATTTGCTTTCAGTATCCTTCAGTGAAGCCAGGTCAGAGTTGACCTCACATATGACCTCCTGATCCCTCCACTATCTTTTCTAATGTCGTACGTGTATCACCCCAGATCATGCCAGAACAGACTTTGCGCTCAGTCTCCTGCAAAGAAGCCAAATTTGTAACCTCCTAGCCGCGATTCACCCAATGTTAGTGACTGACGCGATATGCGAACATATGGTCGGTCCAGCAGCGCCTGGGATGTGCGTACGTGGTTAAAACCATATGACAGGCAGCTGTATACACTACCATTCTAGAGAGGAAAAGATACTCTCTCTCTATATATATATATATCTATCTATCTATCTTACTCTCTCTTTCTCTCTCTCTCTCTCTCTCTCTCTCTCTCTCTCTCTTTCTTTATTTCTTTCTCTCTTTCTCTATTTCTCTTTCTCTCAGTGGCCGATGGCTGTTGACGGAGCCTAGATTTGAATAAAATGTAATGTTACGCGTTGAGTTATTCAATCTTGTGTCTTAATCAGGATGACAACGAAAATATTACTAAAGCTTCCTAAAGAGGGTTGACATTATTCGCTGATGAAATACTGCGAATTTCAAGAAATATCACGTGATAATTTGGAGGATCACAGAGATCGCTTAAAGATTTTGCAGACAATTTTATTAGTAGAGTTTTTCTTTGTTCTTAAATGCCAAACTAAACTTCTGTTTTTGAAACGAAATTACCCTGATCTTCTGTTTGCTGGAAAGTCATTCAAGCAAAGAACAAATCGCCATATTTTCTTGATCGATTTCAAACGCTACTCATTTTTCAGTCCAGTAGTAAATAAATTATTTTCCATTGCGTCCATTAAATGCGAATTAAAAAATCACAAATCTCGTGGAAATTTGTAAATCATATTTTCTATTGAATTACCTTAATTTCAAGCACGATCGTTTTCACGTCTTCCGTTGAAAAAAAAAAGAAATCCATTCTATCTTAACATTCAATATACTAAAATTTATCTTCTAACTTAACATTCAGTATACTAAAACTTAACATTCAACATACTAAAATTTAAAAAAAAAACGAATATTTCCGACTATTTATTCGTGCTTGCAATGCATCATGGGATATTTTTTTACATTTTAGTCCTACTTGCAAGAACGCTTCCATTGTGGCCTTCAAATGAAAAACACTTAATCACTTTATAAGCAATGTTTTTTTCCCTTTCAACCGGTTCAGCTTTTATCGTTCATAAACAAAGAAACGCCAAGAGAGAATTTGTTTAACCGTCTGGATATTCAAATCTTAATTAAAACTAAAGGGATTTTACGTTACATTAGCAAAATAAGCCTCAAACAAAAACGGATTCTTCTGTTTTTCTTTCTAGCCGATTATTTGATTTACAAGTTTTGATCCATGCTTTGTGGGTTACGAAAAGATAAAATCAACTAAAGAAGGTCAATTATAACTGTTATCTGAGGTTCTAGTCTGAAGTAAAGCTAACAATCCTTGAGATATTTCCTTACTTGCCTCCTTCTCTTTGTAGTTTAACACACTATGCTTCGACCAATACACACTGATCTTTTTCAGGTATATTAAAATCTGGCACTCTTCAAATATATTTGATTATCTCATAAGGTGCATATCTTGTTAATCTTCTATATCCCGTAACCCTTCGTAGCGTAGACAATCATGGCTCCACAACACTGTTCTTGGTAGCTCTAAATAAGGTATGTCATTTTTGTCTCTCCTAACTCATTTACACAAGCTTACCATGTAGGTTATTCGATGCTTTCTGTTGATTCTCTTACCTTCAATATGTCTTGTCGGTGTCAAATTCTCCGTGCTCTCTTTCCCCATTATGTGCCTTAGTAATTTCAACTTTCTTTTTCTGGTTTTAAGTATATATGTCCTTTCTTTCTTCATTTTCCTTACAACCCCATCGTTATTAACACATTCAGTCCATGGTATTCTCAGAGTCCTTCTGTAGAACCACATTTCTGTTCTTTTAAGTCTCTTTTTTAATCTGTGAGGAAATTTTTTAGCTTTCAATTCTACATAGAACTGATATTATGCAACAATTCAGTACTATTTTCTTTGCTTCTAACAAGATTTTTCTCCCTCTTAATACTTTGCTTAGTTTTTGGTAGGCATCTTTTGTTATTCTAATGCATCTTTGTATTTCGGTGTCACCTTTTCCGTCCTCTGTTAAAATACTTTCTTGATATTTCCATTTTTGTATTTGCTACATTTGAATGTTTCCAATTCATAGTATGCGGTTCCTCTTTTCTTTTCTTTTTTTTAAATCACTTTTTTAATCGTTTCACACTAAGCAAGACAGTACTGTCACTGATGCACAGGGGTCTACATAAGAGAGTAAAAGTTTAGGTAGGAGGAGAGTGAAGAGAAAGGCGAACCAGTTACAGAGGGTATCAGAGAAAGGGCAAGAGAAGGATGTAAACACAGGAAAGGAGTTCCACAGGCGGGAAGTCCAAAAAAAGAAGCTGCTGGAGTAGAATTATCACCTGCATTTGGTTAGATTTAACTGTAAAAGGGTAGGTTAGGGCAGTAAGATGTTGAACTATCTCAGCATTGATAATAGCCTCCAAAACACCTTTTTCCGAAAATTGGTAGGAGGCTGATAGGACGATAGTTGGATGGGTCCGAGGGTTCCCTTGATTTCTTAAATACAGGAAACACAGAAGAGGGCTTCCAGCAGGCAGAAAAACAGAAAGCGGAAAAGCAGTAATTATAGGATTTAGAGAGAACAGAAGAGAGTTCAGGGGCACAATTCTTCAGGACAATGACCGGGATTCCATCACCTCCGCTCGCCTTATGGGGGTCAAGTTTTGATATTATCTTAGATACCAGAGACAGAGTTACGTAAACATCTTTCAGTTGAGCCTCTGTTTTAAGAGGGAAGTCGGGTGCGGTTACTCCTGAGGAGTCAAATGCGGAGCTTGATGAGAATCTGCGAGCAAAACACTTGGCCTTGTCCACAGATGCTTTGACGACCTCGAATTTATTGATTAAGGGAGAGATGGAGAATTTGCTGTTGTTCAGCACACGTTTGCACAGCCACATATAGTCCTTGAGCCGAACTTGCGCTGCCTCATTCTGTCAGCAAACATCAGCTTGGCGTTATTCAGGATCCTCTTACACTCATTACGAGCAGAGGCAAATAAGCACCTATTGTGGTCAGATGCATGGCTCCAAAATAACCGAAAGTAGTGATTCCTGTGGGCAATGGCGGCCAAACAGGCATGTGAAAACCTGGGGAGGAATGAGGTTTTAGACGGAGCTCCCTGATCGGTAGGAATACATCAATGCCAGCCTTCAGTCAGGAAGAGACCTCAGAGACGCAGTCCTCAACTGGGAGACTGAACATTTTTCCCCAAGGAACGTCGCATAAGAAATCGTGAAACGCATCCCAGTCTGCTCTTTAATAGCAGTAGGAAATCTTGTTAGTAGGAGGTTCCTAGTTGGGAGTGAGAGTGAAGAGAGATATTAATAGAAACAACAGCATGATCGGATTCACTGAGAAGGCAAAGCTGCGAGACTTGGCAGGAGTCAGATACAGAGGTCAAGCAGAGATCGAGTAGAGAAGCGTGTCCTGAAGGGATACTGGGAAAGCACGTGGGGAAATCTACCACTTGCGTCAGAGATTGAGAAATAGCAAAGTTCATGCCGTGAATACCAGCTGAATCAGTGACGGAGGTTTTTAGCCACTTGGCACGGTGGGCCTTAAGATCTCCGAACACAAAAATGTTAGCGGAGGGGGAACGGTACAGAAAGAAAAGACAGCTAACCGATTTGAGAAGTGACAGACGGAGACACATGCATGGGTGGTCAGGGGATTCGAGAGATATCACCCTAGATAGAGGAAGGTGTTCACTGACGTAAACCCGTAGCCTATGCATATAAACAGTGGAGTCCTTCCTTAAGAGGAGAAGGTAGCCAGGGATCGAAAAGTCAGAGGAGGGAATTGATGGTTGAGATTAGCCTCACAAAGCGCTAGGATGTCAGCTTGCAATTGACGTTTAGTATTTTCTTGTCGCTTTCCTTCATCATCATCTTCTGTAGAAGTTACTGTAGTTTCCTTTTTGAATCTGCTAACAATACTGTATCATCTGCCAATCTGTAAACTGGGAGATTGACAAATACTCACCATTTGAAACAGATATCTAAACTTATTTATAAATGGAACTGTGTGTGCGTGTGTGTGTGTGTGTGTGTGTGTGTGTGTGTGTGTGTGTGTGTGTGTGTGTGTGTGTGTGTGTGTATCCGTTACCTATAGACTCTGAAACGGCTGAAACGAAATTTGAAAATTTACACAGTTGTACTATAAGCGTCTGCGAGTGTTCTTAGCTAGGTTTTGTGTCGAGGTACCCCCGATAAATATCGAAAATCGATAATCGAAAAAATCAGGTTATGGAAGGAGTGGTCCGATTTTAATCAAATTTGATACACTCATAGATAAAGACATAAGAAACGATAATCAGAAGTTTAAAGGTTGCAGTTCTTACAATAGTGCAGAAAATCGATAATATATATATATATATATATATATATATATATATATATAAGGCAAGATACCGAGTCTGATCAAAATCAGTTTTTCAGCACTTTTATTTTAGTTTTAGCTTCGGGTTTGGCTCTAAGTAGGTATAATTGTAGTTCTTAGTCTCAGTCATGATACCATTTACTCAGAGGACTTATTTAGCCTTCAAAATTCAGTTTACGACGAAAAAACTTATTTGATATCGATACCAGGAAATCAAAATTCAACTTACATCCATTCATTTTTTTTTTTCAGTCTACGGTTTCGCTTTAACTGGAAACAACTATTGCTTTTTAGTCTTTCGTGCCAACGTCCAGAGAGTCTGAGCTCCAGGACCATGGATTAGTTTTAAAGCTTTCATTACACCCGAGCAACTCCGGGCTATACTGCTAGTTCATCATAGTTAAGAATTGTACTAACTCTTTCTTTATTCCATATCTCCGCGTATGCCTTCTACATATTGTTGTTTCTTCTCTGTTCTTATAGGCGTTCCTGCAGTTCATATTCTATTGATGATTAACAAAAAATAAAGCAAGTATTGATAAAAGAATTTCATTGAATTTTTCAATTGACCCGTTTACTGTAGTTTTATTTTATTCATTTCTTTTTTAAAACAGGAAAATCTGCAATTAGCGTCATTTTGAATCTGTATTAGTCTCATCAGAAACACGTAACGTAAACAGTGTTGGCTTAGAAATAATAAATAAAAAATATTTTATTCTGAAAAATCTACAAATTAAAACACGTTTTACATAAAAACAACATTGATAGATTGATAGATAAAAACAATGTTGATAGATAGATAGATAGATAGATAGATAGATAGATAGAATGTTCACGTATAAATCAACACTGCTGATGACTGTCAGTCACTTTCATGCTTTAAGCGACCATCAAACTATGTGAACCTGACAGTCATTTCAAAATTCACACGGTTTATATTTGCAACACTCTCTCCAATACTGAGCACCATTACCTATAAATAAAGCACATTTTCAACAATATATATATATATGTGTAGGAGAGGGTGCATTGTTTTATATATATATATATTTGTGTGTGTGTGTGTGTGTGTGTGTGTGTGTGTGTGTGTGTGTGTGTGTGTGTGTGTGTAAAATGAATTTAAAAAATGAAGCATTTTTCTTGAAGCTCATATTTTAGTTTTGATTTCAATATATTTAATATATTAAATTTAAAATTTCCAACAGGCAAAGTGCTTTGTTGTATTTCAACACGAATTTAATTGTGGATGAAAAGGTGGTATTCTAATATGTTGACGATTAATCAACATATCCATTTAATTGTGGATGAAAAGGTGGTGTTCTAATACGTTGAATGTCATTAAGTGCACAGAAATTTGAAAATGTAACTGAAGTGAATGCAGTGCCCTTATTAGAAACTAATGTCTGTGGGATTCCAAAACGACTGAAAATCTGTTTCAAATTTAGAATTGTTTCATCTGCAGTGATGCGACTCATTTGAGAAATTTCCGGTCATTTGCTGTAAGTATCAACCAGTATAAAATAACACTGTCCATTAATAGGCCCAGCAGGAGTTGTCTCCCTTAACACTTATATTTGGAATTTTTTTTTCTACGGGGGACACTACTTGATGGATATAACGTGGATGCCTTTTTATAACTCTTCAGTAATGTTAAACATGTAAAAAATAGTCTAGGTAATTAAATATTTTATTGAATTTTAGATTTTTTGTAATAGAAAATTTACATTAACGAAAAAGGATGAAAAAAAAAGGTCACTTTTTTGAAAAAAAAATTAACATTTCTAATACTGGGTAACATCTTCAAACGTTTTGTTCAAGATTTTATTGAGTATATTTTTTATGAATAAATATGTCAATTTTTGTCTTTTTCTGTCGCTAAATCTCGAAGCTGGAATGAAATAGATGTATTTGCAAAAGTAGCTTCTGATTAAAAGCGCGAGCAAATTGAAATTTTCGTCTGTTTTATGAAAAGGTTTTATGAAAAATTATATGAAATTACGAAAAGTTATAACAATCATGAAATTATGATCCATTCTTATCAAAATTATAAAAAATATGAAATTATGAAAATTTATTATGAAAAACGTTTTATAAAAATATTTATGAAAAATATGAAGATATATTTCTGTCTGTTTCATGAAAAAAATTGTCAATTTTTGTTTATTTCTGACTGGCTGCGCGTTATTCTACTACTAATTGCAGCAGGTGGAAGAAAATACGCAAGAGGAGCTTTTAGTTAAAAGTGCAGGCCATTTAAAATTTTTGTCTGTTATAGGAAAATATTTATGAAAATGTTTTATGAAAACTTATATGAAATTACAAAAATTTATAAGTATTATTATGAAATTATGATATATTCTTATAAAAATAAATCAAAAAACATTATAAAATTACGAAAAATTATTTTGAAAAAAGTTTTTAAAATACACATGAAAATGCTTTATGAAAAATATGAAAATATATTTTTGCCTGTTTTATGAAAATATGTGTCAATTTTTGTCTGTTTTTGACTGACCGCGCGTTATTCTACTGCTAACTTCTAAATCTGAAATAAAATCAATTTATTTGCAAGAGTAGCTTTTTGTTAAAAGTGCAAGTAACTTGAATATTTTTGGTTGTTTTATGAAAAAATATGTCAATTTTTGTCAGTTTCTGATCGACCGCGCGTTATTCTACCTGTAACTGCCAAAGCTAGAACAAAATCGATGGATTCGCAAGAGTTGTTTTGGGTTAAAAGTGCAAGCAACTTAAACATTTCTCAAGCATAATCATTTCTTCGGATTTTGAAAGTTAAATTTTGAACATTGTTTTCTAGGTTCTCAAAACTCTTGTCTGAGATAAAATATGATATTAATATGAGTTTAATTCAAAGAATTGAAAAATGTTCGGATGGTTTAAGTTTTTCTCTTCATTTCATGTTCATATAATCAAACATCGAAAAATGGAGGTGCTGGCAATCGAAGAAATCCCCAATTCTTAATAACCTAATATAATTTTATGTAATCCCCAACTGTGTTTGTGAAATAAAAAGAAAACTTGAGCGGCCTGCATCATTAACTGATATTTCATTGGAGATCAATTGATGACATTAACTTTTTCCAGTGGTACGGGCAGCATTCATTCATGATTTGAGTCTAAAGATGAATCGGTAATTTCAGAATTCATAAGGTCAGGTGTCCTTGACCAAATCCAGCGGAGAATCTGTAATGTGATCGATCCCGACTTGGCAGCTAGGATTACAATCGCTTTCTCACTGACGCATTGTGGTTTCCCAGTGTCTCTTCTACAAAAACTTTCACGGCTTCTGCTCTGATGAACTTAGCTCACTCGTATCCACTATATATGAATTTACTCGAGCCACAAGATTAGCAACTAGATCCCACCCTTTTACTGTGAAACCGATAAATTGTAAACGCAAATTCTACTCCATCAGCTTCTTTTCTCGCACTTCCCGCCTGTGGAATTCTCTTCCGCTTACTTGCTTTCCGACAGCTACAATCTTCAAGAATTCAAATGTAAAGTCAATAGTCATCTCACTAACTTACATCCTCTCTCTCTCTCTCTCTCTCTCTCTCTCTCTCTCTCTCTCTCTCTCTCTCTCATGCTTTTCTCTTTGTCTACCCCACTCTCATCAGTATTCTCTTCCTTCTCATACTCTCTTCCTGACACCCCCTGTAACCCGTCACTCTTTCACATAACATTCCTCATATGTAACCTCCTGCACAACAGTGGCAGTAAAATGGCTTGCTTCAGGCCACACGATTATAAAAAAAAATTCAGAAGTATTTGACTGCAAATGAAACTGAAAAAACAAGCCAATAAAAAAAACCACTGGTAGGTTTGGTTGATTTTGTTGACCAGCATATCAACGTCTACGCGTTATTTCATGCCGAAATCTAAATATTTTGAACACCATTTTATGGCTTCAACCAAAAATATTTTTAATGTAATTGTATACCTTCAAATACAGGTCAAATATACTGCTGATCATTTTGCTATAAAATGTATTGCGGGTAATTCTACTTTAAAATTGTATTGCTGGTCATTTTCTTTTTTAATTATACTGTTGGCAATTTTTCTATATGTATTGTTATTAATTATACCATAAATAGGTATTGCTATTATTTTTATATAAAAATGCATTGCTGGTAATTTTACTATAAAAATATATTTTATACTTTCATTGTATTTTGTTTTTGTTTGGGAATTCACTATTTGCCCATAGCTGGGACTCTAACAGGCGTTATCACCCAGGTCAGGGTGAACCTAATAACAACAGCAATTAAGACGTGGTTCCACGCTCCTCAACCCCCCCCACCCCACTAAGAGGCCTTGCTGCCGGGTGTAGTTTACCGTCATGACCAGGACTAACACTGGTAGGTATTCCACTTCCCTTAGAAGTGACATACTTTATATAAGTCTCTCTAGCCAGGTCTGTGGCACGCATTTATGCACTAGCTAGGAGTGGACTTTTTTCGATTCACCTAAGATTGTTAGAGTTTAAACCTCAATGATCACTAAATTTTCCGAAACTACGTTCATTCTATCCATCGATCAGCACTTACAGTTCCGGTTGTATTCATCGTGGCCATTGTGATCTAGGCAACAAAAAATACTTTTTTTCATATGTCAGCTGGAATTCATTTAATATGTCCTGTCTTTCGAATTTTACCGAAAGAACTTCAATATTTACCTGTATAATCAGTTAGTTAAGTTTCATACGGATGCATACTTGGACGATCATGTCTATTTCGATCCATGACTGACTAATCAGAAGATATTCACACAGTAGTTTGCCATTTCTTTCTGTGGTAAACTGCTTACCAACCAAGGCTAGAGAGCCCAATCTTTCCTGCTATTCAATTCATAGTTGGCGGGAGAAGAGGTGGATTAATACCTTTCCCATTGGCGTGTAAGTGAATGCAACGAATTCAACTACAATTCGAACTCGGTTCTCCGATTTCTCATTCCGAGCCGATATCTATTACACCACAACGCACACATCTTCCAAAACAATCGCTTCTTTGATGAAATTTATCATCATAGTTGTCAGTATTTTTGCTTATTTTAACTTCATTAAGTTTTTATTATATTTCATTTACAGGTAAATATAACTTCTTTTTTTTTTTACTTTAACACATCATTCAACAAATCCAGGGCCTAACTAACAAAACAACAACTTTTAGGCAAAATTCTACTTTATTCATCGACACTGTCTTCTTCTAGGGTCATAGTTCCCAACCCCGGGGTAAATTACCCCAGTGGGGTAATGAGCCCATATTTTGGGGGTAATGGATGTTTCGTTTGGGAAGAGGCAATCAGCTTATAATTTCACACTGTGCCAAATTATTAACGAGACAGCATTTCAAGGAAGAATTCCCCCTACTCCAATCTCTCTTAAAGTATCTTTCTTTCAAGCCTAAATGGCTTCTTGGAAAATTTACATAAGTACTTTCCAAACTTGAATAATTCCAACAATGAATGGGTAAGAAATCCATATTTTGCGAATGAAGATATCATTCCTGATAAGGACTATCCGGCAAAAGAAGAATTTCTCACACTCAGAATGAACAATGCATGGAAGCTTTTGTTTGAGATTAAATCTGGTCTAGACACCTTTTGGATCTCTCGTCTGCAGGATATACCAACACTAGCCTCTAGAGCAGTACAGTTTCTCATAGGATTTTCAACCACTTATCTATGTGAACAAGCTTTTTCTACTGTCCTTGGAATGAAGACTCAACGTGGCAAACGACGCCCGAATAGCCCTTTCAGTTACAAAGCCGAGAATAAATAAACTGGCACAGGCAATACAAGCTCAACACTCACATTAAGAATCACAGCTAGGTTACGGCTACTATACCTCTGATTATTATAGATTGGTACTATTGTATTGAATAATTTCCATTAACTGTGTCTGCTTTTGATCTATGAAAATATAATTACTTCTTTTCCTATATTACAGATATTTGTTCATTGGGGTAATGTATAATAGTGAAATTGTATTTTGGGGTAATCGCAGCAAAAAGGTTGGGAACCTATGTTCTAGGGTGAGTCCAACGCTTCTCTAACTATTCGATGCCTTTTTTGCAGAACGATTTGCTTTGTCTTCAAAATATATCAGTTTCCGATATCGCTTCTTCATTGGAGTCAAATTTCTTTCCCTGAGGCATTCTTTAGAGGTCTGCAAACAACCAGTAGTCGCTGGAAGCCAGATCTAGAAAATAGAGTGGATGCGAATGCAATTCAAAGTGCAATTCATGTAGTTTTGACATCGTTAAGATCAACTTGTGACAGTGCGTTGTCTTGGTGAAAGATTACTTTTTTCTTCTTCATTTGTGGCCGTTTTTTGACGATTTCTTCCTTCAAATGCACCAATAATGCCATATAATATTCGCTATTGATGGTTTTTCCTTTCTCAAGGTAATCGATGAACAAAATAACTGGCGCATCCCAAAATACGGAAGCCAAAACCTTGCCTGCTGATGTTTGCGTCTATGGTAGCTTTGAACGGCTTTTATATGTTGCTGTCCACTCAGCTGACTGCCGATTTGACTCCGGAATGAACTGGTGAATCCATGTTTCATCCATTGTCACATAGTTACGCAAAAACTCCTTCTTGTAAACAACGCTTTGATTTGTCGACGCTTTGTTGTTTTTGATCGACTGTGAACAAATGCGGCACCCACTTTGAACACAGCTTTCTCATTGACAAATGTTTATGCAATATGGTGAATACACTGCCTTCTGATATGTTCAACTTCTCTGCTATCTCACGCAGCTTCAATTTACGATCAGCCAAAACGAATTTGTGGATTTTTTTGGTGTTTTCCGGGACAACTGCCGGTTTTGGGCGACCTGAACGTTCAGCATCATTTATGTCTGTACGACCGCGTTTCAAGTCAGCATACTGCCTCTTAACCGCTGTTTCCGATGGAACAGAGCCCGAATAACACTTATCAAACCATTGCTTTGCTTGAACAGTATTTTTCCCATAAAAAGCAATGCTTTATCAACACACGAAATTCAGATTTTTCCATTGTTTTGAAAATTTGCAACTGTAGCTTTACTTAAATAACTGTAGTTTGTAAACTAATAATCCGATTGGTCCAAAATTTTGTCACGTGCCATTTGAAGGTTAATACTTCATAAAAATCAAAATGGATTTTTTATTAGTAGCGCTATCTATAAGTCAGACCCGGGACTTATTGAGTGATGTGTTAGTTTCACTTAAACAACTGTAGTTTGTAAACTAATAATCCGGTTGGTTCCAAATTTTGTCACGTGCCATTTGAAGGTTAATACTTCATAAAAATCAAAATGAATCTTTTATTAGTAGCGCTATCTATAAGTCAGACCCGGGACTTATTGAGTGATGTGTTAGTTCACTTATTCAAGGTCCAAGTTAGAGTCGTATTGAGTGAGAATCTTATAAGAGTGTATGGAAGTGGAAAGGAGGAAGTAAGAAGTGCATATTATGAGGATAGTTAAGATAGATATCAGTTGACCCTAGTGGGGTGTCTGGGTTAGAGAAACGTACACTCAAGAGATTGTTACACATTTCTCGAGAAGAGGCTGTCTGAGGGGAATTTACTCTTTACCAAAAGAATACTAAGGGAATAGGATTGATTTTATGACGTTAATATGACATGCTGTGTTCAAGCCATGAAGGTCTGTACTGGCGGAACTAACGAATTTAACTTGCCAGAACATCTGCCATAGCAATTGCGATAGAGTAGTGAGAAGCTAGCATCGTTTCGTCAGTGGGATAAGAGTTGAAAGCTGGAGAATAATTCATTACCCAAAAGGCCGCGTAATCGCTGTTGAATCCTGTTGAGGCTGGAGAGTACAAAATGGGCAGAAACAGCCAAGAAACGACAACGATACTGCATTCTTGGTCTTAGAGAAACGAAGATTTACCAAAATTCTATCAAGTTTAAAATATTTGCAAAAAGCTTGAAAGAAAACGACAACCCACAAAAAGAATTATTCAATGACGGGATGATTTATTTTTATCTTGAACGAAAAGCCAATTCAAAGTTGATGACCTCTTTATTGGGTCTGAAAATTTGATTTTGTTTTTTAATCTTATTGCTTTTTCAACTGAAATATTCCCATCAATTTTTTTAACAAAACAAAAATAGTTTTAAAATGAAACTAGGAATAAAACATGATTTCATCTTTTTCTCCACGGTCTTTGCGTGTATATATCTTTCTAAATTTCTCTCGCCTCTTCTCTCTGATTTATGATTTCCTCTCTGCTTATTTCTTGTTCTTCCTCCTCTCTATGGTCATCTGTCTTCTCTCTTGATCTTTCTCGCTCTCTCTGGTACTCTTTACATCTTTCCCCTTCTTCTTATGTTCTTTTCTACTTCGTCTGTTCTTTGTCTTTCTTTTATTTTTTTCTTGTTATTTTCTCTATCTAATTCTTCTTCGTCTTTTTTTTTTCTTCCACTTTTTTCTTCTCCGTTTGCTAAGTTTTCCCCTCTTGCTCCCTTTCCCTTCTTTCTCTATCTCGCTGCATTTTCTCTTTTCTCTCTTTTTCTATCTCCCTGCATTTTCTCTTCTCTCTCTTTCTTTTTGTTCCTCCTTTTGTCTTCTGCTATCTCTCATTTTCTCTCTCCTTTCTTTTATTTCCTTTCATCTCACTTTTGATCCCTTTCTCTCCCTTTCTCTCTCTCTCTCTCTCTCTCTCTCTCTCTCTCTCTCTCTCTCCTGTGTTTCCCTTTCTTTTTCTTTCTATTTCTCTATTTTTCTCCCGCATAGACATACTCTTTCTTTTTAACTGTGATAAACTGTGAAATATTAGCTCGTTTTAACATCAAGGGTTTTAATGTCACGAATGGACGATGAAGTGGGTGATTATGGATTACCATTGCTACCGCTATTGCTGTTTCTCTATCGTATTTGTTGATGATGGTGCTTGATTGATGTTGGGGGTATCATGACACAGATGGCGTAGCGGGGGGTAATAAAGATGGCATCAACGATAGTGCCATTGGTGGCCTTTGTAAAAATGTGCACACTTTAAACGCTAGATCAGGTTTTAGGCTAGGACGAGAAGAATAATGGAAGAAATATGGGTGGGTAGTGAATCGAAGCCCACTACTGTCGGTATTGCCAGTGGTAGGTGAGAAGACGCAGACCGTTTAGGCATTAACATCGATGACCCGGCACGCAATTAACTCCTCTGCTACCAGAGCTCTTCAGTGTGAGAAGTTAATGGGAGGCCAACTTTAACATTTCATGACAAAGGAATCACGCTCTGAGCCTGGTTGGTCGGTTTCAAGATAAAAAAAAAAATATGTTGTGGGAGACAGTTAAAGAAAGAGATGAAAATGCTGAATGAAACAAAAACGAATGACAAATTTGGAAAAAGGTTTGATGAATAATTAAAGATCCGCTAGAAAAATGGAAGAAAAACAGTGAAATTATGACAATGATTTTCAAGAAATTAAACAATAGAAAAGGAAAAAATCTTGAAAGAATAAAAACTGACGAAAACAAGATGTAAGATGACGGTGAGTAAATCATATGAAAAAAGATGGCGATGATAATCGAAAAAAAAATTATAAGATAACGAAAGAAATTCAAGAAAAGAAAGAAACAAAAAATTTCGAAAGAATAAAAACTGACGATAAAAGATGGTTTTAAGTAATTCATACAAAAAGAACTGGCAATGAAAATCGAAGAGAAAAATAAGGAATTATACGAGAATTAAAGAAATTAAAGAAAGAAAGAAAAAAAAGAAAGAAATTGGAATAAATCGCTAGCGAAAATGATAGAACAAATAATATATTTGGTGAAGGCAAAAGTAAAAGAAAGAACAGAAAAAAAAGAAACAAACTGACGAAATGTTAACCATAATCTGTGACATCCCGTAAAATGTATGATGACTGATGATTCCCTAAGTGTAGCTTAGGTGTAAAACAAGCCCGAAGTATGAGACACCCAGTGAAGATCAAACTCACTTTCCCAGTCATAATTGATCAAGTGAGACAAGCTTGCTTTACCCTTAGACCACGTTGTAGTCTCACCACCCCGTAAAATGTATGAAGTAAGAAAAAAAAATGAATGTCACAATGTATCATATTAGAAGGAAGGAAAGGGAGGCAACTCGTGAAAAAAAATAAATGAAGAAATATTAGTACCCATCATTAACGAGCGACGTCACGGGCGTCCAATAATCTTCGAACATCACCATAAATAGAAATATAAACCAAGTCGCAAAACATCAAAAAAAAAAAAAAAAAAGATAGAAAAATCTTGTGAAATTGACAAGCATAACACAAAAAGAATCACATTGTCGGTATCATGTGAATATCTCCGTTGACAGTGACAACGGGTGGTTATCGCTTAATGTTGGCGCCAAAAACGTCCAAAACATGACATGGAAATCAATAACAGAAAGACTTAGATGAATGAGGAAATTGTGTGATTTGAAATTGAACACTTAACGGGCGGAGGGCAATGATTTAAGGGGAAAAAAGCGGATCGACTGTTACGATAAACACTGAAGCAGAATGAATAAAAATTTCGTTTTGTTGTGTCTCGTTCTTTGAAGGGTTGTCACCAATAGGAGATTCCTCTGTTGCCGACTTGAGGATTTTTGTATTATTTTCTAAGATAACCATGTCGATTACTGGAAATATTATGGCGTAAGATCGTAAACAACTAGGAAATCAAGGAAAATTAAAACAAAAAAAAAACATACTCAAAATAAGACAATTTCCTATCACCGTAATGTAGCTTCCCTTTGCATTTCTGTAGTGTAAATACACTATAACAATTATTACTATAATAATATAATAATCATTCCTATAATAATCATTTTCTATTGTAATATTTGGTATCTTTGTGGGTATAATTGACAAAGAAGTGGATACAAATATTAGCGTTGAGAGGAATATTTTATTTTCTTATTTTTACATACTTTCGTGTTAAGTGTCTGCTGGCAACAGAACACATGTTGCCTGCTTAGAAGCCAGAGAGGGACTGGCCAATCCTTTAGGTCAAGCATGGGTCAGGGAGATAGAGAGAGTAGGGGAAAGAGAAATAGTAGCAGAGAAAGAAAAGGGAATAGATTTGGGTATCTTAGTTCTTGGGAGTTATTTAGAGACAGAGAGGGTAAAAGAAACAATGTATTCTCTGCATGGTAGTAGTATCTGACCTGAGGTCATTTTGGTTCATTCCTACAATAATCTCCTACCAGATAACGGAGTGTTTTTTTTTTTTTGTTTTGTTTTGTCTTTTTAGTAATAATAAAAGTATTCATTATCTTTTTTCCATTTGACTCTCCTACCAGAGTTTGTTGTCTTTATTTTATGTTCCTGTACTTCTTCAGGAGGTAAAATATCAGGCTCTTTATTTTTGTTGGTAGTTGTATTTTGTGTACATTTTTGCTTGTTTTCAATGTAAGGTTTTAAACGGTCTATTGAAACTTGTGTATGCGTGTTTGGGTTAGTTTCTATAAGGAAATATTTTGGTGTTCGTTCGAGTACAGTGTAAGGACCTGAATATGGTGCTTCTAGCGGTTTTCGAACGCGGTCTATCCTAATCCAAACTTTTTTACAGGTTGCAGTTGATTTGGTACGTAAGATTTTTGTGTTGATTTTTCTCTGTTTGAAAAGTCAGTCAAGTCAAATTTTGCCATGGTTTTATGTAGTTCTCTAGTAAAATCTTGTGTAACTGTTTCTGGGTTTTCCGAATCTATCATTAGGTGTGGCAATAACATTTTTGCACCTGTGACCGCATAAAAAGGGGAAAAATTAGAGCAGTTGGGCATACTTCGAATTCCCAAGAGAACAATTGGTAGGGCTGAAATTCAAGATTCTTTTCGGGCCATTATAGCTGCTTTGATGGTTCTGTGAGCTCTTTCTATAAGTCCGTTGCATTGTGGATGATATGACGTTGTTCTTAGCCTATAGAATCCGATAATTTTTGATAATTCCATGAATAATTCGCTTTCAAATTGTGTACCTCTGTCTGTTATGACATGAAGTGGGACACCAAAGCGAGTAATCCACGTATTTACAAACGCTTCTGCAACAGTTTGTGCCGTAATATCTGCTATGGGTTGCGCTTCTATCCATCGACTGGTTCGATCTATGCATGTTAAAATATATCGACATGGATTAATGTAGGGATTGTTGGAACATTTTGCTGGCGGTAGAGGTTCAATTATGTCGATGTGTACAGTATGGAATCTTGATGACGGTATTTCCAATGTTTGTACTGGAGATTTTGTGTGTCTATATATTTTTGCCTGTTGGCAAGATGTGCATGATGCACATAATTCTTTGATGGTTTTATCCATGTTAGGCCAGTAAAACCTAGCCTTAATCATTTTTATAGATGATTTTATACCTGGGTGTGACACTGAATGCAAACTATCGAAGATGGATTTTCTTAGTGTGCATGGTACAAAAGGTCTGGGGTATGACGTTGATGTATCACACAACACAAATTGGTCTTTTCCAGATATTGTATATTTTTTTTAATTCTGGGAAGGACTGTATTTCAGTATCTGCTGTTTGGGCATCTGCAAGTGCTGGGAGGTCGTACATATCGATCTGTACAGCAAATGTTGGGCGTGATAGACAATCTGCTACTACATTTTGATCACCCTTCACATAGGCAATATCTGAGATTAATTCTGTGATTATGACTAGTTGTCTTTGTTGCCTATCCGATTTTGCTGGTTTTAGGCTGTGAAATGCGCCGCATATTGGCTTGTGGTCTGTTAGAAGTAATACTTCGCGACTTTCTATGAGGTGGCGAAAATGTAATACAGCCAAATACGCTGCTAAAAGTTCACGATCAAAAGTGGAATACCTTGTCTGTGTTGCTGTTAGTTTCTTCGAGAAAAATCCTATTGGTATAGGGTTTCCATTAACAACTTGATGTAAGGCAGCACCTACTGCATATTTGCTGCTGTCCGTGACCAGTTGATATTGTGTACAACTTGGTTGAGGATGGGGTAATTCCGTTAGCTTACCCAATATTTTAGTCATTGTAGAGAAGGATTCTTTTTCTAATGTATTCAAGGTGATTAATCCTTTAGGTGTTAGTCGCATTCTCTCAGATAAAGGAAAAACTAACTTTGCGAATCCTGGTATTCATTTTCTGTAAAATCCTACCATACCAAGAAATCTGCGTAGGCTTTTAGCATCTTTAGGACACGGAAAAGATTCTATTTCTTTTACTTTATTTGCAGTTGGTGTAATTCCCTTTGAGTTAATTCTAAAGCCTAAGAAGTCAAGGGCTGTTACGTTGAAAATCGAATTGGAGAGTGATATTTTTAGGTTGTTTTCTTGTAGAATTTGAAACACTGTGTCAATATCTTTTTTATGAGATTGTTCGTCATCGCTGAAGATGAGGATATCATCGATATATACGAAGACACAGTCGGTATCTCGAAAGATTCTGTCCATATATCTTTGAAAAGTAGCCGAAGAATTCTTTAATCCAAACGGCATAAATTCATATTGATAAAGTCCCATTGGTGAAATAACTGCAGTTTTTGGAATATCATTGGGGTGCATCTTGATTTGATGATAGGCTGAAATTAAATCAATTTTTGAAAATCGCTGTTTATCAGCGAGTTTAGCAGTAAAAGAATTAATATTAGGGATGGGGTATCTATCACTTTTAGTGATACTGTTTAAGGCGCGGTAGTCTCCACAGCAGCGATACCCTCCACTCTGTTTAGGTACTAGATGTAGTGGGCTTGACCATTCGCTGTCTGAAGGGGTTATTACTCCTTCATTTATTAGCCTCTTAAATTCTTCTTTTGTAGCAGTCAGCTTTTCAGCAGACAGTTGTCTGGATTTAGCAAAAACTGGTGAGTGACTACCTGTGTCGATTCTGTGGTAAACACCGCAGTAGGTATTGTTTTTGTTGGTGTGAGGAGAGATAACTTCTGGGTATTTATCTAAGCTGTTTTTTATAAATATGGGTATATTTGCTTCGTTTATGACCACATTTACAGGAGCAGTAGTGTTTACTAACAACTTCTTTTTAGTGGTTGTTGCTGGGTCATAAATTGTCCTGTTTTTGCAGTCGATAGTGAGGCCAAACTTATTTAGAAAGTCAATTCCGAGGAGGGGATTGGTGATATCAGCGACCACGAATGTCCAGGAAAAGGTTCTTCTTAAGCTCGGTATTGCAATCTCCAGGTTAGCTTGGCCGTGGCATTGTATTTTCTCTCCGTTGGCAGTGGTGAGTGATACTGGTGTTGGGTATAACGTCACGCCTTTTAACGCGGACGCCGGTATTATTGAGAGGCTTGCACCAGTGTCTACTATAAATTGTAATGTGGTTGTCCCTAATCGTGCTTTGATTTGTAGCAGCGGCGAACACAAGGGGACAGACATGGTTCGCGCTACTAGTTTTCCGAGGCTGTTGGTGGTGGTGTGGGTGGACGCGAGCTTGGTAAAATTTTGATGTTCTGCTTCTTTGGCCATTTACACCACGGTTTGCAAGTTCTTGCTTAAGTAGAGGTGTGCTCTGCATATTTTAGTTTTTTGGTCTGGGAAGTAGGGTTTTATTCCTATCGGTATACGGACGTTTTTATTCCTTTCTGTGTGCTGCTGAGTGGAGAATGCTGTTGCTGTTCCGTTCATGTTATTTAAGGGCATTAATTAGTCCGCTAGTTTTCCTATTTGAAATGAATTTAGTTCTTTTGGGGAGGCAATGACGGGGGAAATTGTTGCGGGTAATGCCTGTAGAAATTTGTGAAGAACAATTTCTTCGCCGACACCTATCCTTTTAGCTATAGAAAGCATCTCTTGAAGGTATGTAGATGGACGGCCTGTAATTGTGTTGGTAGACATTAACTTGTCTAGCAACTCAGGCTTTGTTCTTTCATTAGCCTCAATTAAGGAGCATTTTAATTCCTCATAGTTCTTTGCGTCTAAAATGTGATATGGTATTTTAGCTACCACCTCTGCAGGCAGAGATGATATGACCGTATAAAACTTTGTTGTTAAATTTGTAATATTCCGCAGATGGAATTGGGCTTCCAGAATGGAAAACCAGCCATTCACTGCCGTTTCCATGAATTCCGGCGTTTTTATTGTAATTTGTTGTAAGGAGGCTTTTTCCATTTTTTTTTTTTTTTGTATGTAAAAATATATATATTCAAGTATTTTTTTTTTTTTGGATGAAGAGGGGTGGAAAAAAATGTAGCTTGTTTTACTTACGTCAAAGGTTCTCTTTAAAAACGTTTGTGACGTGAAATTAACTGCTACTTGTATATTTTCCTGAAAACTCCAAAATGTGTTTCTTTCCTTTCAGTCCTGGTAAAATTAGTTCGTTTCTTGAGGTTGTAATGTCCTTTTTGTCGGGGTCACCATTGTAATATTTGGTATCTTTGTGGGTATAATTGACAAAGAAGTGGATACAAATATTAGCGTTGAGAGGAATATTTTATTTTCTTATTTTTACATACTTTCGTGTTAAGTGTCTGCTGGCAACAGAATACATGTTGCCTGCTTAGAAGCCAGAGAGGGACTGGCCAATCCTTTAGGTCAAGCATGGGTCAGGGAGATAGAGAGAGTAGGGGAAAGAGAAATAGTAGCAGAGAAAGAAAAGGGAATAGATTTGGGTATCTTAGTTCTTGGGAGTTATTTAGAGACAGAGAGGGTAAAAGAAACAATGTATTCTCTGCATGGTAGTAGTATCTGACCTGAGGTCATTTTGGTTCATTCCTACACTATAATATAATAATCATTACTATGATAATATAATAATCACTTCCTATAAATATTTTCTTGGTAATTGTTCTGATGAGCTCTACTTTTTTGTGGTGAATGCAAAGAGACCCAGGGTTGCATGCTTTTTGCAACGCTAGAAGATATACCTTAAGGGCGAACACAGATTCGAATGTGCCTCGCGTGTGAACTGTTAAAAAAGGACATCTTCGCGGGTTACACATTTAAAACAAATAGATCCTGGATTCAGATACTCTCTTGCGAGGTTTTCTTTTCAGAATTGGCGTCAGTCGGCGATTCTACCTCTGAGCTATGGGCGCTCGGTAGAAGGTGGCAGACTTTTAGCGTATGATGTATCATGCGCCAGTAGTTAGAGTGTTCTAATTCATTACTGAATGAGCGATATATATATATATATATATATATATATATATATATATATATATATATATATATATAATGTTTAGCACGGCACAGTGAACCAACTTTCTTAGCAGTAGACCTAGCAATTGATTGAAAATGTAATCTTTCCACTTTATGTTAGCGGAAAACGTTAGCCTGAGAAAGCTCAATGAGTCACTCTCCTGGAGGTTAGCCTTAGCCATGAGAGATTAGCTCTCGATTTTATTAGCTCAAGTAAGTTTTTAAAACAAGAATATATGGTAGTGCGTTTGACATTTACTTCAAAGGAAAGAATAATATAAGAATTGTTGAAAGCTTTAAGTTTGAAACACCAAAAGATTTTGTCAATTTGCTATTAGAAGCTGATTTCTTTCCTGAAATATTTTCAAAATAAGCAAGTCGATCAAAATGCTGAAATACGTAGATTATGCTTAGGAAGTTCAAAACATTATGATAGGGAATGAGAAATATGATTTAACTCCAACAATAACAGACCGAACAACTGATTTTTACAAATGAATTTGTAGGAATGAACCAAAATGACCTCAGGTCAGATACTACTACCATGCAGAGAATACATTGTTTCTTTTACCCTCTCTGTCTCTAAATAACTCCCAAGAACCCAAATCTATTCCCTTTTCTTTCTCTGCTACTATTTCTCTTTCCCCTACTCTCTCTATCTCCCTGACCTGTGCTTGACCTAAAGGATTGGCCATCAGTTCCTCTCTGGCTTCTAAGCAGGCAACATGTGTTCTGTTGCCAGCAGACACTTAACACGAAAGTATGTAAAAATAAGAAAATAAAATATTACTCTCAACGCTAATATTTTGTATCCACTTCTTTGTTAATTATACCCACAAGGATACTAAAAATATTACAATTTTTTTTATTAATTTAAGTAAACGTTAGGACTTAGGACGTTCTAATCATTACTTCTTATGGCACTGTATAATCTGGTACGAAAATTTAAATATCTGGGAGGTGTTTTATCAGAGGATCAACAATGAGATACCGCTATCCAAAGGCGCATTGAAATAGGAAATGAAGCTTTCCAAAATGTAAGCAAAGTATTAAGAAACAGGAAAATTAGAAAATATCAGAAACAAAACGTGCACAGCTATGTTATAATGCCAGACCTCCGATATGAAAGTGAATGTTGGTCAATTTCCTTATAGATGAAGAGAAGTCTTGAAGCAATAGACACGCGGTTCTACGAAAAAATGCTGAGAATACCATGGACGGAGCGTATAAGCAACGAAAAAGTCATAAGGAAAGATATTTTAAATTTCTATAACAGATGAGGAAAGAAGGCTTGAAAAATTTGACACTCACAGGTTATATTGAGAAATAGGAAATCATCGGACTGCCGGACTTCTTTGGCAAACATTACTCTACAGAGTGAGACACTGCTACATCATATACATTGAAACATAACCACGTACATGTTCATGCCTGTGCGTGAACACGTGCACTTATTAATACACACACTCGTGATAGGATGAATAACAACTAACACACTTTTATCAATCTAACATGTTTCAGAGAATGAGATGTTTTTTGCGTTGTTTGATTTTCATTTGATTTTAATTTGTTTCATGTGCATTTGACTTGTTAAACAAACGTTAGTATAATTTATAGCGTTCCGAATTTAAGAAGAAACAACCCGTTCTTTCGAATCTCCAAGAAATTAATGGATTTCATGTTATAGTATACAAATCCTATAGCATCCATCATCTAACTAAAACACACAAAGCAAAATTGTACACCCACAAAATCGGATTCAAACGACTAAAAGCATTTTGGAAAAACCTAAGAAAAATTTCACAAGTCAGTGTGAAAACAAAAAAATTCAAATACGACGTCAGTGAAACGTTTTGTTTTTTTTTACATCTAAAGAAGAAAATGTCTCTGGGAGCCGGTCACATGACCAGATTTAACTGCTTACGAACATTTTATGACCGGTCAAGACAGTCCAGTCCGACATGGGAGCGGATAGCTGACGGACTTCATGGCAATGTAACAAAAGAAATTTCACTCCACACCACCCGGACGTAGGGGCACGTCACAGTTTTATTCGACTTCTTCCAGCTTTCTTTTCTTCGTTTTCACTCTACGCCAACACCAACAACAAAACGCGTTAAGTACAATTTCTTTATTTGTTTGACCTTCTCTCTCACTCTGTCGCCGGCCTACCAAAAAAGAGGAAGGAACATAAGAAGACTTTAAACTCTGCTACTACACAACCATGAACTCTAAACTTCTGTGGACATTTTAAATACCTATATTTCTCTACGAACAATTTTAACTAAAACGCGGCATGCATTTCTCAATGAACATTTTTCTTTCCACAAATATATTATAGTGTTCAGTTAACAAAATTTCACTTATATTTTTCTTCTTACACATTTGTCATTCTGCTAATAAATCTTTACTTTAATGTACACACAGAATATTTTATTCTTTCACATTTCAACATCCAAGTTGTGGGGACTTCGTACGAGTTTGGCATAAAGCCAATTTACCAAGCATCACCGAGGTTCATACAAAGTCCAGCTGAAAGACCGTAAATATTGAATATAAATATAAAATTATTCTAGTTTGCCTGTATGGGATTCAGATATCCGTAAGTGTATATATTCGTAAGTGTGACTGTCTGTGTGTCTAGTAGACATTAAGTTTGCTGGGGGGGGGGGGTTTGCATGTTGATTTGGGAACCTTTTTTACATACACACCATTTGCTTTAGATAAACATACGATATATTCTTTAAGAATGGACTCAATTAAGGTTGGTGATGTAATATAGTATATTTGGCGTGTTTTCATAGTTGGTAATATATTCAGTTCGAATTCCAGTTGAATTCGTCGCATTCACTTACGCGTAAATACTCTTGGGAAAGGTATTAATCCGTCTCTTCTTCCTCCAGATATGGGTTAAATAGCAGGACAGATTGTGTTCTATAGCCTTGGTACCGCAGAAAGTAATAGCAACCTACTGCGGGAAAATGCTCTACCCAGTCAGTCATGTCTCTTTTAAGACATTATCGCCCAAGCGTGTATCACGTGTGGCACTTAACTGAATATATTCATTAGAAATCCTTTGAAGTACTTTTGACGTAAAGAATTATGCTCTTTTTTTACTAAAAAGAATTATGCTCTTTTTTTACTATTTCTTTACTTTTTTTTACTTTTTTTATGCTTTTTTTTTTTTTTTTACATTTGCAAAATCAAAGTTATGGCCAGTTTTGTTTTAGTGTATTGCAAGCGAATAGAAAAAGTTCTTCAAAGATAAATACTTTTATCTTTGTAGATACGGGTATCTCGACGATATAAGTGCTTTTACATTGTAATATTTATTTGTGAAGTACCGACATCTTGTGTTGGATTTATTTTTCTTCCTAATTACATTTCAGATTGTCTTGGACGTAGTGGTAAAGATCCTAATGTTAGGAATACCTAATATATTTCCAAATCTTGCAGATTGTGTGTTAGAGGATATGGTTATCAATGTTGTGTTGTTGATGGTAGAAATGGTTTTGGTATTGTCTACATTTTTTTACACTCGGATAAATATATGTAAGTGCGTCCCAATAATAATGCACTCAAGGTAAAGGGTTAGTATGAGGGTGAAGAAGGGATGTAAGAGGGGGAACTAAGAGATTATGAGGATATGTATGATAATGGTATGACGTCTACCCTGCTGCCGCTCCGAACTCAAGCTAGATCCCCTCGGCTGATCGTGGAGTTAATTGCTTTGGCCCAAGCCTTGTCTCGCCCCATATTGTGTCGATTTATCAAAAGACTGGCCTGGTCCGAATGGTCGACTGGAATTGATGACTTAGTTTGGTTCGGTCAGAGTAAAGTCACACGAAAAAAATAACTTGGATAAAAGAAAAGTTATTATATGAAATTGCTGAATACGTAGTTGCTAGTATAGTTATTGATGGCTCAAGCAGGTCTATATACTCCGTGCAATAACTATCGACCCTTCCCGATTATCGAGACACAATATTTGTTGGCTTGTTTGTAACGAGATTTCTGGAACAAGGCATTAATTTTGAAGTTTTTAATTTGTGTGTGTGTGTGTGTGTGTGTGTGTGTGTGTGTGTGTGTGTGTGTGTGTGTGTGTGTGTGTGTTTTGCTGGTTTCCGGTCTGTATCTCTTCACGTCTGCTATCGAATGAACTGTTTTCTTTTATGGACCTTTTCTCAATATCTATGGTGGGACATAATGTGCTCTGGGAATGCCAGCGTTCCCCAAACAACAAATCAATGCTGTCCCTGCAAATGTCCAAATATTGTGGAACCCCTTCTCCCTCCTTGGATTTCTACCTGAGCCTTGTCCTCTTCAGTAATCTGATCAAACCGATCTTCCTCCTGCTTTGTGTGAGTGCTTCTGCCCATCACTGCCCGAGGGGCGAGGTCGAGCCCAAACGGTCCAATTATTGATTATTGCTCAAAATTCTTTCTTATCGTGTTTTTTTATGTCGTCATTTTCGCACTTGGGATTTATTATTTCAACCCTTTCGCCAACAAGTAACAAAAGAGGGGACAATCCCTTGATTTGAGAAGTTTTATCTTATTTCGGCAGACGAAAAATTTAATTACTATTCTTTTCACATTTTCTTTTGGAAGCCTGTCTGCGCTTAAAAGTTAGTTCTTATCAATCGATTAAATTTTGCGCCAGTGTCCCCTCTTTATTCAATGGTCGTAAAAATGAGTTCTAAGCCGGCCACATCGTATTCAGTGGTTATAAAAATATTATCTATTTCTTTCTAGGAGGTCCTTAAAATTTGCCATCACTTAATCTTATTCTTAACTAAAACCAGCTGGTTCCTTTGGTTTACTTTTCTGGCAGACGAAAAACACTAATTACCATTTTCTTTCTTTGTGTGGTCATCAGTATATCTTCAGTCTATCGAAAATTAGTGTTTTTCTACTTTCTAGTTTCTTTTCAATTTACTAGCGTCTTTCCAAATAGTTTCACAACGGTTTATCCTAGACTTGAAGTAGTTAAGATTGTAGCGATTGGGGAAGCATCCACTCAAAGCAATAGTTCTTTATTTTCAAAGTAAGGTTTACCATGTATAGGGTCCGAGGGCTACACAAAGTAGAGACCTACAGTGACAGTTTATGCAGGTAAATGGGTAAGGTAACAGTTAACTGTCGACTTGAAGAGGTTAAGATTATAGTGATCGGGAAGTCTGTTTCGCAGAACAGTGGTTCGCGAGAAAAAGCTGCTCGAGTGGAACTTCTCGCCAATAAAATACGGAAGGAATGTAGATGGCTTCCTACAAAGTAAGTGGCATGGTGGATCCTATCCGTGAAGGTTAGACCTGGAAGAACCAAGGAATGTAGATAGATCAGGGAGAGGTTTATCACATCCCGCCTGTGAGAGTGGTGGTGGAGGATGAAAAATAATTAATGACTCACAAAGACTCGGAGACGTTTTTGGGCCCTATCAATACTGGAAAGTGAGGTCTGGTCAGCTCCTATGACAAAGTACTCTATTTTCGGTCTGGTCTGGCTCTTATAAAGCTACAGGATAGCATTTTCTCAGGGAAAGGCTCTTTGAATTAAATTTATATTTAAGAATGGATTACGAAGGGAATGGGGATTATAAGTGTGTGTAAAATGTCGGATCTTAATCGTACATCTTAATCGTACATCTTAATCGTACATCTTAATCGTACATCTAACAATTTCAACTGTGAAATTATGAGAGTTAGCAGGCAATCTAGTCAGTCAGTTAAATGCCATACGTGAAACACGCTTGGGCGATCATGTCTCGAAAGAGACATGACTGACTGAGCAGAAGATTATCCCGCAGTAGGTTGCCATTGCTTTCTGCGGTAGACTGGTTGCCAGCCAAAGCTATAGAACCCAATCTGTCCTGTTATTTAACCCATAACTAGAGGGAAGAGACGGATTAATACCTTTCCCAAGGATATTTGCGCGTAAGTGAATGCAATGAATTCAACTGGAATTTGAACTCGGCTCCCCGATTTCTCGTTCCGAGCCGATATCCACTGCACCACAACGCACATCGGGTACTAGTACTATGAATAAATTCGTAAAAGAGAAGTACAAAAGAGAAGAGCTCATCAGAAAAATCACCATGGAAATATTTATAAAAAATGCACAGAGAAGCTACGCTACGGAAGTGTGAAAGTGACTAAAGACGAGATGCCACATCAGTACCAATAACATTACAGATTCTTCTTCGATTTTGTCAAGATTCTCTAAACACATAGCAGAAGGATCAGACCAGATATGACAGAAATATTCAATTTACAGATGAATGGCAGACTTATAAATATGTTAAATAGATTATGGAGAGAAAAATTATCTTTTCCGTCCCAGTGAACCAACTTTTCTAGCACCAGATCTAGTAATTAATTCAATATAATCGTTCCACTTCATATCAGTGGAAGACGTTAGTAATGCGAAGGTACAATAATTCTGCGAGAAAAGAGCTACAGCGGTGAAAAATAATTAATCCCCTACAAGTCTGCGTAAATGCTTTTGTACCCTGTGAAGGCTTGAAATTGAAGATTGGGAAGCCCCAGCCTTATCCACACTTTTCGGCAAATGTTACTCTTCTTGAAACTCGTTCTCTTTCTATTTTTGGTGTACTTGATTTACTCGTTTCCTTTCTGCACACAGGCTGTTTGTTTCCAGTATACAGAAGGGGTTAGCAAACTAATCTAGCAGAACATATGTGGTGAGCTCTATCCCTACTGGTCTGCGCACTTTTCGTCTTAAATTAAGCGTCGTAAGAATATAACAGAATTACAGGGTAACATACTTACAATTAGAGCGTCAAAGTTTCTGAGACATATGATGAGAAAAGAGGACATGAGAAAATTAACACTTGATGTATTGACTGGATGTTCATTGTGGTGCAATGGATATCGGCTCAGAACAAGAAATCGGACAGCCGAGTTCGAATTCCAGTAGAATTTGTTGCATTCACTTGCGAGCAAAAAACCCTTGGGAAAGATATTTATCCGTCTCTTCCCTATAGCTATCGGTTAAATAACAGGACAGATTGGGTTCTATAGTCTTGGTTGACAACCAGTCTATCACAGAAAGTAATGGAAACCTACTGCGGGAAAATCTTCTGCCCATTCAGTTCATGTCACTTTCGCCCAAGCGTGTATCACGTATGGCACTTAATTGACTGACTAATATTGAAGGCAAAAAAAAAAACGAACAATGTGTAACCTACTTAATGAGTTTATATGAATGGATAGCAAAACTGTGACAAGGGGGTTTTAAAATTCCTCAGAAATTACTTAAGATAGACAGCAGTTGCAACCTAGTCAACTGCCGGGTTAGATTTAATGCTCCAATTTAACTAAAATTAGGAAGGAGGGCTTGGAGAACCTAATACTCACAGGACAGATAGAGGGAAGAGAGACAGGGGAAAGCAACTCGAGATCTAATTGATGGGCTTAAGCAGGTGGGTGGCGGAGCAGGGTATGGGAGAAATATCAAGGGAAAAAGTGTTAATAGCCGCAAAAAATATGGGTTAATGGAAGTCCATGATCGCCTACGTCCTGAAGGAACACGGCACATAAAGAAGAATAGTTGTGAGTGGCAATAACTGAACCACCTTCTTTGTGTGCCGTGTCACCTCAGGACGTAGGCGATCATGGTTTTCCACAATTTCCTGCCTTTTGTAGCGCCTAATAAATTTTGTTTTGTTGTTATTTATCCTAATCCCTGTTCCGCCATCCATTTACTCAGGCTCATTAAGGGCGTTATGCGTTGTTTTTCTCTGTCCCTCTTGCCTTAACTAAACTAGATAAAAGCAGTGGAATAAAAACAGTTTACCCATATATCAAATATTGGGTTCAGTTCAGAATTCGCTGTAGGTTACCCAGATCGATATACACCCGAGAAAGGCCGGAGGGCACAACAGCCAAAAAATTGTGCTATCAACAACAAAGATGTGGATAATAGTCCGAATATAAATAATGTAAATAATGCTAACTCCTCACACCATCAATTCAGATAGAAAAGAAAGGAAGTTGTGAAGAACCATGACCCTCCGAAAGTTTTTAATTCAATTTGCTTAGATATTTCACCGATAGCTAGGAAAAACAGTGAAGAGTTTATGTCTTTTTTTAAGTGCAAATTGATCGTAAATTGTCTCAACCGGGTTTTGAACACAGCTCGTCCATCCTATGTTCCGTTTTGCTACCAATGTCTTCAAAAGATATTATGCTAATTATTTAATTCATTCGTTCGTTTATTCATTCATTCGTTTATTAATTCATTCGATTATTTATTCATTCATTTCTTTATTCAATGTTAATGTTAATATTAGCCGTTTCTCTACAAGGAAACATGTGACGGCCATTGACCGAGCAGCCGCCACTGCTTTCGGTTAAAATTTACAAAATCTTTTTTTTAAAAACAATTTTTCAGGAAAACAGTTTTTTGAAATCTAGTAACTGTTTCAACTTTTTCCAGTAACTGTTATTTTTCCAGTAACTGTTATTTTTTCCAGTATTGATAGCGGTTTTCTTTTTAACCTTTTATCTGAAGTAGTGTAGAATGTCTTCATTTTGAATGTGTCATTAGTTTCTTCCTTGTCTTACATGTGCTATCCATTTTAGTTATTGCTTCTGTTGGTAGTGATATGGTTTCCGTTATTTGGTATAGATCTTTGCTTGTGATTTTGTAGCGCCATGCCAAGATGTTCAAAGAAGTGAAATCCTGGTTGTTGTAGAGATTACATTTTTAAGGAAATCTTTTATAAAAAAAACTTCTTTCCTTTTTTTTCAGAATAATTTCATAAAAACTATTCCTTCCCTTTTTTCTTTCTTTCTCTTTTGACTACTTCTAGCTTACGACTTTATACCCTTTGTCTTTTCGTCCTTCGCTTCTATTCATTCTTTGCTTTCTCTTTTATTTCCTTCCTTACTTTTTCTTTATTTCTTTTTCATTCTCTTCTTTTCATTCTCTTTTATCTTGTTCTCATCTTTGCCTTTTCTTTCTTATTTTTTTTCATTCTATGCTATCTTCTCCGCATTTTTTAATCTCTTTTCCTTCTTTTCTTTCTTTTTATCTACTTCCTTTTCTTCTTCTCTGTTATTTCCTTGTCTGTTTTTATCTCCTTCTCTACTGGTCTCTTTCTATTTTATTCCTTTCTTTCTTTATTTATAACTAATATACATTTTCTCTAATCTTAAGTAATACTGAATGGGAGTAGGGGAGACCTGTGCGACCCCGAGCAGCCGTTGCGATCCCATTCTTTCCAGTGGGTCTTTATTCCTCGCACGTAAGTGAGCATATTTTGGTTCCTGAGCTTCCTGCTTAACCAGAATAACTTTGACCCATGAAGAATTTCTGCTGCTTTGAATTCTGGATAGACGACGCGTGTTCAATCCGGGTAGTATGTCTGCATTTTAATCTTTCCTGGATTGTTTGTCTCTTCCTTAAGGATGCAGGAGGTGAAAGCCTTCTGGGTTGATGGTAACATATTTGATAGTCAGAAATTTTAACTTCAGAGTAATTCCTGGAGAAGGCATCCCATTAGTTCAGTCAGTTAAGTGTCATACGTGATACATGCTTGGGCGATCATGTCTCAAAAGAAACATGACTGACTGGGTAGAAGATTATCCCGCAGTAGGTTGCCATTACTTTCTGCGGTAGACTGGTTGCCAGCCAAGGTTATAGAACCCAATTTGTCCTGTTATTTAACCCATAACTTGAAGGAAGAGATGGATTAATACCTTTCCCAAATGTATTTGTGCGTAAGTGAATCCAAAGAATTCAACTGGAATTTGAACTCGGCTCCCCGATTTGTCGTTCCGAGTCGATATCCACTGCACCGCAATGTACATCCCATTAGCAGGTGCATAAAAGTCATTTTGTGAATGTAAACTGGACTGTGCAATAATTTCTTGTGGGGTCTCTCGGCGGTATGATGAAGTGCATAATAACAGCTGTACTCCGAACAATTTTATCTAAGTAATTGATGCACAATGTCAGTGTGGCTATTTTACTGTCTCCTCTCCACCCGTTCCAGCTATGGATCTCTGAAAGAGTTTTCTCAAAGATCAAGTCCTTCCTAACAGGTAGGTCCCCGAAGGTTGTTGTTTAGGGCCAGTCATCGGAAACCCACACAAAAATCCCCCATAGTTCTTTTCTCGGTCCCACCCTGGTTCTGTTCTATTAACGATCTGCCTAAGAACATACTCTGATATTTAGTGAATATCTTTGTAGATTATACAACAATTCAGAGGTGCACCTCTAAAAATCTAGATAACCATAACCTAGCAGATTATCTTTCTTCTGCCCTAGCCCTGGTGGCTAAATGAGAGAAAGAATGGCTTGTAAAATCCAATACATTCAAAACCAAATTAGTAACGTCTCACCATCACAGAGTACATTCCTGAATTATTGCATAACGTGATGGATAGCCGTTCTCTCAAGGAGAGAACTTGAGAGTTGGGACTGAAGCTCTCACCAGTTCTGTGGTGGTTATATATACGTGCAATCCTAAATATACTGAACAAATGAATTTGAATTTTGTTGTTATAATGGAATTTTAGCCAATACATATTGTTTAGCCTGCTTTAGATCTTTTTTGCAGACAGTGTCTGTTATAAAACTGAATTTTTCATATAGTGCCAAGCAGACATATAATGTCAGTGTGGGGCTTGACATAAAGACTGTGTGTGAACCTTATCCCCACTGGTCCTTCGCGTCAACGCCCCAAATCTCCGTGGCCGATCGATAGTCGATCATTTTGCTCCAAACCGGGCTTTGATCGCGTTGTGCTCGATTGATCACAAAGATGGTTCCGGTTCGGATTCAAAGTCGCCGAAATCTGCTGCATCGACGATCCAGACAAAGCTTGTAGTCATAATAAGAAAAGCAAATCTTTGTGAAATTAAGAATAAGGTGTTTATATATATATATACATTCTGTTCGTTACAGTTTTTGGTTAGAGTTTATCACTCTTGTATGCAGACAACTATAATTCCAACCCACGACTTCTATAGGATGTAACATTTTATCTAGGTTGGTTAGTCTAGCACCGAAGTCGGAGGTTGTTCTAAGATGGTTGGTCTGTCATCAGGAAGAGGATCTTCTAAGACAGGCAATCACATGACAACATGTCTCTCGTGTTAACTCGCTCCCTCTCGAGCTGTGAAACCAACTCTACTCAACTCTACTCAGCTGTCTGAAAACCCACTGATTCTTACTTATATTGCCTCACATCCAGTGGTGGTGGTTGCGACGCACTTTGGGTATACTTAGCATTTCCAAATGACCAATAAATGATTCTCCTTTTGGTCACCTGATCAGCATCGTCTCCTTCGTTCCTGTGTGAGTGTCTCTTACTTCTCCTCGAGAAGAGTGGAACGTTTCGCCACATTTCCCGAAATCTACCGAGGCCTTTTTCTCATTGGTCATCTGATCAACGTCTCCTTCTCTCCTGTGTGAGTGCCTTGCTTGAGAAACGGGATCCTGCCCAAACTGCTAAATTTTAATTATCGCTCCAAAGTTTATTTCCCATCGAATCTTTGGTGTGTGATCGTTTTACATCTGTGTTTTATCATTTCAGTCGTTGTAAGAAATTATCTAGCTTCGGCTGAAAAGAAATCTCATAGGTTTCTCTTTTAATTATCAGCGTCGCAAAACTCCACAAAGGAACAAAGAAAACTTTATTTCTGGAAATTTCGTCTCTCTTTCTGATCAGGGGGTGGCTATTCTCTAAGGGTAATAAAATTCTTCATGCAAAGAGAAAAACTGTTTCAAATCAAATCCTTTGTGACACGATAACTAGGCATATATGTATTTTATTATAATAGATTAAAATAGAAAATAGATTAGAATAGAAAATAGTTTAAAAACATATTTAACAAAAGTGAAAAAGAAGAGGAAAAAATAAATAAATAAACTCTTTTTCTTTTCTGAGGAAAATTGTGGAAGAGACAACGGTATCCGATTACTGTTTTAAATCCTACCACTCTTCCAGTAAATATTTGACTCAGTGATTTAATGTGATAAAGAGATAAAGTTCAGCAGGTAGGTTTTCGAATGACCCGGTCAAAGGCTGTCCTTTACTGTATCTTGACCACACATTAAGAATTTTCCGGCGGAAGCTTTATTAAGATTAAAAAAAAAAGATAACTGAAATTTCAGACTTACAGTCGCCAATGTTTGTCACCGGTGGTCTAAAGCATTTCCGGATTTCCGGATTTCCGGATTCATTTTAAATAAATAGAAGTCAGTTAAGTGAGTCAGTCAGTGAAGGGGAGTTCCGCCGGGCGTGTGAGTGAAGTAGAACCTCCGTTCGTCTTGTTTCGGCCAGTTCGGATTTGTTGATCTCCATTAGAGTTAGAGCTGTGTGTCACATTCGCCTGCCCCAACCGAAAAGGCTAACTCTAAACGAAATAAAGCATCCTTTCAGCTCATCCAAGTTGTGGAAGTTAGTTCCTTATAGTTTAATCTTGTACCCACAGCTTGAGGCTCCGACATTTTCAACAAACTCCCGGCAAACATCACAGCGTGGAGAACGGCCGCCGGAGAAAATTGTTCGGACGGACCGTTGGGGTGTTACACCTTAGACCACTGACGTTTTATCAATAGTCAAGTTTTCGAATAACCGAGACACTCACTTTTCGCGATAATGGCTATGAGAACATTGTGACAAGAATCCTTTATCCGAATTTGTAACCAGCACTCAAAAAAACTTTAGTTTTGGGAGTGGTCTACTTAGAATAACTTTCGCCAAGCTTCTAGTGGGTGAAGAAGAAATAAAAATATTCAATTATTACATATGACAGAGATAAATCTTTTTTAAATAAATTTTTTCTAGACACATTCCGTTTGCTATCATGAGGAGGAAGTGCTGAAAAGTTTGGAGTCTAACCAAGAAAGGATTTAAAAGCAAAAAAAAAAAAATTCTAATCATTTGCTCAAATTCTAAGAAATGTTGTGCACTGAGAACATTAAAAATTGCTTTGTTTACATTTCAGATACAAAACTGAACAGATATTTGTTTTCAATAAAAATCTGAATGAGTGAATGTGCTTTAAAGGTAAAATAAAACAACTACTAACTTTGTGTATAGCTCTACTGTACATTAATGATTTGTTTAAGAGTGCACTCTGATCATGAGCGAGTATCTATGTAGATAATGCAACAGTTTACATGTGCACCTCCAAAAATCTGGAGGACTAGAACCTAGCTCATCTCTCCTCTGACCTAGTCCAGGTGGCTCAATGAGAATAAGAACCGGCTTCTAAAATTCAATACGGCCAAAACCAAACTATTAACATTCAGTCATTACCGAGAAGAGCTTGAACTTTGGCCTATCATGATGGGTGGGTCTTCTCTCGTTTATTGGGACTCATGCTTACCCCAGTCAAGTGGAGCTCATATATACGATCTATTATTAAGGATGCTGGAAAATTGGTCAATCAAGTATTTGAATTCCTTGTAATAATCTTTCAGTCAGTTATGTACCATACTTGATGAACGCTTGGGAGATCATGTTTCTTTCGAGACATGACTGACTGGGCAGAAAATTTTATCTAGGTTCCAACCTTTTAGCGTCAAGACAGTTAAATAAAATAAAATCCCTTCTACTCTACAGCTTCTTTTCTCGCACTTCCCGTTTGTGGGACTCCTTGCCGTTTGCTTCCCTGGTAACTACAATCTCCAAACGTTTAAATACAATGTCAATTACCATCTTCTATCTACTTGATTCCCACCCATCTTTTTTTTTTTTCGACATCTCCTGTGCCTTGTTTTTTTTTTTTTTTTTTTTCGCTCACTTTAACCTCCGGCGAACCAGTGACGCTATTGTTTGCTTGGGGTTAAATGAATATAAAAAAATCCCACGGTAAGTTTCCATTACTTTCTGCAGTAGACTGGTTGTCAAACAAGTCTGTAGAACCCAATGTCCTGTTATTTAACCTATAGTTGAGGGGAGAAGAGATGGATTAATACCTTTTCCAAGGTTATTTGCGCGTAAGTGAATGCAACGAATTCAACTGGAATTTGAACTCGGCTCTCCAGTCATCTTATTCCACGCCTATATCTACTGCACCACAACGCACATCCGGCAAAGAGCAAAATAAAATACTGAATATTGTTCCCATATCTGGGCTGGAGCTACCCAATTCTTACTTGCCTTTTTTTATAGAGTTCAAAAGCTTGTAGATTATTAATTATTTTCCACCCTACGACCACTATACCACAGACGAAAGATCGATATCCACTCACTATTCTATCGCTATTTCTTTGGAAAGAGCTCTAACGTGCTACATTCTTTGGCTCCATCGGTGCTAACCTTTGCAGCTCGAACCCACCATGACGCGTACACAAGTGTGAAGCATCCACTTTACCTTCGTATTCCATTAGTAAGAAGTTTGTTCGACTCAGACAGCTTCTTCTCAAGAAAAGCTGCCTTGGGGATGTTTTCTCGATCACCACAATCTTAACTTCTTCAAGCCTAGAGTTAATAATCATTATCTTTCTTACATAACCTTATAAGTAACACTTCTTGATTTATTTTACGTTCATACAACGCCTACTGTCTTAAATGGCTCTTGGGCCTTTTTATTGGATGTTCCTTCATATTAAAAATATCTTACTCTTTCTTGAATCCCTATTTTCATAACCTCATTTCCCTTTTCCATCTTTCTTCCTTCATTTTAAACTTTTCTCTTCCTCTCTGCTTACATGGGCCATTCTAAAATTAAGGCTTCCATGGAAACTAAAACAACCACAAACGTTGCAATTGTCACTCATCGGTTGCCGTTATGTTTTTAACTATTGTTCGTCATATTTTTAATCTTCCCTTGCTGTTTATACAGGGTGTCCATAAAGTCCGTGTGCACTTTAAAATATATTATAATTTTATTTGTATTTGCGATAAAAAATAATTTATAAAAAGGATTAGAAAGAAGTAAATCTATATTTTTTAAGGTTTTATTGAAATTTTATTTAAGTTTCCACATGTCCTCCATCATTAGCAATACAAAGAGTAAAACGATTTTGCAGTTCGCGAAAAACATTTGCCAACTGATTTACAGTAATGCCTGAAATAACATTAGTTATTTTAGCTTTCACATCTTCTAATAAACTTGGTTTGGTTGCATACACAATTGTTTTCACATGAAAAAAAATCTATTGGAGCTAATCTGATTTGTTCGACTCAGACAGCTTCTTCTCAAGAAAAGCAAAAAAAGAAAAGCTGAAAACATCCCCAAGGCAGCTTTTCTTGAGAAGAATCTGAGTACTTCTTACTAATGGAATACGAAGGTAAGGTGGATGCTTCACACTTGTGTACGCGTCATGGTGGGTCCGAGCTGAAAAGGTTAGCACTGATGGAGCCAAAAAATCTATCTACCTGACGAACGTGGAGGCCAATAAAATTGTCTACCCGCTTTCGATTCATCTGTTAGGAAATTTCTGATTTGGAAACTGTATAACGCAGAGCAAAGTGACAAGAAGCTCCATCTTGTTGAAACACTGTATTATTATTCAAGTTTAATTGTTCAAGCTCATTTTTACAGATTATTTGTATTTATGATAAAAATAAAGTTATATTTTTTTTAAGTTCACATGGACTTTATGGACACCCTGTATTTGCAACGTCCTCTTATTCAATTACGTTTCTTCTGTCAATCCACTTTCCTTTGTTATTAATTGTTCTCACTTCTCTTTCGGTGATATTCCTAAAGTCAGAGTTTTATTTTTTTTACTGTTGCCTTTCAAATATTTCCGATTGCTTATTTGCTTATCCAATTTCTTGTCAACATTTTCACAATTTCTAAAATTGCGCTCCGATCGATCGAATAACTTTACAATATCTTTTTTTTTTTTTTTTAATCATTTCACCCAGAGCAAGGCAGAAACGCCACTGATGTGCAGGGGGTTACATAAATGTAAAAAGATTAATTAGAAAAGAGTGAGGAGTACAAGCTAGTTAGAAAGGAACAATAGAAAGCTGAGAAAGCAGGTGTGATGACAGATACATAGGTGGAGAGAAAGGGAAGGTTATACAGGGGAGGGGAGAGAGCTAGAGGCCAGTGGTTAGTAGATGAGTATTAACTTTGCATTTAAATTTCTGGAGGTTGTAGCCGTCAGGAAAGCAAGAGTACAGGAGTGAGTTCCACAGGCGGGAAGTGCGAGAGAGGAAGCTGCAGGAGTAGAATTGTCGTCTGCATTTGGCTAACCTGACTGTGAATGGGTGGGACCCAGTTGCCAGTCTGGTTGCACGGGTAAACACCTGTTGAGGAGGCATCAGTGACTTAAGCTCATCCGAGCAGAAGCCATGAAAGTATTTATAGAATAGACAGAAGGAGGCCATATTTCGTGTTTCTCTCTTTATATAACTCATCACAATTTTTATGCATCTTTAATTTAAAACAAACTATGCTAGGTCAGGACCTATAACACTGCAGATTCTTTAAATTTTATCAAGAATCTCTACATATAGAGCAGAAGCACCAAATCAGATGTGTATTGTTAATACAGATATTAATATAAAAATATTGATTTGCATAATAAAATTTGATATTATGTATATATTTAATACTAATCTGGTTAGTACATTTTTCAAGACTCCACATCAACTATATTAGTCAAAAGTTCTCTCTACTCACTTTTTGGGGGCTCACTCCATATATTTCCCTCTATAACCAATTCTTCAGCAATGTTTTTTTTTTCATTTACCCTGGATTCCTGAATCGATTTTCATTGCAACTTAACTCCGAGGAAACCTTCCTGTTTCACTACTTCTAAAATCTCATGGCAAAGTCGTTGGATATTTTACATCATGAAATCAACCAATGAAACCAATAATCAATGTGAGGCTGACTTATTCTACCAAGCTGTCTGACTGGTTATTGCTTTGCCTCTCTCTATTGCCAGAATCATTCTTGCAATAAGACTCTTTCAAGCCTGCTTGTTGCTCTCTAAGACATCTTATTGCCGTGTCCGTTCAGGACGTGGGTGATCCTATCCTTTGCAGCTTTTAGCAAGGGTTTGTTTTCTTATGATACCCTCCCCATCTGTGTTGGGCCATCCATTTACGCAAGCACTTAAGGTAGGTTACATTTCCCCGAAGACACAAGATGAAAGTTATCTCCTTTCTCTGCTTTGCTCTTCCTTTTCCTGTTGTGTTGCTGTTTTGCTGCCTTAAATACTTCACAAATTAAAAATAAGAGGCAAATCATAATACTTTATGATCAAACATTCATTTGCATATTTTTCCAGGTCACATTCTCCTATCATCCTCATATAAAATAAGAAAGGATATAAATGCCGTCATTTTTTTAATTCAAGTTTCTTTTTTCTCATTTTCTTCTTTATTTCTCTCCTCATGACATAACAATCATGGCTCTCCATAACTTCCTGTCCCTTGTAGCTCTTAATAAACATTGTCTTTCTGCTATTTCTCCTAAACCTTGTTCTGCAATCCATTTATTCAAGCTTGCTGTTATGCTTTTTGTGCTCTCTGCCCCTATCCGTTCTGTGAGTATCAGATTTTTCAAGCAATTCTTTCTCATTATAAGCCTCAGAAATCTCAACTTTTTCTTCATGACGTTAAGTATTAGTTTCCATTTTGTTTCCATTTTCACCAATAATTTGTCACTGCTCACGTGTTCAGTTCACGATGTCCTCAGCATCCTTCTTTTATTTAAAGTACGTTCCTCTATAATTTCACCAATAATACAGACTATATTACCAACTATTCGAACCTTGAATAGGTTCTCACTGTTTTCTAACACATGAAGTTCCCAGAACTACGTGCGTGTAGTTCCAGATGGCAATGCATCTATAAGGAAGTACTATATGCAGGCTTGAAATGTCATTTCGCCGGAGTGTAAACAACTTTGTTTTTCATAGCATTAAATATGTTAGATTTGGTACCCATGAAAGTGTATTTGTGAGAAATTTTACTGCACTACTTTATTCAAAAGAAATCTGCAGCTCAAGCATAGATTATTTGTTGAAACTTACGGCGACCATACTCTGTCGGAAACAACATGCAGAGATTGGTTTAAACGCTTCAAAAATAGTGATTTTGATGTTGAAGATAAAGAAAGCTCTGGCGAATAATTTGAGGTATTACTTCCTGAAGATTCATGTCAGGCACAAGCTAAACTTGCAGAATCATTAGAAGTTGATAACACAACAGTTTTGAAACGTTTAAAAGAGTTAGGAATTATTTTAAATCAAGAACATTGAGTGCCCTACAAGTTGAAGCTGAGAGACCTCGAATGGTGTCTTGTCACGTGTGAACAGCTGCTTCAACGGCAGAAATGGAAAGGTTTTTTGCATAGCATTTGGCGATGAAAAGTGGATACACTACTATGCCACTATCCGGTCGGTCACTGTTGGTTTCGATCCAGCCAGCTGGTCGTAGATTGACTCTGTCACGGTTTTCTCCCCTGTCCCATGTTGTATTGATTAATCACAAGGCAGTCACGTGAGTTTTTCACTAGCTGTCTCTCTGCCGAACTAAACCAAGCCAGGAAGTGTACACACAATTGAGTAATAAAAGAAAGATGTGTAACATCAAAGGAAATAAGTAGACCGACGTCTGAAGTGTTGTGAAATAACGTCTTTATATCCAGATTATACATAATAGTCTCTTGAATAATTTCCCATCCCTGCTTCTATCAACTGGTAGCGGAACGGACGTTTCTTAGGTAAATCGAATTATTCTCCTAAGCAATAACAAGGAATCTGGCTGGTCGCAGCTCGCTGCTTCGAACAGAAGTCTAAGTTCGTTTTATAAGTCTCTAGTCAACTTGTTACTTGTTTTCCGGAATGTCACGGAAACTGCCGAAGTGCTGGGTTGTTCTCTTTCAGTTAGCAATTTCATACTTGTCTGAAAATTCTCTTCTTGTCTGTCTCTTAACGCTAAATCGTTGATTGGCCGACAGGCTTCTCTACGGTCGGCACCCAACGACATGGCAATCATCTCTCTGTCTCTTTACTTCTTTGGTTGGGAACTGTCTTTGGTCATTACGTTTCTGGACCGGGAAATCGAACTCTCTGCCACTCGAGCTGCAACTACTCATTTTGTCTGTAAATTCTCTTGTCTTTAACTCTGGTTAGCCGGCATCATTCTGCAACTTCTTTGTCGCTCTCTGCAACTCAAAACTTTAACTGCAAAATCTCTTGTCTGTCTTTATCTCTGGTTGGCCGGCAGGCTCTGCGGTTGGCACCCAACAACATGGCGCCTACCTTTGTCGTTACATTTTTAAGCCGGTAATTGGAACTGAACTTCAACTGCACTCCGGAACCTTCTTCACGCAAACTCCAGTCCAACTTCGGACTCTCCTCCGATCCAACTGCAACTCCAACTCGAGGCCAACTTCACGCCAACTGATTTTGGTCCCTCAGGACCCCGTATTTATGCCCATGCCATGGTGTGGGGCCGAGGGTCGCTGGGTGTCTAATCCCTCGTCTCGGCAACCAATAAAATCCTGAGGTTAGCTGCTTCTCGTTGTTGCCTGTGGTATAACCAATGGGATTAGTCTTCTTTCCATGACGTCAATTGTTAGTCGTCTCCCACTTTCGGGGCTTGGTCACCGGACCAATGGAATCTCTCTCGATCTTTTGACGTCATCTCCCCATACCCCTTTTCTGGGCTGGACTTAACCGAATTTTCTCCCTCAAAATTTTCTTGTTCTCACGAAACAATTTCGGAGATTTTTTTCCTTTTAAAACAATAGGCATTAACCTTTTTGAACTGTCTTCGCCCAAAACAAGTTGACAAGGGTCCATTGACATCGTTACCCAAATACTGATTTCTACGCACCTGTTTTTAATATCCATTCTCTGAGTCACCTATATTTTCAAGTGTCAAGAATCCCTTATCAGTTCTACCCTGATGTCAGTGAAAATACTTTTTCTCTGAATTACTTGACTCAGAATCAAAACATTCGTTATCTTTCACGAGAGTCATCTCGCCAACCAGACATTAGGACCCAAAATGAAATTTCCCTTTCCTTTACCAAGAAACAATAACAAATAAATTTATCTTTCCTTTATGTTTAGAATGACCGTCAGCTTTCTTTGGGGTGACTGAAACCGATATCTATTGTTTCTGGCTTGAAACTAATTTAGTCTTTTCTTTCTTTTTCTTCTTTCTCTGGTTTTCCTTTTCTATTCTTTTGCCGGCCAAAAAAAACAAAAAAAAAAACAATTGAATCTATCTTTTAGGTTCAACAATGACACCTGTGTGTATGGGTGGGCGGAAATTGAAAACAGTCCATTTCTCTTTTCTTTCTCTTCTTTCCGGGGTTTACAATAATAGAGAAATACCAGATGTTATTTTTCGTCCCTGCTTTCTTTTTAAAGATAAAGATTTTCCAGCTACAGTTAATAATTAGTTAATAAAATTAATCACCTCCGTTTTCCTTTGCTCATATTCAGAGGATAAAGAAAATTTATCTTAGTATGTTCTCTTATGATCTATAATAGCAATTAGAAGATTTTGGTTATTAATTAATTAATAAAATTAATTATCGCCGTTCCAAAATATTGTTATACTACAATAACCCTAAGCATAGAAGATCGTGGGTACGCCCGGCAATGCACTAACATCGACAGCAAAAACTAATATTAATGGTTTAAAGCTTTTTCTCTGCATTTGGTGGGATCAGCTAGGTGTAGTTTACTATGAGCTGCTCAAACTGACTAAAACCATCAAGGGAGATGGCTATCGACTACAATTGACGCGTTTGAGCCGAGCCTTGAAGAAAAAACAGCCAATATACGGGCAGAGACACGACAAAGGGATTTTGCAACATGACAATGCTAGGCCACGTTTCAAAACAAGTGAAAACGTACTTGGAAATGATTAAATGGGAAATCCTACTTCACGCGCCGTATTCACCAGACATTGCCTCATCCGATGATTACTTGTTCCGATTGATGACACATGGCCTAGCTGAGCAGCACTTTCATATTAATGAAGATGCCAAGAAACGGGTCAACTTGTGGTTAGCCTCAAAGGACGTGCCATTTTTTGACGTGGAATTCAAATGCTGCCAGAAAGATGGGAAAAAGTAGTGGCTAGCAATAGACAATACTTTCGGTGACATGTTTCTTACTAATTTTTGTAAATAAAACCTTCTTCTATGTGCCCTGTCCCTTCAGGACGTAGGCGATCATGGTTCTCCACGTCTCCCTATCCCTTGTGGCTCTTAGTATGTTTGCTCCTGGCAACCCCCGTTCCGTCATCCACCTGATCAGGCCCTGCAAATATGTTATCTGCTGCCTTCCTCTGTCTCTCCTTCCTTCTATCTGACCAATCAGTATCAGGTTCTCCAGGCTCTCCTTCCTCATTGCATGTCCCAGGAACTTCAGTTGTCTCTTCCTGATGCTCAGCATCAATTTCCTTTTTGTTACCATTCTTTCCAACACCTCATTGTTGCTTGCATGCTCAGTCCACAATATCCATAGCATCCTTCTGTAGAACCACATTTCGGCCGCTTCCAGTTTTGTCCTCATTTTCGATGATATTGTCCAGCATTCACTGCCGTATTGAAGAACTGACATCACGTAGCCGTCTAGCACTCTTTTCTTCGTTTCTATTGAGATTTTCCTGTGTGTTAGTATTTTGCTAATCTTCTGAAACGTGTCCTTTGCCATGCCAATTCGCCTTCGGATCTCCGCAAAAAATCAGTGAGAACTTATTCAAAGTCCTATTATAATGAAATATTAAAAATAGTCTTCTTTATAATTTGTACTAAAATATATAAATCAGTAATCTATACTATAATCTACAAAATCTATAAAATATACTATACTTCCATGGTTCAATTGTTTAATGTATTGTCCATGTTAGAATTACTCCCAAGATATGGAATATAAGTTCAATCCTTGTTGGAAGCAGCTTGATAATTTTTATTTCATGATACCTGTAACTGAAAAAGCAGATCACCTTGACATGAAAAAAAAGCAAAACAATAAAGAAACTTCGTCAAAACTAACAATGAAAATATTTCATTCCCGATTTTTAAAACACTTAAAGCAATCTTGACATTTTTCAATAAGTGCTGCTTCTTCATAGGAATTCAGTCTTCAATGATAAAATCAAATGATATCAAAATTATGTTATTGACACATGTATTGAATAAAATCTAACAAAGTGAATTGAACTTTTTATCAAATTGGCAAGAAAATACTTGGCCACATACGAAAAAAAATTAATTCATCACAATAACAAGAAATTGCTCAGCCACACACAAATAAACATCATATATCAACATACAAAAGAAAAAAAACTTGGCCAAATGCAAAGAAAAATGCCTTTATCACTATGACATATAACAAAAAATAATTTGCCTCAAATACAAAAATCTTCCTTCATAACGATGACAAGAAAATACTTGTCCAAGTGCAGAAAAACCTTCCTTCCTTCAGTCAGTCAGTTAAGTGCCATACGTGATACACACTTAGGCGAACATGTCTTGAAAGAGACATGACTGTCTGGGCAGAAGATTATTCCACAGTAAATTGCTATTACATTCTGCAGTAGACTAGTTGCCAGCCAAGGCTTAGAACCCAATCTGTCCTGTTATTTAACCCAAAACTAAATGGAAGAGATGGATTAATACCTTTTTACAACAGTATTTGCGTGTAAATAAATGCAAGGAATTCGACTGGAATTCAAACTCATCTCTCCCGATTTCTCATTCCAAGCCAATATCCACTGCACCACAAATGCACATCCTTACTTACAATGACAATAAAATACTTGTCCAAGTGCAGAAAAACTTTCCTTCATCACAATGACAAGAATATACTTCATCATATGCAGAAAAAACTTCTTTCATGAGAATGACAAGAAAATACTCAGTCACGCGCAGAAAAATTTTCCTTCATCACAAGGACTAGAAAATATCTGTCAACAAGCAGGAAAATACTTGGACACAAAAAAACTTCCTTAATCACAATGACAAAAATTCCTGGATACACGCAGAAAAGAACCTTTCTTTATAATAGTGACATGAAAATATTTGGTCACAAACAAAAATTACTTTCTAAACATTTTTTCATCACAAACTTTTTCAGTGTCAATACAGCAAAAAAAAAAAAAAATTAAAAAATGAACCATGTTTCAAATCTTTTCATGGATTTTATGTAAATATCCAAATATCATTTCCTTCACATTCCATCAAGGAAATTAAACAAATTAGAATAAAAATAAAAATTTTTTGATAATTTTTTTCAAATGTTTCTCCAGTTATATTTTACATTGCTATTGAGCTCATATGGGGTGTTACCATCATAAAAATTGTTTTACCATTGTGCCTTGCAGGATTTCAACATATCTGTTGTAGTTAATAACTTCTGAGAATTTCAAATCAAATACTTTATTCATCCAAGAATAGAATTATTATCCCCCACCAAGTTTGGGTGGGGGGATAATAATTCTAACACCTTCGAAACTAAACTTCTCTCCATTAGACATCTGAGAGACCTCTCACTGCCTTCCATAAGCATAGCTGATGCTAACCTCCAGAAAAGTGACTTGTTAAACCTTTTTGGGTTTAACATTCTTAGCTGACATGAAGTGGAAAGATTATATTGAATTCATTGCTAAGTCATTTGCAAAGAAATTTGCTTCACTGTGTGGTGCAAGACAATTTTTCTTGCCAGAATTTATCTTACATATCTATAAGTCTACCATTTGTCCATGCTTAAAATATTACTGCCACAAATAGCTAAATCTGCTGCTAGAAAGATCAGTTCACTGTGTTGAGCCAAGAAGTTTTTCTCATCAGTATCCATCTTACATATCTATAGGTCTACCATTTGTCCATGCTTAAAATATTACTGCCACAAATAGCTAAATCTGCTGCTAGAAAGATCAGTTCACTGTGTTGAGCCAGGAAGTTTTTCTCATCAGTATCCATCTTACATATCTATAAGTCTACCATTCATCCATCTTTAGAATACTGTTGCCGCATATGGTCCGATGCTCTTGTTATTTATTGAGAGCTCATTTATAAAATCCAAAGAAGAATCAGCAATATTATTGGTCTTGATCTGGTGTCTTGGACTCAATCACTTTCTGATCACTATGTCTTTTCTATAAATACTAAATTGTTTGAATGAGTTTTTTCGTTATGGTACCTAGACTTTTTAATTTAAGCACAGTACAAGATTGGCTTTGAGATCTAATCAATTTACAGTTAAGTTGGTTAAATGTAACCCTAATGGTTATGTAACAGTTCCTTTTCTTTCACTTCTTGCTTGTGAAACTCCCTTTCTGGCTAAATGCTTTCCAACCAACTATAATCTGCAAAAGTTTAAACACAATATCAATCACTATCTACTCTCCTCCTGATTACTCTTTTGGTTCTCACACATTAATAATGTTTTATTTTTTAATCCTTCTACACCCAATAACCTATTGAGTGTTAGTGACACTCATTTGATTGGGGTGAACTTGATTTTAAAAAGGAAAACAAATTTCCCCTGTTGATACTAAGGGAAATAAAATGTATCAGTTAATTCTTTTTGTTTAACTTATACATATGTCAGATAAAACATTGTAATACTAACAACCAAGATAATGATAACAAAGTAGAACAGTGTAGAATAATGATAATTTCTCGTCTTAAAAAGTCAAACAAAAATTGCAGTAATACTGTTTTTAATTTTTATTACCTGAAACATTACCATCTCTTATTAATTTTTGGCTAATATATCTTTCATTTTAATTTCAGTTGCTTTTTATTGCAGTTAATCAGACGATCAGTGTATGGCTTTTATTAAACAGAATTATGGCTCAGGAATAAAGAATGAGGTCAAAGCAAAATGGATGCAAGTCCAAGTCTCATCAAGGGTTCTACTTTTGAATTTCTATGCAATTCATTAATTCAGACTGATGATTTGTGTAATTGCAATAAAAAGCAACTAAAATCAAAGAGAAAGAAAAACATGCCCCAAATTCATAATATTTCAATATATTTTGATAATTTTCATGCCATCATTTAATTTTTGGATAAAGCAATGATAGATATTGTCTAAAATTATATAAAAGCATTTATGCTGTAATAATGTCAAATTATAAACACTTATCAGTGTCAGTTTTCCTATAAAAAATGTTTTCCTATAAAAAATGTTTTTCCTATAAAAAATGTTTGAGTTGAATTTGGTAATGTTTAGCAGAGTAATCCATCATTTACAGCTTGCTGGTTAATTTGGATTCTGAAATGAAAAAAAAATAAATTAAATTAGCTAAATTTCAAAATATATAAATTAAGAATATTTTTTTAAAATTCAAAATAGATCCCGCAAATTCCGGTTTTCTCTTTTCCAATCTTTTCACTTTTCTTTTTTTTTTTTTTCAATTGGAGTAGATAGACTAAACTATCGCCCGGTTCACACTCCACCCATGTCTATTGAACAGGTGTAGAGGCTCATCCCTTGTTCCCTGTTTAGGATGTGGTTTCCGGCTTTCTCTTTTCCAATCTTTTCACTCTGCACATCAGTGGCGTTACCACCTTGCTCGGGGTGATATGATTAAAAAAAAAAAAAAAAAAAAGGATTATTCTTCATTCTATATTTAAATTCTGAAAAACTTTAGCTCAGAGGCAGGTGCTCTTTTTCAGAGTGAGGGCCAGATGAGACTTTTGAGAGCAGGCTGTGGGCCAGAGTGAGAAACAAAAAACCCCAAAGTGAATACTCTATTACAGAAAGCATATATATATAACGAAAAAAATCAGAGAAAAGTCCTTAACCAGAAACAAGGTTTCTACGTAACGTCACAAGAATGAAAATGTAACTGTTTCAATAAAAACACAAAATCTTTTTGAAGTAGACTTTGATTTATTGCATTCTACCTCTGCAACCACCCTTTATATTTTTTTAACTTTCTTTTCACTTTGAGTTCAGACATGAAAATTCAAAATGAAAGAACTGATGCTGAAGTCTCGGACTTCTAATATAGATGTCAAAAACTTTAGAATCAAGTGGTAAGTGCTCACAAAAACTAAAGAGGAGTTTATATGCACCTCCAAGCAGAGTGACACCTGCCTGCCTGCCCGGATGATAGGTTATCACAAGCCAGAAGTTGCTGACCCCTGTTCTAGATCAAGAATTTCAAACTTGTTTTCTTCAGTAAAGTGTTATAGCAGATGCTTTATAAAAGGCACCAATTTGTAGTTTAGTAGGCAGTGGTAGTCATTGAAGAAGATGGTATCCAAAAAGAATAAATAAGTTTATTATCACACACTAAATGTAAGTTCTAATTACTGTTTTTAACTGACATCAACACAATGCCTATCAAGCTCATAGTATTTTTATGTTGATATGTCAAATATAAGCATGAATTGATTAGGTAAGTGTAAATGAGTTTGTAAGAGTTTAATAGAGGTCAGCTGGCAGAGACAAGTTGGTAACATCATCAATATTTGAGTCTAGCTGTGAGCGGTTTGTAGCAGAACTAATAAATTGCATCAGTTTTAATCAATCTAGAAATTGCAAGTCACAGAGAAAACTGATTGGTCTGCGTTTTGGTTTTTGTCTCATTTTGTATTTTCTTGCTGAGTTCAAAATGGCTAGAATGGTAATGCAGTAGAATCTTCCTGAATTTGTAAAAAACTATCAGGGTATCACCAGTTTGCATCAACCCTAGGGAATAAAATCTTCTATCAGGAGTAATGGAGTTTATCTTATGACAATGTTCATTCTCACCATAGATCTATCTTGCCCTTGCATGAAGACTGAAAGAAATGGCACAGAGTGTTGATAAAAATAAATTTATATATATATATATATATATATATATATATATATCATACTATGGAGGATGGTAGACTTTGAAAAAACAGTAGCTACTCATGCATCTACGCATCATTCATTCAGTAATGAATTTGAACACTCGCCTACTGGCATGTGTTTACATTGTATATAACATGCTAAAGTCCGCCTTCCTCTATCAAGCGCCCATAGCTCAGAGGTAGAATTGCTGACAGATATCAATTTGGTCGGATTTCAATCCTGGCTAGAAGCAATCTGATGTCTAACCGTACTGATGAGCTGTGATACAGCAAAACAGATCTATCTGCAGATGACTATATATGTATATAAATATATTAGGAGAAAGAAACATGACCAAGTGAATAAAAGTTTTCATGTGACATATTTTGTTATTTTGGACTTCATCAGACCAAGTTTATGTTTATGCAACTACATATATGCATGAGTGCATGAAAGATGCTGAGAATTTTACATTTAAAATTTTTTTTTCATGTGTCTTGGGTACATCTAAACCCCATCACTTCTAGTAGAGCAAAGAGCATTAATGGCCCTGCGCCATCGACAAGGGGTTTGTCGATGCTTCTGTAACTTGTCTTTTTTACACAAACCCTTTTACCTTCCAGGAAAAGTAGACTGGCTGCCAACCAAGGCTATAAAATCCAATCTTTTCTGCTATTTAACCCATAGCTGAAGGAAGAAAAGATGAATTAATATAATAAGGGTATTTGTACATAAGTGAATGCAACAAATTCAACTGGAATTTGAACTAAGTTCTTCGATTTAACATTCCAAGCCAATATTCACTGCACCACAGCACACATCTGCTTTGGATACATAAACTAACCAATTTCATTTAGATTCATTTTCTTTCCATCATCTTATGTTGTTAAACATCTCACATTGTGGTAATAGAATATCTGTCAAAAAAGGTGAAAGGTTGTAAGAACCTGGATGTAAATTTAATGTGAATGATCTCATGATTAAAGCAACTTCTAAATATTTTCATCTTAGTAATTAGTTATCTCTTTTAATTAGAGTAGCATTTCTAATATAAGAATTTTGGTCAGTTTCATTACATGAACAACTAATGCATTTGATGTGTTATCTTGTAAAAGATCGCTTTGTGTTCATATAATCTCTTGTTTAAATTCCTTATGGTTTCTTTAATGTACTTCTTTACTAAGATGAAAAGTTTATATCCACAAAATACATATTAAACATAAACTTTAAATTTAAATTCTCAGCATCTCTTTTTCAATAATGTACATGTGTAGTAGCATCAACAAAATCTTAGCCTGATGAAGTCCCAAAGGACAAAAGGCATTGCATGAAACCTTTTTCCACTTTGTCATACTTTTACACTTAAAATTGTTCTTGATATCTAAACAAATTTATATATAAGAGTGGACACTAAAGTCAACAATGTTTCAGTCTGTTTGTGAAGAACACAATCTTCAGGTCATCATATATATATATATATATATATACACACACACACAACCGGCCATAATTATTAGGCCAATGCAGTGTTTTAAAAAATTGATGTATTTCATACTATTATTTAGCATTTATTGCCAAGTGAATAATTGTAAATGTAAATAGAACGGTTCTTTTGTTAATACTGCACAATAACCTGTGCATCAAATGAACTTATAAATATTTAATAAATACCTATATTGTAGTTTCATCAATGAAAGAATGAAGAAAATTTAGAGTGATTCGGACGAGTTCATCTTGTAAAATTTTGAAAAGTAATAATAACAAAAGAACCATTCTATTTTCATTTAGAATTATCCACTTGGAAATAAATACTAAAAATAGTATGAAATACATCATTTCTTTTAAAAGACTGGGGTGGCCTAATAATTATGGCCGGTAGTGCATGTATATATGGATAGAAACATACTAGGAAAACAGACACACCTAAAATGTATAGACAACAAAAAAAAAAAATGATCAATACAAAATTCAAAAGCAAATATGTAGAGCAAATATATTTAAGAAATGCCTAAAATACCAACCAAACTCACAACTCAGGTTTCGACCATGATGTCTCCTCAGGCAAGTGAAAGCATATATATAAAATCCAAAAAGAAAAACCAGATCCTATTAATATTAATTTTATTAATGTTAAAAATGATCCAGGAGGAGGGCTCAATGTAAACAGAATTATCTATTTACAGAGCCAAATATATAAATTATATCAAAAAAATTCTGAATTATACGTATGTTGTATAGTTATTTCAGCGAGAAAACTCTCGGTTCTTTAGCAACAATCAAAAACAGAAATATTTTATTTCAAATATAGTCCAAAAATTCACATACCGGAAGGAGCACAAAAACATATCCATACACAGGAAGTTTACATAAAAGGGGGGGGGGGTGTTAAAGAAAGAAATTTTTTAAAATTTGTCGTGCAGACACAGATAAAAAAAAAGGGGGCAGAGAAAGAGGTTCAAGACTCGATATTAGAAGAAGACTTTTAGATTACGTCTGTATTGAGGAATATATATATATATATATATATATATGCAAATTTTGTTAAAAATGACAGACAAGGTGCTATGGATTAAGTTTTTTATGTAATTTTTCATGTGATCTTATAATTTTTTTCTTTTCAATACATAAGTTATGTAAAAATTGCTCAAATGTTTTATTTATCTAAGCACTTTCAGCTATACTTTAAGTCATTATCAAGGATGAAGTTTTTTTTTTTACTTTTTACTGAATATATAGATTTCAGTTTTCCAAACAGTCAGCACATTGTGGCCGTGTTCCTCATTGATATGTTGATTGTTGGATTTTCTATTTTATTAATAATACTTCCATTCTTCTTAGCCTTTTTTTTTTTTTTTTACATATAGATGATACTATTTTATTTGTACTTTCAGTGAGTATGTTAACAGAGTTTGCTGCCTAAATACTATATATATATATATATATATATATATATATATACACACACACACAAGCCAAAGGTTCTGGTATTATAGAAAAGAGCTTTAAGTAGGTTTTATATATTTATTGTTTTTATATTCACATATATAAAATACAAAAAGTATTTAAATGTTATTTAATACCCATTTAAATACCCATTAAATTTTTATTTTTAAATGTTATTTAATACCACAAACATGAATGTATTCCATTTAAATATCACATATTTCTAAATACACAATATACACACACACTCACACTCACACACAAAGGTTCTGTTATCTAATGAAAGAGCACATATTCTTTCCTTGAGTTTTTAGGATGTTTTTCCAATGTATTTTGGTAGTGTTTATGTTTTTTATTTTATTTATATTCTGCTTCAAATATCAAGTTAGGTCTTTGATTAGATTTTAACTATTTTTTAAAGTATTTTTTAAATTTATAATAAGTTTAGCTAAATTTCACTCAAAATATTAGTTACATACAAAATTAACAAATGTTATTAAATCCACATAAAATAAAGAAACAGAATAAAAATAAAATTCAAAATTAAGGTAAATATAAAAAAATAATCACGCCATTTGTTAGTTAACTGTTTTGTGAAATTCTTTCTTCTATCATATTTTATGTCCACTGTGATATTTATATCTCAATGTCATTGGATTTTAAAGTCAATTTTAGCACCAAGACTTACCTGGTAAGGATTTTAATTGCCATAGTCTTTTGAAATCAGGATCTTGAAACCAAAGTTTCTTGAGAACATCAACATCTGGAAATGGGAAGTAGTCAATCAGAACAAATTAACCTAATATTGGAAATTATCCTATTCATCTCTGGTATCTAAAATAATATCAAGAATTGACCCCCATAAGGCGAGCAGAGGTGATGGAATCCTGGTCATTGTTCTGAAGAAATATGCCTCTGAACTCTCTTCTGTCCTCTCTAAACTCTATAATTAGTGCTCCTCTTCTTCCTGTTTTCCTACCTGCTGGAAGTCCTCCTCTGTAGTTCCTGTATCTAAGAACTCAGGGGAACCCTCAGACCCATCCAACTATCACCCTATCAGCCTCCTACCAATTTTTGGAAAAGTGTTTGAGGCTATTATCAATGCAGAAATAGTTCAACATTGTACTGCCCATAAACTATTCTCAGAAAAGCAGTATGGCTTCTACTTTGCCAGGTCTACAGCCAGTATGCTAATGACAATCATGGAGTACATATACCAGGACCTTGATAAGTTTGCCCAGGCTCGTAATGTTGCCTTGGATATCTCCAAGGATTTTGATAGGGTTTGGCACACTGGCCTTCTATGCAAGCTACAGGGTTATGGTATCACTGGATGCTTGGTTGATCTGATTCAATCTTTCCTATCTAACCGTATAATGAAAGTCATTTTGAATGGGCATGCCCCCACATCCTACCGCAAGAATGCTGGTGTCCTCAGGGCTCTATCCTAGGCTTGACACTCTTTCTGATCTTCATAAATGATCTCCCAGACATGATCAAATCCCAAGTAGGCATATACGCAGATGACACCATCATTTACTCCCACATCAGTAAGAAATCTGGTGAGGCAGACCAGCATAACCTCACTGCTGATCTTGAGAAGGACTTCAATTCAGTCATGGACAGTGGCAAGAAGTGGCTTATAAATTTCAAAGCTTCTAAAACAAAACTGCAATCCATCAACCATCATAGGCAATCTCTCACTCACCCCACATTAGCATGGATCAAGCAAGTCTCCCAGAAAGCAATATACTGCACCTCCTTGGTCTTACCCTAACTTTCGACCTCAAGTGGAATCATTACATTGAGTCAATTGCTAAATCCACTGCTAGGAATGTTGGATCACTGTGTCAGGCCAAGAAATTTTTTCTTGCCTGAATCTATCTTGCATATATACAAATCAAAAATCCAACCACGCATAGAATACTGTTGTCATATCTGGTCAGGCATGCCTGCTGTTCATCTTAGTGTTCTCGACAGGCTCCAAAGGAGAATCTGTAATGTGATAGCTCAACTCCAGCCACTTTCTCACTGGCAGGATGTGGCTTCTGTCTATTCTGCAAATATTTTCATGGCTTCTGCTCCAATGAACTTAGGTCACTGCTGCCCCCTCCACAAGAATTTACTCATACAACCAAACTGACAACAATGTCCCACCCATTTACAGTTAGATCAACCAAATGCAGCCGACAATTCTACTCCATCAGCTTCTTTTCTCACACTTCCTGCTTGTGGAACTTCCTTCCGTATACTTGCTTTCCTGATGGCTACAACCTCCAGGAATTTAAATGCAATGTCAATTCCCATCTCTTATCCACTTGACTCCATTCCTTTCTACATCACCCCATATAACGTGTTCTTTTCCTTTCTCTCTACCTTTGCAACTGTCTTCACACCTGTGTTCCCATCCTTCTCTTGCTCTTTCTCTGACACCACCTGTAACTGGTTTGTCTTTCTCTTCACTCTCCTCATGCCTAAACTTTTACTCTTTTATAGCCTCTTGCTTATCAATGGGGGGTTCTGCCTTGTTTGGGGTTAAAAGATTAAAAAAAAAATTAAAAGAAATCATGAATTGAACATATCAATTCAAATCAATAATATTGTTTGAAATTCTGAAGTTAAAACATTTTCAATTTATTTCAATGAATATGTTCATCATTGTTGATCTCATTGTGACGTTTCAGCCTATATATTCCTGATGAAGTTGAAATAATTAATATTTCAGTTCTGATGTCCTCCAGCCTTCTTCAGATGTTTGTTAATCTAAGCTTCAGAGAATTTGGATCTGAACCCTTTTTTCAATCTATGGTAGTAGATTTTCTCATTCTACTGTCTGATGGGGAAAATACTGTTCAAGCAAAGCAATGGCTTGATAAGTGTTATTCAGACTCTGCTACATCAGAAACAATGGATAAGAGGTGGTATGCTGACTTTAAAAGCAGTCGTACAGACATAAATGATGCTGAATACACAGGTCGCCCAAATTCAGCATTTGTCTCTGAAAACATCAAAAAAATCTACAAACTCGTTTTGGCCAATTGTTAACTGAAGTTGTGTGAGATAGCAGAAGATTTGAACATATCAGGATTTGTCAATGAGAAAGCTGTGTTCAAACTGGGTGCTGCATTTGCTCACAGCTGATTAAAAACAACAACGTGTCGTCAATTCAGAGCACTATTTGCAATTGTTTCAATGAGTTTTTGAGTAAATATATGACAATGGATAAAACATGGATCCACCACTTTGCCCTGGAGTCTAATAGACAGTCAACTGAGTAGACAGCAGCAAGTGAAAGCCATCCAAAGTGACCAAAGATGTAAACATCAGCAGGCAAGGTTTTGGCCTCCATATTTTGGGATGGGCAAGGTATTTTGTTCATCAGTTACCTTGAGAAAGGAAAAACCATCAATAGAGAATATTATATAGCATTATTGGTGCACTTCAAGGAAGAAATCACCAAAAAACAGCCACAAATGAAGAAGAAAAAAGTGATCTTTCACCAAGACAATGCACCATGTCACAAGTTAATCGCCACAATGGCAAAACTACATGAATTGCACTTCGAATTGCTTATGCATCCACCCTTTTCTCCAGATCTGGCACTTGGCGACTACTGGCTGTTTGCAGATCTCAAAACAATGCTCCAGGGAAAGAGATTTGGCTCCAATGAACAAGTGATGTTGAAAACCAAGGCATATTTTGAGGTCAAAGAGAAATTGTTCTACAAAAAAAATCATCAAATTGTTAGAGAAGCATTGGAATCAGTGTATCACCCTAGAAGGAGACTATGTTGATGAATAAAGTTGAATTTTGCCTAAAAGATGTTATTTTATTGGTTAGGCCTGAGATTTATTGAGTAATGTGTTGTGTATTTTTTCCAATAGTATCTACACTTTCCTTTTTTTTGTTTTTGCTGTGGTTGTTCGTTTCTTCTCCATTTAATGGTGGCTCTTTGGTATTTCCATCTTAGTTGCATGAGGATTTCCTCCTCGGTGCATATCAGCTACCTTCATTGTAATATCTTGAGCTAGCACATTATAAAATACTCATTTTCCCAAAAATCTATTGCCAACTACCTGATGATTGCATGAAAACGAAAGAAACCATTAGTAATGATTTGTCCTTATACTCAAAAAAGTTAAATATATATATATATATATATATATATATATATATATAGAGAGAGAGAGAGAGAGAGAGAGACTCATACACACACTCCATGTGAATATTTATTATTATATAAGAAATTCTACTGTAAAATTTGAAAGGTTTTAATATAAATAACTCAAATATCTGATACTTGAGGCAATATATCTTAAAATTCTTCTAATAATTACAAAAGGTTTAAGTTTTTAATGAATTCATAAATTTTGAGATATGGAAAAAAAGTTACAAGCAAAACCAGCCAGATACAATGTTAATCAAATTGTCATTGGATTATGCACTCAAGAAACAAGAAAATAATATCTTAGTCTGGGGAAAAAAAGCTTATTTATTTATTCAAATTATAGCATCAAATAAACTTTCATAGAAAAAGAAAAAAAACATAAAATCATTTTAGAGGGAAAAAAGTAGAAAAATAATTAAGGCAGAGAAAAGATAAACATTAGGAAAAAGGGGAATAAATAATTACGAAAAGTAAACAAAAGAGAAAAAAAAAAGAAAAAAAATGAACCTACTGATAAAATCAGAAATATTCTCTTTTAAAGAATAGAATCTTTGAAAGCAAAAATACTTACTCTTTGTTTTCCTGTACTCTTGGAGAACTGGCATTACTATCTCCATTGGAACTGAGATACTGACGTGCGGATTGTCATTCAACATTCTGAAAAAAATAAAAAAATAAAATCAAAGAGCTTGCCTGTGAGCAATTTTAAAATGTTAATCTCAAATGAAATTGTGTTTTGAAGTAATGCTCTCTGGATAATTTCTAATGTTAATCTGCACTAAAACAATTTTATGAATGAAAAAAAAACCAGTGTAGAACAAGTTCTCAACATTTACATTAAACAGGCTTGCTCTACAGTAGGCACCAATATTGATGTTGAAGGTCAATGCTGAAAAGTCTCCTTAGAAGATGTTTATCAGCTTAAAAATAAAGTCATATATGAATTGTATAAACAAGGTTATGGGCCCGCGCCAGTTTTCAAAGGAAATTATGTATTTCATACTGTTTTTAGTGATTATTGCCGAGTGGATGATTCTAAATGAAAATAGAATGGTTCTTTTGTAACTAATACTTTGCAAAATTTCACAAGGCAAGGAAGTAAAGATGTAATGTAATATCTTGTTCCCTGTTTAGGATGTGGTTTCCGGCTTTCTCTTTTCCAATCTTCTCACTTTTTTTTTTCAATTGGAGTAGATAGATCTATCTATCGCCCGGTTCACACTTCACCCACGTCTATTGAACAGGTTAAGAGGCTCATCCCTTGTTCCTTGTTTAGGATGTGATTTCCGGCTTTCTCTTTTCCAATTTTTTCACTATTACAAAGCCCCCTGCACATCAGTGGCGTTACCGCCTTGCTCGGGGTGATATGATTAAAAAAAAAAAAAAAGACTATATTAAATTGAACAAAGAGAAATCAAAACATTTCTTCAGTAACTGAGACTTTAACAAAAACATTATGAATCAAATTTCGATCATTTATGGTGAAATTTTCCAAAAATGAAGTCATTATTATCATATGCCATTAGATTCACTTGGTCATTTCTTGCCCTGATAATTATAAGTTTAAATCCTGGATCAGGTAATGTCAAAATGGCTCCTCCTGTTATACTGTATTGTTCCAAGAGACAGATCAGAGCATAAAGGGTGTAATGCTGCTAAATGCAACATCAACTGTCAGATCATATCTCTTTGACTCCCATCCGTCTTCTCAGTTTACAGTTTCCTCTCACGCAGATCTCTTCACACCAACGTAGCCGTCCTTCTCTTACCCATTCTCCGACACCTACTGTAACCTGTTCTCCTCTCTCTTCATGCTACTATTATGTAACCCACTGAACACCAGTGGCAGTACTGCCTTCCTTGGGATGAGCTGATTATAAAAAAAAAATATCTGGGCTGGAACTGCCCAATTTTCACTTGACAGAGTTCAAAAAGGTCTAGATGATTATAGCAAGAGAAAACAACAGAGATTACATGTGTTTATTATAGAAAGTGGTGGAAACAGCCAAAGAATATTTGGTAGTACTCATGTGCCAAACATGCAAATGACTTTGCTATGTTTAAGCTGAGACAAGACAGTTCCTTAGTGGAACTTGCGAATTCTCTGGATCTTCTATAATTTATCAACCTTTTGCAGGATATTTCATAATAAGAATTTACTAATACAAATTTTACTAATTAACTGGAAGAAGAAGAATTCGAGTCATACCTTTCCCAATAATATTTGCACATAAGTGAATGCAACAAATGGAACTGGAATTCAAACTCAATTGATTTCTCATTCCAAGCCAATATCTGCTGCACCAGAATGCACATTTGTTTTGGATACATAAACTAACAGTGCACCATAAACTAACCAATTTAATTGAGATTCTTTTTGTGTCCATCATCTTATGAACCCAACTGTAACAGAAAATCAGTTCTCCAATTAACAATTCTGAGCCATTATTTATTACACTATCTGCACATCCATACTTAAAGCAATTGGTATTCACAAGTAGTCACCCATCTGGGTACTGACCAGAGTTAATGTTGCTTAACATCATTGATTATATAGGAACCAATGTTTTAACATGATATGGCCATAAGTTGGTCTCTCTGAAATGACAAGTGTGTTCACAAAACAATTTGCATTAGTTTGTATTTGGTGACTGTTGATGTGTTGGTGAACCTGCACTAATTTATCTTTGACATAGCAGTCTTATGGGTAATTAATTATTTTCCACTCTACAACCTCTTTCCAACAGACAAAATGTTGCAAGCCTGTTACCACTGTTGCTAGTTTCTTGACAAACGTTTTTGATAAACTTCATTCCTTAGTTCCACTAGTTCAGACCCACCATATCATCTACACTGGAAAAAACCATTCTCATCTCCTTCATATTCCATTGGTAAGAAGGAAGTTCCATTCAGACATTTTCTTCCCAAGAATTGCTACTTTGTGGAACTGAATCTTGAGTGGATACTTCCCTAATCACTACAATCTTAACCTTTTTCTTTTACTCGTTGTTCAGGTAAAACAAGACCGATGAGAAACCCCAATGCCTTACCTTGTCAAAAACCTTTGATATATTTAACATAACTGACCTCGTGACTTTATCATCTAGTGTCTCACTGATTCTGTGAGTAATGACATTAAGGATATCAGCAGTGAACCTAAAATGCTGATATCTCTACTGCTTGTAGCTTAGGAGTTTGTTCATATTGAAGTAATCAGAACCTTCTTGCTGATTAGAGACTCAAAGAGTTTGCTGATGACACAAGGGAGGCTGAAGGGTCAATATTGTGATGGGGATAAGCACCTACCTGAGTTCTTGAAAACAGCATACAGCTGATACCTTCCAAAAACTTATGAAGCATTTCTCTTTTGGGCAGTAGTTAAACAATTTAGCCAAGATTGGTTATAGCTTAGGACTAATGTTCTTTAGAGCCACCCTTGAAATTTTATCTAGACTAGTAGACTTCTTAATGTCATATCAACCACTGTGGGTTATTTAATGCCAAAAGGCATTTTAAGGTATTTTTTAAATGCTTGGTTATAGTGAGAAGGTTGATTTAGTCAGATTTTGATGAAAAATGATTATTATTATAATTATTTTTTTTTATTTTAGAAAACTGTCTTCTAGTTTTGTATTCAAAAATTATTATTATAGCAATAATTTTTTTTCCTTCAAAAATGGGTTATGGTAATATTTTTTTTTCCTTCAAAAATGTATTGTTGATAATATTTTTCATTCAAAAATGTATTTTTTTCTATAAAAGTCAATTTTTATACTTTCATAGTGTTCTGACCTCAGTTTGGTGATAAACTATTTGCCCATAGTTGGGACCCTCAGGTGCTACGACCCCAGGTTAGGGTGGACATGGAATCAACAGCAATTAATAGGTGTTTCCATGCTTCCCACAACCTTCTTATCAGAGGCCTTGCTGCCAGATACAGTTTATTGCCACACCCAGGAGCAAAAGCTGTTAAAGTGTCTGAATACTTCCCATATTGCAATGGACATTACAAAGTTAGTCTTATCTGACAAACATGAGATTGAATCATGAATAGCTTTGAAGCTATCATTAAAATCACAAAATGAAAGGTTTACCTTGAATAACCACTCTTCTAGATTTTTATCACATTAATGCAGGTGCCCCTATGGCTTTATCATTAAACTTTGTTTCTAATTTTCATCGAAGACCTACTCGATGTCGTTAGCTCTCAACTTGATATTCATGCTAATGACCCAACTATTTACTCCCATCTTAATAGTAAATTTTGTAGGTTCAACAAGGTTAAATTGACAGCTGATCTCAAAAAATGACATTCAATCTGTTGTTAACTAGGGTAAGGAATGGCTTGTTAATTTCAAGGCCTATAAAATGAAACTACTGTCTTTTAATTATCTTTTTTGCTTTTCATTAGCATAGCTGATGCTAACCTCCAAGAGAATGATACATTGTGCTTTTTATTCAATTGACATGAAGTGGAACAACTATATCAAAACAATTGCTAGTTCTGTTGCTAGGAAAGTTGCTGAACTGTGTCATTCTACCTTAGACATTTATAAGTCTACTATTCGTCCATGCATTGAATATTGCTGCCACAGGTGCTGGTCTGGTGCTTCTGCTATTTGTCCAAAGATTTACAACAAAATTCAAAGAAGAATCTGCAATGTTATCATTCCTGTTCTGGTATCTCAGCTTCACTGCCATAATGTAGCTTCCCTGTGTCTTTTTGATAAATATTTTTATGGTAATTGTTTTAATGAGATTTTTCTCTTCAGTACCTCAACTTTATGAATTTAAGCACAGTACTAGATTAGGATGTGCGTTGTGGTGCAGTGGATATAGGCTCGGAACAAGAAATCGGGAAGCTGAGTTCGAATTCCAGTTGAATTCATTGCTTTCATTTACACGCAAATACCCTTGGGAAAGGTATTAATCAGTTTCTTCCTTCCAGTTATGGGTTAAATAACAGGACAGATTGGGTTCTATAGCCTTGGTCGGCAACCAGTCTACCACAGAAAGCAATGGCAACCTACTGCGGGATAATCTTCTGCCCAGTCAGTCATGTTTGTTTCAAGACATGATCGCTCAAGCGTATGGCACTTAACTGACTAGATTATCAGAAAAATTTCATCTTTTTACAGTCCTATCCTAGCAGTTTCTTATCTGAGACTTTTCTCTTGTGGAACTTCTGGCTTTTCAGTAAAGTTTCATCTTCAAAAATTTAAATGCAACATCAATCATCAGCTTCTGTCTCCATGATTCCTGTTCTTTTATTCTCTCACCTCAATAATGTTTTTCACAGACTCTTTCACTCTCAGTAAATACTTGCATCTTAGTGGCCTTATCACCTTGCTTGAGGTGAAATGATTAAAAAAAAAAAAGAGAAAAAAAAAAAGAGAAAATGTTACTGATACTTTGCCTCTGTTGAAAATTTTGTTTGAGATTTTCTAGAACTAACAGGAAACAAGTTTTTTGCTTTCAAGCTTGGCATGAACTGATTGCGTATGGTTACTCTCTGCATCACCTGGAACTCATTTGCAGCAAGGGTCCTCCTATAGCTACTATGATAGAGATGTTAGTGGTTAAGTCAAGGGTCTCAAATATGTGGCCCATGAGCAGCATACAGTCCACTATCTTTCTGCAGCTCATAGTAAATCATTTTCGGAATCAATATTTTCCTCAAATTTTAATAAGTTTAATAAATTTGTCTATCATTTTGAAGTAACAGTATTGAATTTGACCTACCAACCATTTGCAAACAAGCAAAAAGTTTTATGGTCATCTGGGTTTGTTCCAGTTACTCTCCAAGGAAAAGAAAAAATTTGACCCATCCCACAACAACATATTCTTCATAACGAGAGTGTATAAATGTATTTTTTACAATGTTTTATATATTTAACAACTCATATTAAAAGCAGAAATAAGTATTAAAATTTATAACACTATACAAGTTTTTTATAAAAATATAAAGGGAAAAAAGTTTAATTTGGCTACTGATATAGTCAGACAGTTAAGTGTCATAGATAATACACGCTTGAGTGATCATTTCTCTTTCAATTCATGACTAAGCAGAAGATTTTTCCACAGTAGGTTGCCATTTTTTTTTGTGATAGACTGGTTTCCAAGCAAGGCTATAGAACATAATCGCCTTGCTATTCAACCCATATTTTGTGAGGAAGGGATAGATTCAGACCTTTTCCAAAAGTATCTGCATGTAAGTGAGTGCAACAGATTCAAATGGAATCTGAATTCACCTTTTGATTTTCAATTCTGATATCCATTACACCACACTGCACATCCTAATATTGGTGTTCACAACAGAAAATGAGGAATTTATTTTCATAATGAGAGGAGAAAGAGATCAGATAGTGGGAGGTAGTTGGTAAAAAACAACTAACAAGAGAAAATTATGTTAGTTTTTTTAAAAGAAGATTGTTAATTAACTTGAAAGTTCAAGGATGAAAGACATATTTTATTCAATTAATTAAAACAAAACAAAACAAAGAAGTGAAAAAATTCGACAATGTCAAAAAAAAAAGACAATTACAAAGGAGAACTGAAGTTTTCAAGGAAAAAAGAAAGCTTTATATTTTATGACAGAAGTAAATAGTGTTGTACCACATTTGAGAAATTACACATAAAAATTCCTTTTTTTAAAGTTGTAATTACTAAACACTACAAAAAAGACACTTAAACTAGAAAACGATCTCAGTTTGAGTCTTGGAAATTGTTGTACGCTTATACAATACTGTAAGTAAAAGAAATACTGTGCATTACGAAATGAGGGAAGAAACTCTTGTGTATCTTGAAAACAAGGGAAGTAATAAAACCTTTACTGCGGAAATATTTTAAAAGTCTACTAATATAATTGTTATCTTTAGCCATCAAAATAACTCTTGTTTTCATTGTAGGAAAAGGATTATTAATTCCATTGAAGATTTCTAAAAGTAGAATATTTTTACCAGCAGTTGATTAAACATGAGCTCATAAAATAAGAACTTACAGAATTACCTCCCTTAGTTCTAACTTTGGACAGTACAAAATATAAAGCCTTAAAATTGATAGTTTTGTTGCCGAACATCTTCGAACTTTACAGCGCGGCAATCCTGAGAATTCCTACAAGGATTCATTATCAACAGTCAATCTTTAACAACATATGATATGTCGATAACACAGTATTGATAAGAAAAGATTAATCAATTGCAAAAAGAAATAACAAAACTATGTGTTAGGAAAATGTCTTGGAACTCTGAGGATAAGCTGGTTTCATGAGTCAAAATTACTCTAGAGTGAAACTAAATATATATGGGTGTATACAGGTATATATAAATAGTGGTCTGTATGAATATGGGTATACTAATATACATATAGAATACAGGTCAAAAGTTTGAAGAGACACCCAGGATTAGCATGGGATGAACTTGACAGAAGAGTGAAAAAAATGAAAAAGAGCTCTTAAGAGTCATTGAAAAAAGAATGGAATCAATTATTAAATTTATACTTTGAGAAACTTTTCCAATGAATGTAAAAATGTGTGATACAGTAATCAAGGCTAAAGGAGAATATTTTAATGAGAGCAAAATTTTATCATAAAATACTTTTCTTTTCTTTCTGTCATAATAAAGTTTCAAATAAAACAAACAAGTCTCCCCTTTTTTTTATCATGTATAGTAATTTTCTCTTATTTATTAAGTACAAAACAACTACTTTTGGGGCTAATTTAAAAGATTACTATGGGTTTCCTCAAACTTGAATTCTAGTGTATATATATATATATATATATATATATATATATATATATATATTATACTTTAGAACATAATAACGTTCATTACCATCATTACTAACTACCAGATGAGACATTGTTCTTTCAATGCTAAAACAAAATGTACAATTTTGTAGTAGATTGTAGTTTGTACATGTTCTAAAGTATAATTTATAATAAATATTCATTGCTCTATTTTTATATTGAGCACTGTTTTTAATTAATGTTTTGAACATTACAAATGTTTTCTTCATTTCTTATTCATTTTGTTTCTTATTTTTATATATATATATATATGTATATATATATATATATATATACACACACACACACACAAAAAAAAAAATTGTCCATCACTTGATACTACTTGTAAATATTATTTTTGTCATAAACACACATACTAACATTACCAACATATAAACACACTTTTTTCATCTATAGTTTAAATACACTTGACACATGCATTATTTTTACATAGATACTTATATTTAAAATTAGCACCTATTGTTTTTATTACACATGACATACATACATACATATAAACAGACAAGTTTTTCCTTCATTTAAAAATGATCATCTATTGTTTATTACATGTGACATGTATCTGACCAATGAAATCAAACCTCAAAAATGTTCATCTATTGCTTTATTACACGGTGACACGTATCTGACCAATGAAATCAAACCTCAATCAACATATCTCTTTGAATTTTTAAAATTTTTAAAAATCTTTAAATCATATGTCTTAACAAATCTCTAAAGAAACTTATTAAAGTGAAACATGTTAGATTAAAGACACTTTTTCCTAGCTGTTCTTTACTTATTCTATTCATATATATATATATATATATATATATATATATAAAAAAGAAAAAAGCCTCTATAATGTGTGTGTGTGTGCACAGGTATATATCAATGGGCATGTATATGTATACACGTATGTACAAGTATGAAAAATAAAAAGTGCTCTAATACATGTATACACCTAGGTGAGTGTATATGTGGGCACACATATGTAAGAATGTATGTATGTATTGTATATATAATGTGTTGTGCATTGTGGTGCATTGGGTAACAGCTTGGAACAAGAAATCAGGGAACCGAGTTCGAATTCCAGCTGAATTCATTGCCTTCACTTACGCGCAAATACCCTTGGGAAAGGTATTAATCCGTCTATTTCTTCCAGTTATGGGTTAAATAACAGGACAGATTGGGTTCTATAGCCTTGGTCGGCAACCAGTCTACCGCAGAAAGCAATGGCAACCTACTGCGGGATAATCTTCTGCCCAGTCAGTCATGTCTCTTTCGAGACCTGATCGCCCAAGCGTGTATCACGTATGGCACTTAACTGACTGACTGAGGTATGAATAGGATAAGTAAAGAACAAGTAGGAAAAAAGTGTCTTTAATCTAACATGTTTCACTTCTTCAGAGATTTTTTAAAGATGATTGATTTAAAAATCCAAAGTCTGAGTTTTGTTTAATGGCATATCAACCTCTGTGGGTTGTTTAATGCCAAATATGTGGGCGATGTAAGGTATTTTTTTAATGTTCAGTTATAGTAAGAAGGTTGATTTAGTCAGATTTTGATGAAAATTTTGTTTTTTTCATCTCAGAAAACTGAAGATATCTTCTAGTTTTGTATTCAAATATGTATTGCTGGTAACCATTTTTTTCCTTCAAAAATGTATTCTGGCAATTTTTTTTCCTTCAAAAATGTTATGGTAATAATTTTTTCTTTCAAAAACATATATTTTTCTATAAAAGTCTATTTTTATGTATATGTTTCTAAAAAGTCTATTTTTATACTTTCATAATGTTTTAACCCCAGTTTGAAGATTAACTATTTGCCCATAATTAGGACCCTAACTGGTGCTACCACTCTAGGTCAAGGTGAACCTGGGAACAACAACAATTAAGAGGTTGTTCCATGCTCCTCACAACCTCCCAATCAGAGGAGGCCTTGCTGTCGGATGCAGTATACCATCATACCCAGGACCAAAAGTCTAACAGACAGTATGCTAATTGTGATGTGGTTTCATTGGTCAGATATGTGTCACATGTGATAAAGCAATGGATGAGTATGTGTGTACAAAAAATAATAAAAAGTTCCAGAATTAAAATTCTACATTAATACAGATAATGGATAAAATAAACAAACACACACAGAGGAGGTTAGACACTTTTAAAGTGCCAAGCCAGGAAGCAACAAGCTAGTGTAATTAATGTGGTTTACAAAACTGATTTATCCTCAGAAATCCTAAAAAGTTTGCCTAACATATAGTTTTGTCTTTCCTTTAGTCAAACTGATGACACTAAAGAGAACGTAAGCATTCTCAAGTGAAATATGTCTTTCATAAAAAATTTTCATTTTTTCTCATCTTCACTTTTGTTTTAGATACTACTAGCAGTATAGCCCAGCGTTGCTCAGGTGTAATGAAAGCTTTAAAACTAAATGATGGTCCTGAAGCTCAGACTCTTTGGACATTGGCACAAAAAAACTAAAAAGCAATAGTTGTTTCTAGTCAAAGCGAAACCGTAGATTTAAAGAAAAATGAATGGATGTAAATCAAATTTTGATTTCCAGTATTAATGTCAAATAAGTTTTCCATCACAAACTGAACTTAGAAGGCTAAATAAGTCCTCTGAGTAAATGGTATCATGGCTGAGACTACAATTATACCTACTTAGAGCCAAACCCAACGCAAAAACTAAAATAAAAGGGCTGAAAAAATACAGATATACAGGTAGATAAACAGACACACACACAAACATCTTGCCTTTTATATATATATATATATATATATATATATATATATATGTATATTATCGATTTTCTGCACTATTGTAAGAACGGCAACCTTGAAACTTCTGAATATCGTTTCTTATGTCTTTGTCTATGAGTGTATCAAATTTGATTAAAATCGGACCACTCCTTCTATAACCTGATTTTTTGATTATCGATTTCTGATATTTATTGGGGGTACCTCGACACAAAACCTAGCTAAAAACACTCGCAGACGCTTATAATACAACTGTGTAAATTTTCAAGAAAATCAGTTCAGCCGTTTTGGAGTCTATAGGTAACAGACACACACACACACACAGTTCCATTTATAAATAAGTTTAGATTAGATTTAGATATATTTTTCTTCAAAAATATATTACTGTTAATTTTTTTTTTTTTCAAAGATTTATTGTTGGTAATATTTTTTCCTTCAAAAATGTATTGCTGGAATTTTCACTATAAAAATCTATTTTTATGCTTTCATCGTGTCTTGACCCCAGTTTGGGGGTTAACTGTTTGACCATAGCTGGGACCCTAATAGGTGCTACCACTCCAGGTCAGGGTGGACCTGGGAACAACAGTAATTAAGAGGTGATTCCATCTCCTCAGAAGGCCCTGCTATCACATTTATCATTATACCCAGGACGTCTCACAGCGGGGTGGTCTTGGTGGGGGGGCCTCTGCAGTAGTGTAGTCTGCCTATTCTGCCTAGCCAACAGATAAAATTCAAGGGAGACAACTATAGACTATTAAAGACACAAACGATACATCCACAGAAAATATTTAAATTAAGATAATCATGAACAAATACTGCATGTCTTCTTCAGATTTTCTTTTTCTCATTGCCATGGTGTTGAGATTCTTTACAAATTAAAAAGACAAGATCTAATATTTTTATAACTAAACAAAGGAGACTACAGATAATTCTTCATTCTGAATACAATTCTATCAGATTGTGTCATTTTGAACAGAACTGAGCAAATTGCAAACTTCAAATTTGTCCACTGCAATGGAGGTGGCTACTGTGCATCCAACCACACCAGCATGTGATCTTGTGTTAGAATTTAGCTTGAACTTTGTCTAATGCCATGGAAGAGGCTGTTGTGGCATTTGATCATGCTGTTAATTTTTTTTTTTTCAATGTATTGTTGTTAACATTTTTTTCTTCTAAAAGCTATTGCAGGAATTTTCATCCATTGCTTTATTACACATGACGAATATTTGACCAATGAAATCATACCTCAATCAGCATACTGTCTCTTTGGATTTTTAACAAGATTTTTAAATCATTTGTATTTAAAAAATCTCTGAAAAAGCTTGTTAAAATGAAACATGTTAGACTAAAGACACTTTTTTTCCAACCTGTTCTTTACTAATACTATTCATCTTGTCGGATTTCAATCCATATATTCAACTCAACCAAATATCTCTAAATGTTTTCATAGTAATTGTTCTGATGAACATTCTTGGTATTTTTATTCCTCTCTTCACAAAAAAATTTTAAACCTGAGGACTAGTTAGGACTGCATACTGACTTTGAAGTCTTATGGAAGCTGTAGTAAGAATGATAAGAATGTGTTGTTTGGGTGTAAAGAACACTGTGGTATGTTTGGGTCATTAATTGTGGCTAGTTAAATTTAAAATAAGACAGATTGAAGATCAGCCTTCTGCTATCACTCCTCTTAGCCTTGTGCCACAATTTTTGTATTATAAAAAATAAATATTGTTTTCCTGTTCTATACCCAGACTTATATATGATATAAGATTGGTGGCAAAGTCTCATCATTTGACAGTTGAAATAGCTTGATGTAAGTTCTATGCTAAGTTTCTTCGCTCACACTTCTTGTTTGTGGAAATCTCCTCAGGCTTCGTGTTTTCAGTTAACTTTGATCTTCAAAAATTTCAATGCAATGCCAATTGTATCTTCTGTCTTCTTAATTTCTATTCTTTTATCATTCTCTCTCCTTAATGTTTTTTTTTATCTCATATTCTCTCACACTCAGTCACTCCTTGTGTCTTACTGGTTATATGGCCTTGTTTGGGGTGAAATGATTAAAAAACGTGTACATGTTTACGCTCCAATCAGAAAGTATGAGAGACATGCCTAGTGGGGAATAATAACAATAATCATCATCATTGTTGATCGATTTTCACCCAACTTACTCAACTTACCTCTTCAAAGACTGAAATCTGAATTATAAATTATAAAAAGCAAATGATTAAAAAAAAAAATGCCAATTTTAAATTTAGAAATTGATGGTTAGTGATCAGCAACTAATCCATCAATTGAGATGTTACAAATATTCTCAGCCCACAAACCATTTACTTGACATAAAGGGCCTTTTATAATTTAAGTAAAAATTGATCCAACAATACTTACATAACATTAGATCTGGACATGCTGACCACCTCACCTTGCTCATTCACTAATGGACCTCCACTTGAACCAGGATAAAGAGCACAACTTGACTGAAATAAAGTAAATAAAAGTATTATTAATTTTAGTAAAAGGAATAAAATAATATACAATGAAATTTAGACCAGCTTGAAAAGCACTATTCAAGATCAAACACAGACAAAAGCAACAGGGAGTGGATGAGGATTTTTTAATTTCCTAAAAAGCTTCATTGTCTTCCATAAACATGCCAAGTAAATAAAACACAAAAAATATACAAAGAATATCTTACTTATCACCTTATATATATATATATATATATATATATATATATATATACATACACACACACACACAAAAGTTTTGGTTTTGTTAAAAATGACGGACATGGTGCTATTGCTATAGTTAAGCTGTTTGCATAATTTTTCATGTGATTGGACATATATTTTCAGTTTAGCAACTTCTTTAAAAAACTTGTTTTCTACATGGAACATATAATAGAGAAGCACAGATCAATGCTTACTCCATTAGTTTGAGTGTAGATACTGCCATTATGGTCATAGAAGGGGACTTTAGTAGTGCAGACATGCAATTCCATCTCCATCTATTAAACCCAATATTCTCAAAAAATTATTGCACACCTGTAAAAAATTACTAAACTCAAAATATATATATATATATATGTATATATAAACAAAATCTATGATAAAAAAAATAAAGTTTTTCATCTGACATGTCATCTTTTAGGACTTCATCAGACTAAAGTGATGTTTTCATTGACATGATTACACATGCACATGAAGGAGAAGGGACACTAAAATTTTTAATTGTTTTTTTATAGAAATTTATATATTTCTTGCATGCTTGTGTTTTTGTATTGTATATCTTGGTAGCAATCCTTTTTTTATACATGTTTCAGTTTTGATGTAAAAGGGAAATCTTGTAAGTTTTTTATTCAATTTTGCAGTTTTTCTTTTATCAGAACAAATATGTGCGCAAACTGTCTATTACGATTGTTATTCCAAGCACATTTAGTCAATACTGTATTATTTTCAAGGATATTGGTCAGTGTTTGTGTGTGGGAAGGGGTAATTTATAATAGCATATTACTGGGGTTTTTTCGATACCGTGTTGTGAGAGTGTAGCAGTAATTTGTACTCAGTTCCTATTCAAAACTCAAGATGTTTTGACTTGTTTTCAATTAAGTGATTCTCAGTGTAAGTTTATTCGTTCTTGTTAAGAAGGCTTCTATTATTTTTAAACATTTTTAAATATCTTTTATAACTAGAGATGTTTACATTAAACAAAGTCTTGAATAAGTTCTATAATATCTACATCAATATTTATTTATATATAGAATGACACACATCCCACATGCACAAATATATTTAAAAGAAAAAAATATGTGGAAAAAAATACAGAATTTTATTTTTAATTCATATGAAAAATAAATATAAATGTGTTAGCAGTAAGAAATAAAATTAAATGTTCAACTTATCTGGCGACAATGCTTCACAGACATGGTTAGCCAGTCAGTTAAGTGTCATACGTGATACATGCTTGTGCAATCATGTCTTGAAAAAGATTTTCCCACAGTAGGTTGCCATTACTTTCTGCAGTAGACTGGTAGGCAACCAAGGCTACAGAACATAATTTTTCCTGCTATTTCCGAGTTAATATTCCCTACACCACAATGCATATCCAATCAATACAAAGACAGTATTCACTCATAAAAGATCAGGAGAGTAAAACTGGATATATTTTTATTTATATAAAATAGTTAAATGAAATAGATTTAATTTTACTAAGCAGACTTATGATCACAAGTTCTGTAACCCATTAATTTTCTAACAGTGGTGTTCCCAGCATATAACAGCCTAGAGCAGCCCAACCCTCTTCAGGCTGGTTTGAATTCAGTTTACTTTCTCCTACACTAGTTGCCATCCAAGGCTATATGATCCAGTCTGCCTTTCTATTTACCCACAGCTGGGGAAGAAGAGATGGAGTTATACTTTTCCCAAGGGATTAGCATATAAGTGAATGCAATGACTGGAATTTGAACTTGATTCTCTGATTCTTCAATCTGAGATGCTAACCATTAATTTCTCCACTGTGCCTCAGAGTAGCAACAGATAAATTTATTTTAAATTTTATTAGTTACATTAATTAAAAAGACTGATTCTCTTAAAAGCGTTATTTTCCAGAAATACACTAATCAACCACCTTTTTATTATCGCAAAATACAATCTTTCTTAGTACTAAATTTGAAGCTATCCGTAAACAATTGGACGAAAGTCAGACTAAACGAGAATTACCTCCCTTTCTTCATCGATAAAAATTGCAGCTGTAATTCAAGTTTCTATTTTTTTTTTTTCAAAAAATTTAGCAGTTGAATTAGATTCTACTATAAGGCAACAATTATGGATTTTATATTTAAAAAGAAGGAAAAGAAAGAAATCGATAAATACAAAAATAAACATTTCAAAATGAAATTATGACTCATTTAAGGAAAGATAACTTGCTATTTGTGTAAAATAGTTACCTCCCTTTAAGTAATATGCTATTTTTGTGTGTGGGGAATATAAATATACATACACATATTGAAAATGGATTAAATTCGACATATTTTTAATTTAATTTGCTTAATTTTTAATGAATCCTCATATTTGGGTAAATTCTCTGGTTTTATAATTAAACAATATATTTATTTATTTACATCTACTGGCCTGAATATTCAAGAAATCTTGTTTGAAAAAAATCTGGCAGGATTCAAACTTAGATCCAACATGCCTTGACTTCAAATTTAATCCATTTTCTAAAAAATTGTCATGGTTACATTAGGTTACAAAACAGAGCAGAGTCGTATATTTTGAGAATCGAGAAAAATGTCTGTTTAAAAGCACTATTCAGGCTGTTTCATCAGAAAGTTCTACGTGTCCAAGTAGTCAAGGCCCGCCAGATCTAATGATGGTTAAAAATATTATATATATATATATATATATATATATATAAATTTATTTTTATATTACATATATATATATATGGATAAATTGATGTCTAAATGATACAAAAGCAAAAATAATACTCACATCTAATTTTAACATATATTTACCAAAACTAAACGAAATTATCTTGAAATACTAAAGAGTAAATTTAGTCAATAAAATCGTCATTGGCTTCAATCACAGCCTCCAGATGAATCCTACATCACTTCTGAACGGTTTTCTTGTTTAAGTTGGTGAATACTGCCATCATACTTGCCTTCAATATGTCTTTGGTGTTAAAAGAAATTTTCTCATTCAACTGTGCTCCACACATAATAATCAAAGAAATTACAGTCTGGGAAGTTAGGTGGGCAAATGTAAAGGGTGATAGTCACAGAAATTGTCTGAGAGCCACGTCTGGGTTCCCCTGTTTGTGTGGCATGGTGCAGTGTCCTGTTGCCAGACATAAGGTCTTCCAGTAGTAACCCTCTTAACCCAGGATAGCACTACCTTCTCAAGATACTTGATGTAGGCCTCTGTGTTGAGTTTGAGGTCTTGTGGGAAGATCAATGGAGGCATAACATTGCCATTACTAGTGACCCTTCAATAAACTTTCATAATCATCATTACTCATCCCACTCTTTCTAAATCCTCTGCAATTTCCTCAAATTGACACACAAACACTCTGAAATATTTGTATTGGTGCTTCCAACACAAATACCAAGCAGTACAGCATACCGTTTCCACATTATATATATACATACATATATATAATTATTGTCATCCGCAGACAGATCTGTTTCGCTGTATCAGAGCTCATCAGTACAGTTAGACTCCGATTGCTACACAACCCAGGCTCGAAACCCGACCGATTTGGCGTCAGTCGGCGACTCTACCCCTGGGCCATGGGGTATATGCATGTATGTATGTATGTATGTATGCATGTAGGTGAAGAGTGAAGGTTATATATATATATATATATATATATATATATATATATACATATGTATGTATGTATGTAGGTGAAGAGAACCAACAGTTTTAGAATTCCAAGTTCTTTAGCATTTACTTTTTAAAAAAGTGCTCAATATAACAAATATTGTAGAGCATAATTAAATTAAATTTGTTTTTTTATTTAAAACTAATATATTTTACATTGCAACACGGAAATTTCTGTTTCGAGATCTTACCTCGTCATCAAGCAATGTTAGTTCATTGTTGTGAAAATGATTTACACAAATGAAAATCACTTTCACAACAATAAACTAACATTGCTTCTGGTTTTATAATTAAACAGTATATTTATTTATTTACATCTACTAGCCTGAATATCCAAGAAACCTTGTTTGAAAAAAATCTGGCCTCTGGCAGGATTCAAACTTACATCCCCCTAGGGAAAACTGTCATAAGATCCGATGTGCCTTGACTTCAGATTTAATCCATTTCCTAAAAAATTGTCATGGTTACATTAGATTACAAAATAGCAGAGACGTATATTTTGAATCGGGAAAAATGTGTGATTAAAAGCACTATTCAGGCTTTGTTTAATCAGAAAGTTCTACGTGGCCGAGTGGTTAAGGCACACCAGATCTAGTTATGGTTAAAGTAGAAGAAAAATATCGAAACATAGAAATTTCTGTGTCACAATGTAAACTATATAAATTTTAAATAAAAAACAAATTACATATATATTACATATAAAAATTCAAAATTTACAGGATTGTATGATCATTTTGACAAATTCAATTCCTCATCAGCAATCTTTAGTATTATTTAAAATTAAAAAATCTGTTTGAGTGTGTATTGGGGTAAAGAAACCAGGAGAAAGTGTCTGAAAAGAAAATGGAAAGGAAAAGTGTAGCGAAAAGAAGGGAAAGGAAGAGAGGAAGAAATAAAAAAGAAAGAAATAGGAGAGAAAAAATACGTTAGATTGGCAGACAGGGCAAAACACTGGCCATGTTGGTGAATAGATAGATAGATAAATAGATAGATAGATAGATAGATAGAACAATTTTAACAAATAATAATAATATAGTTATAATCTTGACACATACCTGAATTAAAATTTGTTTGCCTCCATGGCAGACAATACGAGACACAGTCCCAAATGTAATGCTGGGGTCGGAATCAAAAGCTGAAGAAAACAAGGCATGACCTATGGCATAGATGCACATCCCTAAGAGAGAAACAAACAAGAAAAACACATTATTTATAAAATAATTCAATTTTTCTCTTTCTTAAATAGATGTCAAAAGATCTTGTTTGTTTTTAATAAAAATACAAAAAAAATATCAATTTAAATGCATTTAATTTCCTGTTCACAAGTTGAAATTTTGTCAAATTCTTGGGAACCCATAAATTTTCCATATTTAAATCCTTATGTTGATTTAAGGAAAAAAAATAGCAAATTTGATTTCATATACATTTTTGCTTTTTTTAATCATTTCACCACAAGCAAAGCAATAATGTCGCTAAGACACAAGAGGTTGTGAAAGAGAATGAGAAGACTTTAGTGAGGAGAAAGAACAATAGTATAACAGGGTTAAAAAAAAAACAGAAGATGGTAACTGACATTGCATTTATATTGTTAAAGATTTTAGGTGGCAGGGTGGTAAGAAACTGGAAGAGAGTTCTACAGGCAAGAAGTGTGAGAAAAAAAACTATTAGAATCTATTTTTTTATAATCATTTCACCATCACCCCAAACAAGGCAGTACCACCACTGGTGTGCAAGGGGGTTACATTGAGAAAAAAGAAAGGAAAAAGAAAGCGGGAACAAGTTACCGGAGATGTCAAAGAAAGGATAAGAGAAAGATGGGAATCAAGGAGATAGAAAAGGGCAATTGACGTCGCATTTAAACATTTGGAGATTGTAGCTATCCAGAAAGCAAGTATATGGAAGAAAGTTCCATAGGTGGGAAATGCAAGAAAAGAAAATGATAGAGTAGAAGTGGCAGTTACATTTAACTATTTTGATGGTAAAAGGGTGGGACCTAGATGCCAATCTAGTAGCACAAGTAAATTCATGTGGTCAGGTCATCAGGGAAAGGAAGCTCATCAGAGAAGGAAGAAGCTGTGAAAATATTTGTAGAAAAGACAGATGGAAACCGCATCCCATCAGTGAGAAAGTGACTGAAGTCAAGTGGGATCGGTTACATCCTCCTCTGAGTTTTGTCAGGAACTCCAAGATGAATAGCAGGAGCACCCAACCAGATATAGCAACAGTATTCAATGCACAGACAAGTAATATATTTATATTAGGCTATAGGAGGCTCAGTGTTTTGATTTCTGAAAGACTAGTATCACCCATTTTGATGTAAGGTAGGTTGTTGGTTGTTTTGTTTTTATGGCATATTAACCTTGGCGGGTCATTTATTGCCAACTAAATTTTTATTTATTTATTGCTGGTAATACCTTTTTCTTTCAACAATTTATTGTTGTTTTTATATGTTTTGTGTCTAGTAATACATTTTTCTTTTCGAGTATCAAGATTTATTGGGATTTGTTTTTAAGGGCAGGGTCTCCAAGTCCTACCCTTGTTATTTAACCCATAACTGGAGGGAAGGGACAAATTAATACCTTTCCCAAGGGTACCAGTGCTTAAGTGAATGCAGGGTATTCAACTGGAATTTAAACTTGGCTCACCAATTTCTCTTTTTAAGCCAATATCCACTGCACCACAACGCACATCCATCACTAAATGCTTACAGCACCTGGTATTCCCAAGCAGTCACCCATCTAAGTACTGACCAGGCTCAATGTTGCTTAACTTCAGTGATCAAGTGAGAACCGGTGTATTCAATGTGATAGGCCATAAGCCTTATAAGGTAGGAAAATATCTCTATGGTGGTTAGAAGAGAGCAGCTTCATTTTGAAAGCATTAGAATTTATGAATCACTTTTTACCCCAATCTATCATAGATTGAAGGTTCTTTCCAAGAGTAGCAGCAAGATTTATTTTGTCAGCCTTGGCAGATTTCTTATTGAGACAGGAGTAAATGGTGGTGTCATCTGCACAGATGTCTACTTGGGAAATGATCACATCAGGAAGATCATAGATGAAGATCAGGAAAAAAGTAGAACCTAGGATAAAGCTTTGAGGTATGCCAGCATTCATATGAAAGGATATGAAAGCATGCCTGTTCAAGACAACTTTCCTTTCATGGTTTGAGAAGAATAGGAATAATTGGATTAAATTGCCCAGTCAAGTGCCATATGTGATACACGTTTGGACGACCAGGTTTTGAAAGAGACATGACTAACTGGGCAGAAGATTATCCCGCAGTAGGTTGCCATTACATTCTGCAGTAGACTAGTTGCCAGCCAAGGCTATAGAACTCAATCTGTCCTGTTATTTAACCCATAACTAGAGGGAAGAGGTAGATTAGTACTTTTCCCAATAGTATTTGCATGTAAGTGAATGCAAGGAATTCAACTGGAATTCAAACTTGGCTCCCTGATTTCTCGTTCCGAGCAGATATCCACTGCACCACCCAGGCACCAATCATCCAGAAATACCATAGTTCTGTAGCTTGCACAGAAAGCCAGCATGCCAAACCCAAATTTTTATAATTTTGAGATAAGACATTATCATTATTTACATTTTAACTAATATCTTCATTTTTGTTGTTATCACAATGTTTTGGTCAATACACCCTCTTTACCTTTTTCAAGTGCTTGCTGATATAGGTAACATTCAGGGATTTTAAAACCAAACACATTATTTAATCTATAGGCATAGATTGTTTTTGTTCCAATATGTCTAGGAATATGCCATCTTGTCTTTATCAAGGACTGATCAGTTATTGGTCACCTTGTTTTCATTTTAATCTAAGTCAGTACAGGAATTGAATTAACAATTTCTATATCACCAAATTCACTTAACAATTCTTTAATCCCCTGGCCTACTGTTTCATGGAACAATCCCGAGCCTAGTACATGCAACATTAAATCCAACCTACCTGCTGCTGAAAGTGATGCTGCTTGTCACATTTGACTGCATTCATCAAGACTTTGCTTTTCTTAATGCTTCTATTGCTGCTACTGCTGTTTAAGCCTTGCCAACGTTTTCTCCTTTATTTATTAATGGACCTCATAGTGTTTTTATTTCTATGCTAGGCCTACTAAGGAGGCCCTTATAGCTTAGCAGATGCATTGATTCTTTCAGATGTCTGGGGTGAAACATTGTGATAGCAAAGATAAGGTCAATAGTCTGAGGGTAAATAATGTAAATAAAAATAACTCCTCATTTTAGAAATTAAGACAAATAAAATAACTATCACCCCACAAGTTGACATTTTTTGATATATTCTACTACCTTTTTTTTTCTTGTTAGTATAAACCAAGAAAAACAAGCCCTTCTCTTTCTGCACAGACTGATTTGTTTGAAAACTGTTGTGACGCTCTCCACCTTTCCACGGAAATGGACTATTTGAATCACTATATAAAATAGTAGTGATTATACCTCGAGTAAGGAAGTCAAGTGAGCGAGTCAGTCGGGTATTTCCGGTATTGCACCGGAAGTGTTCTACTAGTCAATCTATCACGTCTCTACGACAATATTGTATACTAATTACCTTGTTCTGTATCCTACTAACCCTCACCTCTTGTAAATACTTCTCTTTCCTGTCAATACACCTACTTTTATACTATTACGTTGTTTTGTATTATTTCACATAATTCTGTTACCTGATGTAACAAAAACAAAATAAAACAGATTGGATGAAGTGTCAGGATAACAAAAATGAGTTCAATTTTTGAAACTGAATAACAATGGCAGTAACTCTAAAGAATGTGAAGTCATCAAAATTTGCTTAACACACACACAAAGTATTTTGAATTTTAATTGTCCCTTTAATTTAAATTCTAAAGGAAGTAGTTTTCCAATCAATTGTTGACCAGTTTTTTCTTCATTTTAATATCACATTTTATCACTATTTTTGAGGTTATATAATCTCTGTTTTGTTAAAGAGTGGTAGTGAAAATGCTTAATAACAAAACTCTAAACACAAGACTATGCTAGGTTTTAGCAAATCAATCCAACCAGCAAATTCCAGGCATCTGAACTGAATTTAATGTCAATAAGAAACCTTAATTCTCAGAGGAATTGATCTTTAGTACAATATATGTACTAGGATTACCCTAAGAAATACAAAAATAGGCTTTTCACTAGTTATCAGATCATTAAAAGAGCCAGATGCATCAGAAAGTTGACATGAAAGGTAACCTCCTAGGCACCATCTCTTGCAGAGAAAAAAATTAAACTATGGAGAGAAAAAAATTGTAGCAGTGACCACCCAGCCGCAATCATCATCCTTCATGTGCAGCAAATGTGCCAAGAACTACCAGTTAAAAACAAAAAAAAAACCTTGCTCAGCCAAAGCTAACACTAATCCATATCCAAATGAGTTTTCAAAAGAAACATTAATTTTGTAGTTAGTCTTTTCCCCATTGCTGTGATGTGGCTTTCCTAAAATATTTTTAAACAGTTGTTCTAATGAGCTTTCCTCCTTGATACCTAAACCACATGAATTTAAGTGTGCTACAAGATTGGCTGGATGTGCATTGTGGTGCAGTAGATATCAACTCGGAATGACAAATTGGGGAGTCGAGTTCAAATTCCAGTTGAACTCACTTACACACAAATATGCTTGGGAAAGGTATTAATCCATCTTTTCCCTCTAGTCATGGGTTAAATAATAGGATAGATTGGGTTCTATAGCCTTGGTTGGCAGCCAGTCTACTGCAGAAAATAATGTCAAACTATTGTGGGATAATCTTCTGCCCAGTCAGTCATGTCTCTTTTGAGACATGATCACCCAAAGCGTGTATCACTTATGGCACTTAACTGACAAAACTGGCATTTGAAGTGCCAGATATAGGTCCTATTCTAATAGTTCCTTTTATCACACTTCTCACTTTCCTATCACATACAATCTTAAAAAATTTAAATGAAATGCCAATGGCCATTTTCTGTCTTCCTGAAAATTTATGTTTTATTGTCTTTTCTTCTCACTAAAGTCTTCTCACTCTTTATTTAATTGTTTGTTTTCTTGCACTTCTCACCTGTGCTAATCGAACTTCTTGCTTCACTGCCACCTACAACCTTCAGAAATCTAAATGCAATGCCAATGGCCATCTTCTGTCTTCTTGATTCCTGTTCTTTTATTGTTCTTTCTCCTCACTAATGTCTTATTATTCTCTTCTACTCCAAGTAACCCTTGCGTCTTAGTAGCATTATTTCCATAAGGTGAGATGATTAAAAAAAGAAAAGAAGCATTACAACGATACTTTCACTATATTCGGGTTATTACTTATTCATTACCTACAAATATATTCTTTAGAGTTATGGTCACTCTTTAAACTTTTCTGATGGATAAGACTTTTCTTTTAATAAGCATTTACAATAAAATCTATGAATAAATATGCCTTCAACAGCTTGTGTTGTCTTCAATGGAACAAATGTCCCTCCACTTGCAGAAGGATCTTCCAGACTAAGTACAGCAAGGTCCAGCGGCTCATCTTTTGGTACCGCATATTTTACAACAGCATTTCTCCACTTGGTCTCTTTGTACAATTTCACAGACACTGAAATAAAATTACAAAATAATACAATTATATAAAACAAAACAAAGACACATTTTAACCAAAATAGCCTCATCATAACCTCTATCCAAATACATTCAAGTTAGAATACGAGTTAAAAATACTTAACATTTTTTATTCTTTTTGTTTGTACTCAGACTGCTTTTGACAATTGAGGAGTAATGGCTGTACCAGCAGTGGCGTATTTAGGATGACAAATAGAGCATGAAATATGGGTAGCACTTGATTGAGGTGGGGATAACCATGCTACTAAACAAATAATTTACAGTGCAATATTCAATAATTAAGCATTAAATCATCTGTTGGTGTCAAATGTAACCAAGAGTAGTTGTTTAGTTGACCTTGATGCTGAATGGTTGTGACAAGTAGGGCATGTATCAAGGTGTTATGGTGTATAAAATGGCGAGTGTTCTAAAAATAGAAAAAGATAGACACACTGACGCCAAGAATTCAAAATTGGGCAGCAAAATAAGGAACTGTTTCTTTTGGTAGGAGTAAGAGTAGGAGTAGGAGTAAGAAGTAGGAGTTAAGGACAGTAGTTTTGTGTAGGAGAAATAAAAAAGAAGATTCTCCCATGATAAATACAAAATCTCGTTCAGGTTGAAAAGTTTCCTGGAAGAAATATAACGAGTACTATTATCATTAGTACACTCCGTTCTAAAGGGGGAACTTCTGTTATGGTTTATAAAATGGCGAGTGTTCTCAAAATAGAAAAAGATAGACACACTGACGCCAAGTATTCAAAATTGGGTGGCAAAATAGGGAACCGTTTCTTTTGGTAGGAGTAGGAGTAAGAGTAGGAATAAGAAGTAGGAGTTAAGGATAGTAGATTTGGGTAGGAGATTTGAAAAAGAGGAAGATGCTAGAGAGTTGACCACTAGAGTCCAGAAGGCTCGTTTACTACTAGCATCCCACAGTGAAGAGAATTTAGCTAGTCTGCTCCTGTATCCACACAAAATTTAAAGGTTGTAACTTGATGTAAAAACCTAAAGTTTGATACCAAAAATAAACATCATTAATTCAAGTTTGTGTTATCTTCTAATTATACCAAAACGAAGCAATACAACAAAGGATTCCACTTGATTGGGGGTATGCCATGATGCCACTATAAACTAAACAAATAATTTATAGCGTGATATTCATTAATCAAACATTAAGCATTAAATCATCTATTGGTGTTGAAAGTAACCAGCAGTAGTTGTTGTTTTGTTGACCTTGATGCTGAGTAGTTATGACTGACAAACTTGTATCTGTGAAATTAAAGAAGGTGCAATCTTTGGTATAAGAAGTAACTTTCTTAGTATCATACTGCCATTTGTCTTCTGGCAGTATCTTATGTTGTCTTTATCCTTTAACTAGCAGTATAGCTCGGCGTTGCTCGGGCATAATGAAAGTTTTAAAACTAATCCATGGTCCTGGAGCTCAGACACTTTGAACGTTGGCATGAAAGACTAAAAAGCAATAGTTGTTTCCAGTTAAAGCGAAACTGTAGACTGAAACAAAAAAGAATGGATGTAAGTCAAATTTTGATTTCCTGGTATTGATATCAAATTTTCTTCATTATTGTAAGAACTGCAACCTTGAAACTTCTTTTTTTTTTTTTTAATCATATCACCCCGAGCAAGGCGGTAACGCCACTGATGCGCAGGGGGCTACGTAAGAGTGAAAAGATTGGAAAAGAGAAAGCCGAAAACCACGTCCTAAACAGGGAACAAGGGATGAGCCTCTTCATCTGTTTAATAGATGTGGATGGAGCGTGAACCGGACAATAGTTTAGTCTATCTACTCCAATTTAAAAAAGAAAAAAGAAAAAAGAAAAGAGTAAAAAGATTGAAAAAGAGAAAGCCAGAAACCACATCCTAAACAGGGAACGAGGGATGAGCCTCTTCACCTGTTCAATAGAATATCATTTCTTATGTCTTTGTCTATGAGTGTATCAAATTTGATTAAAATCGGTTCACTCCTTCTATAACCCGATTTTTTCAATTATCGATTTTCGATATTTATTGGGGGTACCTTGACAAAAAACCTAGCTAAGAACACTCGCAGACACTTATAGTACAACTGTGTAAATTTTCAAGAAAATTGGTTCAGCTGTTTCGGAGTCTATAGGTGACAGACACACACACAAAGTTCCATTTATAAATAAGTTTAGATAATTTTTCAACAAAAAATAGAAAAAGATTAAAAACATTTGTCCTGTCATGGATTATTTTATTCATATTGAAATGCTAAAAGATGATAGGGTTGTGTCAGAATGTGGTGAAAGATTACTGCCAATATAGGATCATACTAAGTCCACTCAAAGAAAGCAAAATGGTTTCATTGAAAAATGGAGTGATCTCAACAGTACACAATAGCTCTCCCACAACAAAATCAACCCCACAATTCTTTTCCCACAGACAAAATACTGGAAGCTTTTTGCTATTCTATTGTTCTGACAGTCTATATTTATTGGTCCCACCACCCGTGACCTTTACATGTGGGGCCCACCATGCCACATATACAAGTAAAAACTATCCTCATTCACTTCGTATTCTATTAGTGAGAAGCAAATCTCATTCAGACAGCTTCTTTCCAAGAACTCTTGCTTTGTTTAATAATTAAAAAGAGAGCAACTATTTTAAATATGAAGTTTCTACTATAATAAAACTCGCAGTATAGACAGGTGTTGCTCGGGTGTAATGAAAGCTTTAAAACTAATCCATGGTCATGGAGCTCGGACTCTTTGGACGTTAGCACGAAAGACTAAAAAGCAATAGTTGTTTCCAGTTAAAGCAAAACAGTAGACTGAAAGAAAAATGAATGGATATAAGACAAATTTTGATTTCCTGGTATCGAAATCAAATAAGTCTTTTTTGTCGTAAACTGAATTTTGAAGGCTAAATAAGTCCTCTGAGTAAATGGTATCTTAGCTGAGACTAAGAACTACAATTATACCTACTTAGAGCCAAACCCAAAGCAAAAACCAAAATAAAAGGGCTGAAAAAATACAGACATACAGGCAGATAGACAGACATACACACAAACATCTTGCCTTTTATATATATATATATTATTGATTTTCTGCATTATTGTAAGAACTGCAGCCTTGAAACTTCTGAATATCGTTTCTTGTGTATTTGTCTATGAGTGTATCAAATTTGATTAAAATCGGACCACTCCTTCTATAACCCGATTTTTTTGATTATCAATTTTCCATGTTTATCGGGGGTACCTCGACACAAAACCTAGCTAAGAACACTCGCAGATGCTCATAGTACAACTGTGTAAATTTTCAAGAAAATCGGTTCAGCCGTTTCGGAGTCTATAGGTCACGGATACACACACACAGACAAAGTTTCATTTATAAATAAGTTTAGATTAAATTTATATATATTATCTTATATCTATAGCATGATTTGGAGTTTCATGCTCTGTGCAATCATCTTATGTATATTATGAACTGACCGTTCTGGGATTTGAATTTTTGGTTCTCGTGTTGTTCATGGTAGTTATATATTGAAATGCTGGGATGTTATTTTTTTAATTATAAAATTTTATTTTATTTAAGCTAAAACATGAAAATGAAAAGTAAAATAAATACCCAGCAGGATGGTTTTCCCAATCTCTAAATTCTTGACTGTTTCAAATCTACAGTTAACCTTTATCTTTCCTATATACTCTCCTAAAATGACCTACTTGGCTCTTCTTATATGAAAGCTGATGGACAACCACCCAGTTAAACACTTGGGGTCCAATGTGACTTCTTTTTACATAAGCATATGCAGCAAGTAATTCCTAATTCTGTCTCTTGTAGAAACCATATTTGTTCCAATGCACCTTTAGATTCCTGTCACACTTGCTGTCATTTAGCACTTCAAATTGTCATCAAATTAGATCTGACTTTTTAAAGACTAGCAGTATAGCCTGGCGTTGCTCGGGTGTAATGAAAGCTTTAAAACTAAACCATGGTCCTGGAGCTCAGACTCTCTGGATGTTGGCACGAAAGACTAAAAAGCAATAGTTGTTTCCAGTTAAAGCAAAACAGTAGGCTGAAAGAAAAATGAATGGATGTAAGTTGAATTTTGATTTCCTGGTATCGATATCAAATAAGTTTTTTTCATTGTAAACTGAATCTTGAAGGCTAAATAAGTCCTCTGAGTAAATGGTATCATGGCTGAGACTAAGAAGTACAATTATACCTACTTAGAGCCAAACCCGAAGCAAAAACTAAAATAAAAGGGCTGAAAAAAATAGACATAAAGGCAGATAAACAGACACACATACAAACATCTTGCCTTTTATATATATATTATCGATTTTAAGAATTGTAAGAACTGCAACCTTGAAACTTCTGAATATTGTTTCTTATGTCTTTATCTGTGAGTGTATCAAACTTGATTAAAATTGGACCACTCCTTCTATAGCCTGATTTTTTTGATTATCGATTTTTGATATTTATCGGAGGGTACCTCGACACAAAATCTAGCTAAGAACACTCGCAGACACTTATAGTACAACTGTGTAAATTTTCAAGAAAATCAGTTCAGCCATTTTGAAGTCTATAGGCAACGGATACACACCCACACACAGACTCACACACACAGACAAAGTTCCATTTATAAATAAGTTTAGATAATATAAGTAAATGGCTTTTAAGGATATTTCCTGTTTGGATTATTTATTTGTTTGTTATATTGATCATTGGTTTTCCATAGATGTTAAAAAGTCTAGACTAAGTCATACTTGCTATATGATAAATAGTAAAATGTGTCCAGTATAAATAACGCTTATATATAATAAAGCACCCAGCCTGTTTATAATTAGGAAAACAGCAAAAAATATTGTGAACACCCCAAAGAAACATCAATGCAGAGGACAGAAGCCATGATTTTTTCAATGTTTATTTTTTGCTTTTACCTTTTGTATCTTTGCCGATAACATGACTGCAGGTCAAAATCAGGTCAGCACCAAACACAATTCCTGAGCCATTACTATGCTTGCTGATTACACGACAGATATTCGGAAAGATTCTGGTCACTTTGGAAATCTTAGCATCTGAAAATGAAGATTTACAGACATTTGAAACTTCCTGACAAGGATCCCAACATTTAATTTTATTTACAAACACATTTTAAATTTCTTAATTATCATAAAGTTATTTCACAATGCATACGTTGCATTCACATGCACGCAAATAACCTTGGGAAAAGTATGCATCAGTCAATTCTTCCTCTAGTTATGGGTTAAATAGCAGGACAGATTGAGTTCTATAGCCTTGGCTGGCAACCAGTCTACCACAGAAAATAATGGCAACCTACTGTGGGAAAATCTAGTCAGTCATGTCTTTGAAAGGACATGGTTGCCTAAATGTGTATCACATATGGCACTTAACTGACTGACTGACATCAATCATAAATGGTTGTAAATTGACAGATTTTATGACATATCAACTCCTGCTGATTAATTCAATGTTAAAAACTGATGTTTCATGCTTAGTCTAAAGGTAGTCACTGATGGTGTTTATGCTTGTGCCTATGGGTAGATACTGGCAGTGTTTATGCTTGTACCTATGGGTAGATACTGGCAGTGATTATGCTTGTACCAATGGGTAGATACTGGCAGTTATTATGCTTGTACCTATGGGTAGATACTGGCAGTTATTATGCTTGTGCCTATGGGTAGATACTGGCAGTGATTATGCTTGTGCCTATGGGTAGATACTGGCAGTGATTATGCTTGTGCCTATGGGTAGATACTGGCATTGATTATGCTTGTGCCTATGGTAGATACTGGCAGTGATTATGCTTGTGCCTATGGGTAGATACTGGCAGTGATTATGCTTGTGCCTATGGGTAGATACTGGCAGTGATTATGCTTGTACCTATGGGTAGATACTGGCAGTGATTATGCTTGTGCCTATGGGTAGATACTGGCAGTGATTATGCTTGTGCCTATGGGTAGATACGGGCAGTGATTATGCTTGTGCCTATGGGTAGATACTGGCAGTGATTATGCTTGTGCCTATGGGTAGATACTGGCAGTGATTATGCTTGTGCCTATGGGTAGATACTGGCAGTGATTATGCTTGTGCCTATGGGTAGATACTGGCAGTGATTATGCTTGTGCCTATGGGTAGATACTGGCAGTGATTATGCTTGTGCCTATGGGTAGATACTGGCAGTGATTATGCTTGTGCCTATGGGTAGATACTGGCAGTGATTATGCTTGTGCCTATGGGTAGATACTGGCAGTGATTATGCTTGTGCCTATGGGTAGATACTGGCAGTGATTATGCTTGTGCCTATGGGTAGATACTGGCAGTGATTATGCTGTGCCTATGGGTAGATACTGGCAGTGATTATGCTTGTGCCTATGGGTAGATACTGGCAGTGATTATGCTTGTGCCTATGGGTAGATACTGGCAGTGATTATGCTTGTGCCTATGGGTAGATACTGGCAGTGATTATGCTTGTGCCTATGGGTAGATACTGGCAGTGATTATGTATTGCCTATGGGTAGATACTGGCAGTGATTATGCTTGTGCCTATGGGTAGATACTGGCAGTGATTATGCTTGTACCTATGGGTAGATACTGGCAGTGATTATGCTTGTGCCTATGGGTAGATACTGGCAGTGATTATGCTTGTGCCTATGGGTAGTCTGGCAGTGATTATGCTTGTGCCTATGGGTAGATACTGGCAGTGATTATGCTTGTACCTATGGGTAGATACTGGCAGTTATTATGCTTGTTCCTAGGGGTAGATACTGGCAGTGATTATGCTTGTGCCTATGGGTAGATACTGGCAGTGATTATGCTTGTGCCTATGGGTAGATACTGGCAGTGAGTATGCTTGTGCCTATGGGTAGATACTGGCAGTGATTATGCTTGTACCTATGGGTAGATACTGGCAGTGATTATGCTTGTACCTATGGGTAGATACTGGCAGTGATTATGCTTTGTGCCTATGGGCAGATACTGGCAGTGATTGTGCTTGTGCCTATGGGTAGATACTGGCAGTGATTATGCTTGTGCCTATGGGCAGATACTGGCAGTGATTATGCTTGTGCCTATGGGTAGATACTGGCAGTTATTATGCTTGTGCCTAGGGGTAGATACTGGCAGTGATTATGCTTGTGCCTATGGGTAGATACTGGCAGTGATTATGCTTGTGCCTATGGGTAGATACTGGCAGTGATTATGCTTGTACCTATGGGTAGATACTGGCAGTGATTATGCTTGTACCTATGGGTAGATACTGGCAGTGATTATGCTTGTGCCTATGGGTAGATACTCGGCAGTGATTATGCTTGTGCCTATGGGTAGATACTGGCAGTGATTATGCTTGTGCCTATGGGTAGATACTGGCAGTGATTATGCTTGTGCCTATGGGTAGATACTGGCAGTGATTATGCTTGTGCCTATGGGTAGATACTGGCAGTGATTATGCTTGTGCCTATGGGTAGATACTACAGTGATTATGCTTGTACCTATGGGGTAGATACTGGCAGTGATTATGCTTGTGCCTATGGGTAGATACTGGCAGTGATTATGCTTGTGCCTATGGGTAGATACTGCAGTGATTATGCTTGTGCCTATGGGTAGATACTGGCAGTGATTATGCTTGTGCCTATGGGTAGATACTGGCAGTGATTATGCTTGTACCTATGGGTAGATACTGGCAGTGATTATGCTTGTACCTATGGGTAGATACTGGCAGTGATTATGCTTGTACCTATGGGTAGATACTGGCAGTGATTATGCTTGTACCTATGGGTAGATACTGGCAGTGATTATGCTTGTGCCTATGGGTAGATACTGGCAGTGATTATGCTTGTGCCTATGGGTAGATACTCGGGCAGTGATTATGCTTGTGCCTATGGGTAGATACTGGCAGTGATTATGCTTGTACCTATGGGTAGATACTGGCAGTGATTATGCTTGTACCTATGGGTAGATACTGGCAGTGATTATGCTTGTACCTATGGGTAGATACTGGCAGTGATTATGCTTGTGCCTATGGGTAGATACTGGCAGTGTGATTATGCTTGTGCCTATGGGTAGATACTGGCAGTGACTATGCTTGTGCCTATGGGTAGATACTGGCAGTGACTATGCTTGTACCTCTATGGGCAGATACTGGCAGTGACTATGCTTGTACCTATGGGTAGATACTGGCAGTGATTATGCTTGTGCCTATGGGTAGATACTGGCAGTGATTATGCTTGTGCCTATGGGTAGATACTCGGCAGTGATTATGCTTATGCCTATGGGTAGATACTCGGCAGTGATTATGCTTGTGCCTATGGGTAGATACTGGCAGTGATTATGCTTGTGCCTATGGGTAGATACTGGCAGTGATTATGCTTGTGCCCATGGGCAGATACTGGCAGTGATTATGCTTGTGCCTATGGGTAGATACTGGCAGTGATTATGCTTGTGCCTATGGGCAGATACTGGCAGCAGATTATGCTTGTGCCTATGGGTAGATACTGGCAGTGATTATGCTTGTGCTCATGGGTAGATACTGGCAGTGATTATGCTTGTGCCTATGGGTAGATACTGGCAGTGATTATGCTTGTGCCTATGGGTAGATACTGGCAGTGATTATGCTTGTGCCTATGGGTAGATACTGGCAGTGATTATGCTTGTGCCTATGGGTGATACTGGTATGATTATGCTTGTGCCTATGGGTAGATACTGGCAGTGATTATGCTTGTGCCTATGGGTAGATACTGGCAGTGATTATGCTTGTGTCGGGTGGTGAGATACTGGTAGATTATGTTTATACCTATGGGTAGATACTGGCAGTGATTATGCTTGTGCCTATGGCAGATACTGCAGTGATTATGCTTGTGCTCAGGGGTAGATACTGGCAGTGATTATGCTTGTGCCTAGGGGTAGATACTACATGATTATGCTTGTGCCTAGGGGTAGACACTGGCAGTGATTATGTTGTGCCTAGGTAGATGTTTGCAGTGATTATGCTTGTGCCTAGGGTAGATACTGGCAGTGATTATGTTTTCAGCTGGTGGGTAGATACTGGCAGTGATTATGCTTGGTGTGCCTATGGGTAGATACTTCTGGCAGTGATTATGCTTGTGCCTATGGGTAGATACTGGCAGTGATTATGTTTGTGCCTATGGGTATACTGGCAGTGATTATGCTTGTGCCTATGGGTAGATACTGGCAGTGATTATGCTTGTGCCTATGGGTAGATACTGGCAGTGATTATGCTTGTGCCTATGGGTAGATACTGGTAGTGATTATGCTTGTGCCTATGGGTAGATACTGGCAGTGATTATGCTTGTGCCTATGGGTAGATACTGGCAGTGATTATGCTTGTGCCTATGGGTAGATACTGGCAGTGATTAAAGCAGTGCCTATGGGTAGATACTGGTAGTGATTATGCTTGTGCTTCTATGGTATACTGGCAGTGATTATGCTTGTGCCTATGGGTAGATACTGGCAGTGATTATGCTTGTACCTATGGGTAGATACTGGCAGTGATTATGCTTGTACCTATGGGTAGATACTGGCAGTGATTATGCTTGTACCTATGGGTAGATACTGGCAGTGATTATGCTTGTACCTATGGGTAGATACTGGCAGTGATTATGCTTGTGCCTATGGGTAGATACTGCAGTGATTATGCTTTGTACCTATGGGTAGATACTGGCAGTGATTATGCTTGTACCTATGGGTAGATACTGGCAGTGATTATGCTTGTGCCCATGGGTAGATACTGGCAGTGATTATGCTTGTGCCTATGGGTAGATACTGGCAGTGATTATGCTTTGTGCTCATGGGTAGATACTGGCAGTGATTATGCTTGTACCTATGGGTAGATACTGGCAGCGATTATGCTTGTACCTATGGGTAGATACTGGCAGTGATTATGCTTGTGCCTATGGGTAGATACTGGCAGTGATTATGCTTGTGCCTATGGGTAGGATACTGGCAGTGATTATGCCGAGTTTCATGGGTAGATACTGGCAGTGATTATGCTTGTGCCTATGGGTAGATACTGGCAGTGATTATGCTTGTGCCTATGTAAGATACTGGCAGTGATTATGCTTGTGTCTATGGGTAGATACTGGCAGTGATTATGCTTGTACCTATGGGTAGATACTGGCAGTGATTATGCTTGTACCTATGGGTAGATACTGGCAGTGATTATGCTTGTGCCTATGGGTAGATACTGGCAGTGATTATGCTTGTGCCTATGGGTAGATACTGGCAGTGATTATGCTTGTGCCTATGGGTAGATACTGGCAGTGATTATGCTTGTGCCTATGGGTAGATACTGGCAGTGATTATGCTTGTGCCTATGGGTAGATACTGGCAGTGATTATGCTTGTGCCCATGGGTAGATACTGGCAGTGATTATGCTTGTGCCTATGGGTAGATACTGGCAGTGATTATGCTTGTACCTATGGGTAGATACTGGCAGTGATTATGCTTGTACCTATGGGTAGATACTGGCAGTGATTATGCTTGTACCTATGGGTAGATACTGGCAGGATTATGCTTCTTGTGCTTATGAGTAGACACTAGCAGCATTTAAACATGTCTACCAGAAATGACTTCAGAGATTGCTTCTTGGGTACTGAGGTCTTACCCTTCCACAGGGGTTTCAATTGGCATATTATAGGCCATGTCAAAAAAATAAGAAAGAAAGTAGATGAAACAAGTCAGTGACCAAATTTGAAATCACGTTCTTTGCATTAAAAAAACAAATTTGATTTAAAATCTCATTTCTGCTTTTTATTTCCAAATAATAAATTAGATTCAAGGACATAAATAATTTTTAATATGAATGAACAATTTATTTTTATGTCATAAGTTATAATTTTTGTACGAACTGATAAACTTTTAGAATTGTGCATCCTTCATTGACCAAATGTAAAGTATTATCAGCGATGAATTTTTTTTTTTTTTTAATCATATCACCCCAAGCAAGGTGATAACGCCACTGGTGTGCAGGTGGCTATGTAAGAATAAAGAGATTGGAAAAGAGAAAACCGGAAACCGCATCCTAAGCAGGAAATAAGGGATGAGCTTCTTCACCTGTTCAATAGACGTGGGTGGAGTGTGAACAGGGCGATAGTTTAGTCTATCTACTCCAATTAAATTTGAAGTAATTATTAATTAAACTCTGTTGGTTTATCTTTATGTCTGCATTTCTCAGGTAAAAGTCAAGTGAAAATATTCTTTATCAACGAAAAAAAAACTTTAAACTCAAGTCAGTTAAGTGTCATATATGACGCACACTTAGTCAATCATGTCTCTTTCAATTCCTGACTGACTAGGCAGAAGATTTACATTCAGTAGCTTGCCATTTCAGACTGGTTGCCAACCAAGGCTAGAGAAATCAATCTGTCATGCTATTCACAACCCACATCTGGGAGGGAATAGAGATGGCTTCAAAATTCAAGAGTATTTGCATATCAGTAAAAGGTAATAAACTCAACTGAAATTCAAACTCTGCTCTTCAAGTTCTCATTCTGAGCTTTTATCCATTACAACATAAAGCACATCCAACTTTAAACTTAACAAAACATCAACAAAATCTTGTGACTTCCAAAAGTCAAAGCAAAAGATTTTAATCTGTTTCTTCACAATGAAGATTCTACAAAACACATTACAAATATAGTCAAACTATTTCTGTCAAATTAAACTGACAAGATCTCTATTCAATTTTTTTTTTCAGTTTTCATCTAAGATATTTACATAAAAAATATGATGCAGTTTTTGCGCAAACATGTATGAATAATGTGTACAAATCAGCAGTATGTCTTTGAAAGGACATGATTGCTCAAATGTGTATCACATATGGCACTTAACTGACTAACATCAATCATAAATGGTTGTAAATTGACAGATTTTATGATATATCAACTCCTGCTGATTAATTCAATGTTAAAAACTGATGTTTCATGCTTAGTCTAAAGGTAGTCACTGATGGTGTTTATGCTTGTGCCTTCTCCGAGAATAAAGTATATTTGTCATTCCTTGTCTTTCAGCCATTATATTCCATTCATGAAATAAGGTATTGTTATATCATGGATATAATGATACCCATAATGGGGGAAATATAAATGGATGAACATTTATTTCTTCTATAGCACATCCTTTAATACTTTAACTGTCAATTCCTACCAAAAAAATGAGTGTTTTTGTTGCCTACATTCTGGCATTTGTGCTTATAAAATTTGATACAAGTGTATATAAAATCTTTAATATGCATATAAAATAAAGATACACATAAATATTTGATAGTCTCTTCTGTTGCATTTTATGTTCATGTAACCATTTGACAAATTAGATTACTGTAGACAAATTTAACTCTTAGCACTTATATATATATATCTTTCTAAAGAAATTTTGAATTATTTTTAATCTGATATTTATATTACTTCACACATTCTTTAGTAAGATTTCTTAAATTCACAGGATGATAGATGTAATAAACACTGTTTAATAATTAAAAAGAGAGCAAATATTTTAAATATGAAATTTCTACTATAAAAAAATTTATATATATTATCCTATGTCTCTAACATGACTTGGAGTTTCATGCCCTATGCAATCATCAGGTGCATATTATGAACTGACTGTTCCAGGATTTGAATTTTTGGTTCTTGTGTTGTTCATGGTAGTTATATATTATAAGGCTAGGATGTTATTTTCTAATTATAAAACTTTATTTTATTTAAGCTAAAACATGAAAATGAAAAGTAAAATCCCAAAAGTTAAATTAACAGGTAGAATATGAGTCAAGGGTGATTACTTGTTGATTTTAGTTTAGGGGAAAACAAAAGAAATTAATAATAATGTAAAAAGGTCTACATAAAAGTATATATATATATTGATTGTCTAATTACTTAGTTTTTGGTCATAATAAAACTAGACCAGTGCACATTTGTATTAAAAAGTGTTCAATACAATTATACTGTAGAACTTTTGAATATTTTCCATTTGTAAACGAGTTATTACGTGACCTAGGTTTCTACCATGAGTGGTGTTTTCAGGTGATTTTCAATAACTGATTTTACTGTTTACAATTTTTTTTTTTTTGAACGCTCACGTGGCAGGGAATTTTTGAATGCACAATTTTTAAAATTACATTATAATTTCTTGTAATTTTAAAAATTGAGCATTCAGAAATCCCCTGCTACATGAGCATTTAAAATAAAAAATAGCGTTACATGAGCGTTCTTAAAAAAAAAAAATGTAAACGATAAAATCAATTATTGAAAATCACCTGAAGACACCACTCATGGTCAAAACCTAGGTCATATAATAACTCATTTACAAATGGAATATATATATATATATATATATATATATATATATTCCCAAGCAGAGAAATAAAGCCACTAGATACAAGGGGTTGCCAAGAGTGAAAGAAACAAAGAGGACAATACCAGGATTCGGGGAACTAGAAGATGATGACTGACATTGCATTTAAATTTTTGAAAACTGTAGTTGACTGGAAAGCAGGAAGAGAATTCACTAAATGAGAAATGTGAGAGAAGAAAGTATTAGCATAGGACTTATAATAGCTACAACTAGCAAATTCAGCAGAGTAGTTATGAGACCTAATTGCTAATCTAGTCCTTCACTTAAATTCATGAAGGTGAGATACCAACAAGAAATACTTATCCAAGCAATTACAATGAAAATATTTATAGAAGAATGAAAAAAACTATGACAGTGGAAAAGTGACCAGACCAGGTGTGGTAGCAATATTCAATACAGGGGCAAATAGTAAACTTATTAATGTGCAAGATAAATACTGATAAAAAAAATTGTTTCACCTGCTATAGTGAATCAATTTTCTTTGTAGTATTGTGTTAGTAAAGAAATTTTTTCCTTTTAACTTTTATTATTAGGACCTAGAATAAGTTCTCACTGATTTTTCATGCAAAGTAATGTTTTATTTAAAAAATTGCATAAGAAACATGACACTGAAAGTATTGTCCATCACTAGCCACTACTTTTTCCCATCTTTCTGGCAGCATTTGAAATCCACATTAGAAAAACAATATGTCTTTTGAAGCTAACCACAAGTCAACCCATTTTTTAGCATCGTCATTAAAATGAAAGTGCTGCTCAGCCAGGCCATGTGCCATCGATCGAAGCACATAAAAATTAGATGAGGCAATGTCTGGTGAATACAGAGGTGGAACAGGACTTCCCATTTACAAATTTCTAAGTAGGTTTTCACCCATTTTGCAACGTGGCCTAGTGTTGTCATGTTGCAAAATCACTTTGTTGTGTCTCCGTTCATATAGCAGCCAATTTTAATTTAATGCTCAGCTCAAACGCATCAACTGTAGTTGATAGCAATCTCCCATAAAGGTTTTGGTTGGTTTTAGTAGCTCATAATAAACTACACCTAGCTGTTCCCACCAAATTCAGAGAAGAAGCTTCGAACCATGAATATTTGGCTTTGCTGCCAATGTTGATGTATGGCTGAGCTTACCCCATTATCTTCTATGCTTAGGGTTATTGTAGTGTATCCACTTTTCATTGCCAGTCATGATACAATCAAAAAAACCTTTCCTTTCCTGCTGTTGAAGTAGCTGTTCACATGTGACAAGACACCATTCACAGTCTATCAGCTTCAACTCGTACATCACCCAATGACCCTGCTTTTGAATCATTCCTAATGTTTTCAAACATTCCAAAACTGTTGTGTTATTAGCTTCTAATGATTCTGCAAGTTCAGCTTGCACCTGCCATTAGTCTTCATGAAATAATGCCTCCAATTCTTTAACTTTTTTGGTGTGCCAGAGTTTTCTTTATCTTCAACATCAAAACCTTTATTTTTGAAGCATCTAAACCAATTTCTGTATGTTATTTCCAACAGAGTGTGGTCACCCTAAGTCTCAACAAGAATTCTGGATACTTCAGTTGCAGATTTCTTTTGAATAAAGCAGTGCAGTAAAATTCCCCGTAAACACACTTTCTTTGGCATGAAATCCTACATGTATAATGCTATAAAAAACAAAATTGTTTACACTTTGACAAAATAACATTCACTGAATTTCAAGTTTGCTTAGAGTACTTCTCATAGATGCATTACCATCTGAAACTACATGCATGCAGTTCTGGGAACACAATCTGTTGGAAAACAGCGAGACTTATTCTAGGTCCTAATATATATATGTATGTGTGTATAATTCTCCTTTATAAGGTAAAAACTTCAAACATTTTTTATTAAAAATGTTAGGGGAAGCTAATTTCTTCCCCTATAAAAGACAATAACTCAAAATACAACTGAGTTACTTCCCTTATCTGCTAGTTTGAGGGCAGCACTTCTGAATTGAACATGGTTACAAGCTTACACACACATGAAATTAATGGTTTTCAATCCAACAAATACTTACTTTTCTCCCAACATTTGCCTGATATAGTGAATCAATTTTTCTAGTACTATAAAAGTGTTGGAAAAAAATGTTCCTTTCATATAATTAGAATGATTCATTCAGAATAATTCAGATGTCTGAAATTATTGTCTGTGTATTTCTCCTTTATAAGAAAAAATTTCTAAGTTTTTAAATGAATAATATTTCTTTTATTATGTGTTAAAAATACACTTATCTTATTTTCATTTGTTTTTTTTTTATCCCAACACTCTGAGATATAAGGCATTTCATTTTATTACTTTTAATTATTAAATAAAAGACTGTATGACAAAATAAAATCTTTTTTTCTTAAAAAAACACAACTGTCAAAATCAAGGAAGAATTTTCAAGAATCTTACCTTTTTTTATATCAGTGTCTTTTAGAATTGAATATGAGGAAGGTGTGATTGATACAGGCAGTGCCTTTAAATGATAAGTTTCCTTGCTGTCAGACAAACTTCCATTGAACCAAAGTTTGGTAAAAGATAAATGGTGTAGAATTTCTGACAACGAACAGGCTAAAGTGAGGCCTACCCAATACCTCTCTTTCCAGCAGAACGGAGATACCAGTATTCCAACAGCATACCTGTTACCAAAATATTGCAAAAAAAAACATATGAAATTATTTAATCAAATTATACACTGAACTGCAAGCACTTACCTTGACATTACTGTCAGACTAGCTAAGCCTGAATAGTTAATTGTACATAGCTGGTTTTTCCTTATAAAAATCAAATTAAAATTTGATTAAGCAAATAGATAAATTATAGCAGGTCTACCATTAAAATATATAAGTTGAACAACTTTGAAACAAAATAAAATTAATATTTTTATTAATTATTAATGAAATACATTATTCAAAAAGAAAAGCAACTTAAAGCAGAGTGATTTTCATTTACATATCATATTAAATATATTACAGGGTGAGACAAAAGATATGCACCATAGGGGTTAATTAATTATAGAAAGAATCAAATATGAATGCAGTAAAATGACAAGGGAAGCTCTCCAAGGTGTTAATGAATCATGCAGGCACAGAATTGAAATGTATTTTTAAAAAGGAAGAGGACATTTCAAATGGCACATGTGACAATTAGATAACTCTTAAATAAAATGTTCATGTGTAATTATACTTTTTATAAATCATCCATGGTGCTGACTTTTGCCTTATACTATATATCAAATTATCATGTAACAAAGTCTCATCTTTCTAACATTTAGAATAATGGTTTCAGTTTTAATACCTTTCAACTGTCACATTTCAATTTATGTGCCAAGTATTTAGAAATACATTTAGATGAAATAGAAAAATTACACTTAAAAAAAAAAAGTCAGATTCATTTTCTGCCTTTCAAGACATTTACTACAGCACATTCATACAAATCAACACATTAGATTTTTAGTTATTCACCAAAAGGATAAGTAACTTTTATTCCTTGTTGAGTCACATTTTATTAACTCTTCTTCAAAGTGCCATGTCTCTTTAAGACTTTGTCAATTATGGCACGAACAGATTGAAAGCAAAAGGGACAGAAGAAAAATTTTTTGAGAAAATAGGGACTCAAGGCATGTCAATTGAAGATGAGCAGATTCTGTTACAAACAACCGAAGAACTTAATAACCCACAGCATAAACGAAAAGTACTGAAATGCAAGCAAGGTGGCCATATGAACTTAGAATCAGGTGTGAACTATTTACAGCAGCTGGATAAAATCAGAGATTTCAACCAACCAGGAAGAGTTAATGTCATACAGGTTGAACATAACCAAAGCCAAAGTGAAGTGTAGTTATTGTGGAATTGCACATGAAAAGAATAAATTCAAGTGTCTGACACTGGGAAAACAATATCTTAAAAGTGGAAAAATGACCGCATACAGAAGTGTAAAACATGTAGGAAAAATGAGAATAAAAATCTCACCTGAAGAGCAGAAGAAGGCCAGTGTATTTGCAGTAAATATACAAAAGAATGGTACAGTTTAGCATGCAAGTTGACATGAGTAGTGAGATAACCCTAATTCCAAGAAATTTTTGGATCAAGCTAGGTTAACCCAAGTTAAAATAAAAACGTAGTTCAAAGTTAAAACAATTTGATGGAACAGCAATAAATACATTGAGTACTTTCTGTGGCATGTTTAAAATGGATTCTCAGTTCAAGATTATTCAAATCATCATAGCAGCATGTGAGAATGGACTACAGATTTATTCATTTATTTGGTATTGATATAGTATAAGTAGATACAGCCAAATTAATAAACATCATGAAAGTACAAGAGAGTGAGCTAGAACTTCTAAAAGGATACAAAGTGAGTATTTGATTAAAAGAAAAATTACCACCCCAAATACATTCAAACTAGAAAAGTACCAGCACATATACTGCATTTTAGTGGCAGCCAAATTAAACCAAATGATCAAGCAAGGCATTCTCAAAAAAGCTTCACATGGTGGAAGTAACTGGGTTTCACCTATCGTAGTAATAAAAAATGCTGATGGAGATTTACAGATATGCATTGACTATAAGAATTGGAGTAAATCACCAGATATCCACAGACTCATTTCCATTACCAAACATCAAAACTGCAAACAGTGAACTGGCAAACATGGAATATCTTGCAAAAATTGACTTGAGATTTGCCTACAACCAAATTCAGATTGACAGAAAATTTAAAGTCACCTTTGATCAATACCCTTATAGGCCTGTTAATGTACACTTGCTTACCATTTGAAATTAAAACTTCTAGTTATATATTTCAAAGGGCAATCGAGGAATATTGTTAGGAAAATTAGCTAACATGATTATTTACCAAAATGATATAGAGGTGGGAGCAAAGATAAAACAAGAGTTAAAACAAAAAGTGGATCAAATATTATAGCGATTGAAAAAAGCTGGATTAACCATTAATAAAGACAAATGTAACTTTGATTGCAAGAACCTGGCATATTTGGGCCACCAAATATCGATGACTGTACAAAAGACTAACAAAAAATGATTACGGAGGTAGCAATTTCACCCGCTAAAAAAAAATTGGAATCCTTTTTAGGGTTGATAAATTTTTGCAGTACATACATCCCAAAATATAGTGAACTAACTGAACCATTGTCAGAGTTGTGAAGAAAGCAATTGCTGCCATTCTCTCTCAGGAAGATCATCCGATAATGAATTTATCTAGATTGACAATGGTAGAGATAAATTACCCAAACATTGAAAAAAAGGCCCTAGCAATTGTTTGGAGTATGGAGAGAGCATAAAATTATTCACTAGGTAAAATATTTCTACTGTAGTCAGACAACAAGCCAGTAGAGTATATTTTTAACCAAAGGAAGGAGTTGCCAAAGGTTACATCATTGAGGATTTTACGCTGGGCCATTAAAATCATATTTGATTTTGACATTGTCTATATTAAGGAAAATACTATCCCTCATGTAAATGCTTTGTCAAGACTACAGACGAAGAACATGAAATGGAGGAAGACAAACTAATTCAATGGGTAGAGACAGACGTACTTCCAGTCAGTAGGTTAAAAAATGAGACTAAGCAAGATCCAGTACTGAGCAAAACAAGAATAAGGAATAATAAGTGGAAAAATTGTTCAATTGCAAAGCTGCCATTTAAGCAGATACAACATAAGTTAACAATTGAAAATGGAATTATATGCAATGGAAAGGTGATAGTAGCACGTTAGAATTTAAGGGATGGATTTTAGACAACTGTTAGTGTGATGACTCTTGAAATTAAGGTATTGTTGGGTCTTGATATGTATAGTCACAAAAATATTTACCCGAAGAGAGACAACTTTGGTATCAAAACACGTTTAGCAACATAAATACCCTTATGGACACTTAATGTATAATACAAAAAACAAGTAATATTAATAATAATAACAATAAATCTATACTTTAAACAAAATGTTCACAGCTTCTCACACTTTATATATATACATATGTATGTGTGTGTGTGTGTGTGTGATTCCATCAAGAAAAACATTATTACTTTAATGAAGTTTTTTCTGTGAATGAAAGTTTTTCATTTTTCAATTCTCTTACACAATAATTTTATAATTAACTCCTGAGTGTATATATAATGTTTCTCTAATTCCAGTAACATATACATTATTTGCACAAACACTAAATTAATGTGCCATTTATTTGATAATTTGCACAAACACCAATTAATGTGCCATTTATTTGATAATAGTTCAGTTAAATCACATATTATCAAATAACAAAATAAAAGGACTCAATCCAATAAAACCTTACCAGTAACACAAATAAAAATTATAAAAGGAAAGACTGCAAAAGAAACATCAAGGATAAAAAACAAACAAGACTCACATGATGAAGTAATGTTCAATTACCTACATAAGGAATGCACACTTCTCTTTGGAACTTTCAATATATATCTGAAAGCTTTATTTTAATATCCAAACCATAAACACATTCATTTTTAAATGGAGTTTTTAATCCAATATTATTTCTTATGAGTGTACCTCCGGCATAAAAAATGACAGCAAAATACTTGAGAGGATTATTATTTATATATATATATATATATATATATATATATTTATTCTTCACTACTCGACGACATAATTATTGCAAAAAAATAAAATAATAATAATAATAATCTCTCTCCATGAGTGTGACAGGAGGAACATATATATATATATATATATATTTATTTGTGTGTGTGTGTGTGTGTGTGTGTGTGTGGTGAGTATGAAATAAAAATAACTCGCTTTTCTTTGTAAATTTGCAAGCCAGTGCAAAATTTATTTTTTGACCAATAAGAAAAAAGGACTGCCTCTGTGCTGAGGAAAACATCAAGGAAAATTTTGCAAGTGTGAAATATTTATTAACCAATGAAAAGAGAGGGATTTACAGAAAATAAATTGAATTTTCAATAACCCTGTCATGTCTTCACTCCCAAAAATGAATTTGTGTTAATAGCTACCATGTGATCAACTTGGCTACATATTTCACATTTTTTCAGTTGGTGAATCAGAGAACAGTCAACCCAGCCACAATGTAACAGAAATTGTCAACCACCGATCAGCCACAACTGTCCCTGTGACTTGTATTTGCACCCCCTCATCTTCTCACATACTATTTTCTTTATCTCTCCTCCTTCCTCTTTACCTAATCACAATCTACAGAAAACAAAGAGAGGAACAAGACATTACTACTACTTTGTCGATTCACACAGTGAGGACATGGACTTATCTTTTCTGTACAAATTACATTTCACTAAAATGAATGAACTCTTAATTCTGTAAACTCATTACTACACTTTTAGAACATTTTCACAGTTAATTTCATACATACAATTTGATGTTATGCTGTTCGATAAAAAATTTTAATTTATTTATACAAATGAGACAGTTTTATTCTTCCAATCTTCTGATGATAATCTTAACTCGTGAAGATTTTGACTGTGTTTGGCATAAGGCCAGTTAAATAAACATAATCGATGTTTGCATATTTGGTGACCCTGACGTGATCTATATGCAACAGTCATTATTAAAAGAAAGGTGGATTGCTATGTTTGGATGCCAAAGAGAATTATCTTCCTTTCATTGAGATTTAATCACAAGTGTTACGTGATTGCTGGTGAGTGACGTCAGGGGATAGTGTGATAAAGACCAATTGCAATGTAAATCCCAGGGAAGAAGAACATCTATTATAACTTGCTACTAAGGGTTATAATACTGTCTCGACTGACTCCAACGCTGCTCTAATGAACATTCTATGAGAACAGAACTCTGTTTGAGTTCTTTATTTAAGGCGTCTTGCCTAGTTCATTTGTGTTACCAGGGAGTGTCATATTTACTCCACAACAACAGCCCTAGCCCATTTCAAGAAATATTACAAGTAAGACTCTCTCTTTTCACACTCCACACTGTTGTAGACATGTTTTCTCTGTGTGGGACAAATGTAAATATATATATATATATATATATAATTTTGTGTACAACTTAGCAGCATAAAATTCTCTCTTAGAATGAAGCATGTTTGTCCTTTCATTTCTTTCAACTATTCTCTTCTGTCTGTGAAATAAGGTGTTACTAGATCATGGATATAGTAATGCCCATAAAGGGGGAAATGCAAACAGTAGAATAAATCTTTCTTCCATAGCTCACCCATTATCTCGTAACCATAACATGATATATTATTAGTACTCCATTAACTGATGAACTTAACATGATATGAACATGTAAGCAACTAGAATATGTTCACTTCTTGTATAAAACTCCATAAACTGATGTTTACAAAACAATATATTATTAATACCCCATTAGCTATATATGTGATAACATTTATAGCTATAAGAAATACCTGATTGAAAAAATATAATTAAAAATATATATACTTATAATATATACACATATATATACACAATATGTATATAAAACACACATGTGGACAAATCAATGCAGTATATACAAAGATGCAACATACTTACATATATGCACACACAAAAGCACACATACAAACTCAAGTCTACATGCACAAAACTACCTACACAAAGTGTTACTCATATGCATATATTATTTACAGTTGGATTAATGTCCTTATCTTTGTTGTTATTATCACAGAAGATTTTGGTCATTGTGCATTCTGGTGCAGTGAATATCAACTCGGAACGACAAATCAGGGAGCCGAGTTCAAATTACAGTTGAATTCATGGTATTCACTTACGCACAAATACCCTTAGGAAAGGTATTAATCCGTCTCTTTCCTTCAGTTATGGGTTAAATAATAAGACAGATTGGATTCTATAGCCTTGGCTGGCAACCAGTCTGTCACAGAAAACAATGGCCACCTAATGCAGGATAATCTTCTGCCCAGTCAGTTATGTCTCTTTTGAGACATGATCACCCAAAGTGTGTATCAGGTATGGCACTTTACTGACTGACTGATGATCTGAGAAATCTCTTTTATTCAATCTACAGAGCTAAATTGTTTCCTTTCTGTTGTTCATGTTTATAGATATCTTAACTTGATTAATGGTTCAGTCAGTGTTAGTCCTATTTCCACTAAGGCTGACCATATCTGCAGTACCCAGCCCAGGGACTGAACTCACAATTATTTAACCACCAAATTCACTAACCAATGCTTTAATTTTCTAGACTATTTTTTCTCAGACCAACAAACACCCAAAAGAATCTTGGGAGGATCACAGTCAAAATATTGTGATTGTAATGATTGATTTTTAAGGCTTATCACCATTTTGCAGTTTATTTAAAGCCAGAAAATATTTTAGATTTTTTTCTTTTAGATAATAACAATTTACTGTTGCCCTGCAACTGAAGTCCTACTAATTAACACATATTTAAAGAGAAAAGAGGTAGACTCACACCTTTCTCAAGGGTATTGAACATAAGTGAATATAATAAATCCAAAGTGGTCACTCATCTAGGTACTAACTAGGCTTAACATTGCTTAACTTTGATGATCGTACAAGAATCAGTGTTTCAATGTGATATAGCCATAAACCTGATGTGAGAAAGATGAAGATATTAGTCTGTCTGTAAATAATAATAATTCCTCATCCCAGACAGAAATTACATGTGTACAATATACATAAATACACACACACAGATCATTCCCTGTTTTAAGTTTACCCAAATGATGACTCATTGCAAATGACTCATGCTTGTGGTAATGTGATTTAAGAGTTGTCACAAAAGAAGATAAATTTTTATAGCATACTATTTTGGGACAATACTTGATAACTAACACAAACAATTACTATTTCAATATATCTAATGAGATGTTAATGACTGATTGCAACTTTTTGATTTAAACAAAAATTAAAGCAAATTGCAAATTTACTTATTTACCTATTTATTTAAATTCCTGAAACAGAAAATAAAATATGAAACATACAAAATATATATCTCTCTATAAACATGTACTCAATTTTTTAAGTTATTACTGGAAAACTAATTAAACATTTTTAGATAAAGAATAAATGTTGTCATAAAGTTTACAAAGTAGAGTGATTGAAATGAAGTGATGTAAAATATTTCACAAAAGTATGTTACCAAATTATAAGCAGAAAAATGTATATATATATTTTTGATGCATACATTTTTTGGCTAGTTCGAATTCCAGTTGAATTCATTGCATTTACTTACGCGCAAATACCCTTGGGAAAGGTATTAATCTGTCTCCAGTTATGGGTTAAATAACAGGACAGATTGGGTTCTATAGCCTTGGTCGGCAACCAGTCTACTGCAGAAAGCAATGGCAACCTACTGAGGGATAATCTTCTGCCCAGTCAGTCATGTCACTTTGGAGACATGATCACCCAAGTGTGTATCACACATGGCACTTACTGACTGACAGACATTTTTTGGAAAACTTAGACCTATACCCATAAAAAAAAAAGGAGTGTCAGAAGGACGGGTTTTTTTTTATTGACACTACTATTATTTTAACTACCTTCACTCATTGGCAATGTTTGTTTTTAAAAAAAAATGATGATTAGAATTATATACATTTTCTTTGTTCTTGAGAATTTACAATAAAAATATTAAACACTATTGGATTGTTTATTTACAAAAATAATTTTATATTTACAACATGGTAAAAACTAATACAATTAAAACTAATGCAAAATATTTATCAGTTACCAATTTATAAAGAAATACACCATTACTAAATTATTAAAATATGTGAAACGTCAATAAGTAAATGAACGATTCCATGCCAAACCAACAAGAGTCTGACCGTCACCAACACAGTTTTTTTTTTCAAATTTGGTACACTTTTAAAACTTCAAGACTAAAACTGAATGGTACCAATTTTACATCTCTAAGTTAAAGAACATGCGTTGTGGTGCAGTGGATATCAGCATGGAACGAGAAATCGGGGAGCCGAGTTCAAATTCCAGTTGAATTCATAGCATTCACTTACGCGCAAATACCCTTGGGAAAGGTATTAATCCATCTCTTCCTTCCAGTTATGGGTTAAATAACAGGACAGATTGGGTTCTATAGCCTTGGCTGGTAACCAGTCTACCAAAGAAAGCAATGGCAACCTACTGCGGGATAATCTTCTGCCCAGTCAGTCATGCCTCTTTCGAGACATGATCGCCCAAGCGTGTTTCACGTATGGCATTTAACTGACTGAAGTTAAAGGGTTCCTGAAATATGACCCGCTGAATTAAGAATGTGAATTTTGTAAATTAGTTACTAAGTTTAACTATCAAAATCTCGGTTCTTTTTTTTTGCTTACAATGCTAATTATATACCATTTTAAAGTACTTGGGTAGATTTAAAAAGGTGATCTATTTATTTTTGTATCAAGACCAAATAAGATAATATGACCTTGACCTTAACATTTGACCTTTAATTGATCAAAAAGCATATTTATAATAAATATTTCGTTAAATTTGCTAACAAATTCTTCTGCCTTATGGCAAGATATGTACAAGATTTTGACTGTGGCCTGCATTGTGACAAATTCAAAACAGCAAATTTGTGTATTTGCCACTCTATGCTAACATTTTCATCTCTCAATATGGTCAAGTTGTATATTTCTTCAGAAAGTTTCTTAAATGTTGATTAATATTCATTTAAGTACTATGATAAAAAAAAATCAACAGAATGTGTGCTATTTGTGGTTAAATGTTGACCAATTTGATCAAAATTAACAATCTTATTTTTGGTTTTGTTTACAGTATATATAGTGGGGTATCTTATCTTATTTATTCTTTTTAATCCGGGTGTTCTGTAACTCTGCAAGGTCCAAGTTTGCTTATTTTTTTTTAGATGGAGAAAATTTTTAAATAATCACAAGAAATATTCTTCTTTTATGTGCCATGACCCTTCAGAGTGTGGGTGATGTTTGTCTTTTTACTATCCCTCCTCCAGTCCCTGTTCTGTCATCCATCTACACATGCTTGTCCCACTTGCCTACTTTATGTTTGGTAGGCATCAAATTTTCCAAACCATTTTTCTTCATGAGTACCAAACATTTCTGATTCTAAGTGTGTCTTTTTTGTTTTCATTTTTCTTAAAACCCTCAGTCTTTTTGTGTTCTCATGATAGTATTATCTGCATTCTTTTGAAGAGAGCCAAAAATATTATTCAGCTTATTTTTTTTTTTAATCATTTCACCCTTAGTAAGGCAGCAGATCCACTAAGATGCAAGAAGGGGGAGATATTGAGTATAAAAGAATATAAGAAATATCAAGGAGCAAAAACAATAAAAGAATAGGAATTAAAAAGACAGAAGATAATGATTGACATTGCATTTGGATTTTTGGAGATCAAACTTGACTGGAAAGGAAGCCAGACAAGAGTTCCCCAAGTAAGAAGTGCAAAAAAAAAAAAGAAGAAAAAAAGGAAACTGTTAGCATAAAATTTACAGTTACATTTTGTATAAAAATGATGTGATGTTGCTGTCAATATTCTCAACTTTGGTCACTTTCCTATCGAAAGTAAAATATATATATATATATGATAGCATATTTAGCATTTTGTTCCACTATTTTCTGCCACAATTTTTTTAAAAATTCTTACAGATGCTTGAAGAATTATTGTTTTTTTCAGCAAATATTTGCTCTAGACATCTTAACACAGTCTTCCAAAATATTGAAAGAGTATTCTGTAAAGGCCAGAAGAAAAAAAATCTAAGAAAGCAAATAAATAAAAAACTTTTCAACTTGTTTGTAATTATTTTTGTCTATTCACAATCAAAATGTGGTTTGACATTATCCTCATTAAATATGACACTCTTTCTATTAATTTAGTCCTCTGGGATGTGATTATAGTAGAGGACTCCTTTCTCATTTCATTGTATATATGGCATCACCATTTTAGATGAATATCAAATTGTTAATGGCAATTCACATTTTTTACTGCATGATCTTTCACATTGCTGATGATATTTCACATTGTTGTAAAGTATCTACTTTTTATCACTTGTCACAATTTGTTTAAAAAAATGGAACATTTAAATATACTGAATCATTTGGAAATCACACATCAAAGCAACTAACATAACCAAATAGTACAAATGATTTTCAATGCCTAGTCTGGATATTTTGAGTATGTTGGCTATCTTTGAATAACATTCATTATTCTCAAGAAATGTCTTGATTTGATTGACAGTAACCTTAACTGCTATTCTCAACTGTAAAGTAAGAAATCACCAACACAAAACTTCAGAGACCATTTTTGACATGGCTGATTATAAACAGTACCTTTCCCATGAACTGCTTAAATTGGCTTTGCATTCTAAAAAATTGTGAAAATAAGAAAAGAAAACACAAAGTACTGAGCAAAAACTTAAAAAAAACTGAATGTATGGTCATCAGCAACAAGAAATCCTCAAAATGCCAAGAGAAATACCAAGAGGAAAAATATTAAGAACAACAATTATTTTCCCACCAATCAGAAAAACCTAATTTAAAACTTTTGATTTGAAGAGATAGCTCAGTGATGCTATCAGCTTGAATATAAAGGAAGCAGCCATTAAACTTAAATTACTATTTATTCACTACACAATTCTGAGTAGATAGTAATGACAGACAAAGTGAGTAAATCAATTAACATTTCAGTAGGGAAGAGAATAAGACGTTGAACTGTAACCAGCAGACAACTATGGGAAACATATAAAAAAATTAATACAGAAAAATCTTTGGTATTCTCTATTAAGAATTTCAACTTCATTCCATAGGGGGTGGTGATCCCCTTTCTTGCACAATGTGGTTAGATCTGCCTGATTTTTTTTTTTTTATCTCCCCTTGTGTTATGGTCTTGCAATATTCTTGCAGCCTTATCTTAAGTGGGTGATCTGTTTCTCCTTTATATTTCTTTCCACAACTACATAGAATAGCGTACACACAGTCCTTAGTCATGTTCTCCTCTATTGGAGGTCTTATACAGGAGAGGTATCTGCAAAGTGTAGAACCACTTTTGAAGGTTGTCCTGATGTTATATGAACCACAGATCGATTGTATTTTTTCCAATAAACCCCTTCACATAGGGTAGGCAGACTGAGGCTGTTTTCTAAGAGTTATCATCCTCATGTACCTTTCCTTCTACATTCATTGGAGATGTTGCCATGTACCCTGGTTTTTACGCTATATGGTACAGCTTATACCAACCATTTCCTGTTCATATGTCTCTGTATTACAGCTTGTAATGTTTGCTCCATGTTGCAAGCAGCAAACGATCCCTTTCTTTAAATTATATGGGTGGTGGGAGTTGAAGATGAGGTATCGTCCAGCACATGTTGGCTTGCAGTATAAAGATGTCTTGCACCCACTCTCTGTTCAAGATATTAGCACATTCAGGAATACTAGTTTGTTGTCATTCACTTTTTCCCTCATAACTATATCAATGATTTTATTGAGTTCACAAGGTCTAGTAGTGTTTGAACCTCTTCCTAGTGTGGCCAGAGTATGAAGGTATCATCAACATATCACAGTATAAAGTTGGCTTTAGTGCTGTAGATTCTAAAATCACCTCTTCAAAGTATTCCATACATATCTTAGCCAATGATGGTAATAATGGTGAGCACATTGCTAAGCCTTCATCCTGCTGATATATATCTGATCCCATTCCAAAGTGTGTTGTATTCAGAAATTCAACATCTCCATCAGGTTATCTAGTGGTAAACTGGTACATTATTCTGGGGATGAGTCCAAGGCTAGTCTGTCCCTGACAAATGATAGTGCCTCCACTGTGAGCACTTTAGTGAATAGACTCACCACATCCCAGCTCACCATCTGGTTGTGTTGGATGGGAGAATCTTTGAATAGTTCCACAAAATGAGTGAAGTTTCAGACATATGATGATGACTTTCCTATCAGTGGGTCAATTATATCCAAAAGGAAGCAACTCAGAGGGTGGCACACAGAGCCTTGGTTGCTAACAATTGACCTAAGTGGAATACCATCTTTGCGAGTCGTGGATAGATCATACATGTGAGGTAGTTTGCTGTAGCATTGAGACAAGTGCCTGTATGTCTTAGGTTGGAAGTGATTCTTGTTCTTGATTAGAATCTATTACAACTGTCATTCTCATTTCAATGTAGGGTCTTTCTTTACTTTGTTATAGCTATCACTTCTAATGAGGTCTTCCAGTTTCTCAGTGCGCTCTGTTTTATCTATCATTACAGTTGTATTGCCTTTGTCAGCTGGTAGTATGAGGATGTCCTCATTCCTCTGTAGGGTCTTGAGTGTCAGCCCCACCTCTTTTGTGATGTTTGATTTGAGTGGCTCTAATGTCTATCTCACTTTCCATCTTAGCTCATCCACCTGAGTCTGAGGGTATGTTCAAGGCTATTTCCTTGATTTGGGCAATGATGTCCAAGTATGGTTCCAAGAACTTACCAACTTGCTCGGTGTCAAGCATATCAGGATGACTGCCTACCAACCTAATGGTAAAATCTAAGTAAGCACTTATTAAAATCTAAGTGCTAATGGCCTTGTTGTGAGATTTCACCGTCAGCCACCGACCTTGCTGGGATCCGCACCATGTATTTTTCAATAACACAAGCTCTAACACAAGTGCTGGACTTCCCCACGCATTTCTCTAATAACCTTAATGGAAGGGACTCTTTACTCGACCTTTGCTTTACTTCCATTCCAGACTCCTGCACTACCAGGCAGCTCTGCCCCCTCAGAAACTCTGCCATTGTTTCTGTCAACATCTCAATCCGCGCTAACTTTACCCAAGAAAACCGGACCAGCAGAATATCATACTGCTACCAGAGAGTAGACTGGGACTCGTTCTGAGACTTCCTCTGTGACGTCCCCTGGAACAACATCTTCGATCTTCCTATCGAAGACTGTGCCTCCAAGGTCTCCTCTTGGGTTAAGGCTGGCATCGATGCTTTTATTCTGGCCAGGAAATTCCAGCTAAAATCAAATTCGTCCCCCTGGTTCTCAACCGCTTGCTCGGCCACCATTGCCCACCAGAACCATTTCTTCTGGCTCTATCGAAACTGCTCGTCAAACCAGAACAGGCGCCTTTTCGCCTCAGCACGAAATAAGTGTAAAAAAGTACTGAACGAAGCTAAGAGGGTGTTTGCTACCAGAATGAGGCAATGCATAGCATCCTCTAAGTTTGGCTCCAAAAATTACTGGCGACGCTGCAAAAGCATGCTCAACAAGAGCAAGACTTCAATACCCCCACTAATCAATGAATTTGAAGTTTGAAGTTCTCACCTCCCCAGCGGACAAGGCTGAATGTTTTGCCTGTAGATTCTCCACCAATTCGACACTGGACTCGTTAGGAATACCTACACCCGACTTCCGACCCAGAACTAAGGCTCAACTACATAATGTCCACATTACACCCTCGCTGGTCGCCAAGATAATTGCACAACTTGACCCACACAAAGCGAGCGGCGGTGATGGAATCTCAGTCATAGTACTGAAGAAATGTGCCCCAGAACTCTCCTCTGTCCTCTCTAAACTCTATAACCTCTGCCTATCTGCTTCCTGTTTTCCTGCCTGTTGGAAGTCCTCCTGTGTCGTTCCTATATTTAAGAATTCTGGCGAACACTCAGACCCCACCAATTACCGTCCTATTAGTCTCCTTCCGATCTTTGGCAAAGTTTTCGAAGCCATTATCAACGCTGAGGCAATTCAGCATCTTACGGCCCACAGGCTTCTCTCTGACAAACAGTACAGGTTTCACTTCACCAGGTCTACTGCTGATATGCTGACGACCATTACCAAGTACATATACCGGGCACTTGACAAGAATGGCGAAGCCCGAACCGTTGCCTTGGATATCTCCAAAGCATTCGACAGGGTCTGGCACACTGGCCTCTTGTGCAAACTGCGGAGCTACGGGATAACTGGACATCTGTTTGACCTCATCCAGTCATTCCTCTCAAACTGCACATTGACGGTAGTATTAAATGGGCATGCCTCCCAAAACTACCATACAAACGTGGGTGTCCCTCAAGGTTCTATCCTAGGTCCCACACTCTTTCTGATGTATATTAATGATCTCCCCGATGCCATTAAATCCCAAGTAGGCATGTATGCTGATGACACAACAATCTACTCTCGCATCGATCAAAAACCAGGTGTGGGCAACAAAGCAAACCTCGCTGCCGTGCTTGAAAAGGACCTCCAATCCGTAGTGGACTGGGGTAGGAAATGGCTAGTAAATTTCAATGCTTCTAAAACGAAGCTGTTATCAACTAACCACCATAGACAATCGCATCTACCTCCCATTAGCATGGGACAGGCTAGCCTCCCAGAGAGTAAAATACTACGCCTCCTTGGCCTTACACTTTTGGCGGACCTCAAATGAAATGACTATATCGAATCCATTGCCAAATCTTCCGCTATGAAAGTCGGCTCTCTGTGCAGGGCCCAGAAGTTTTTCTCACCTGAATCTATTCTGCACATATACAAATATACCATCCGCCCATGTATTGAATATTATCTGGTCGGGTGCCCCTGCTGCTCTCCTTGGGCTTCTTGACAAAATACAAAGGAGGATCTGTAATGTGGTTGATACTGACTTGGCAGACTGGCTGCAACCACTCTCTCACTGGTGTGATGTGGCTTCCCTGTGCCTCTTCTACAAGTACTTTCATGGCTTCTGCTCCGATGAACTTAGAGCACTGGTGCTGCCTAAGCAGGAATTTACACGAGATACTAGATTAGCAACTAGGTCCCACCCTTTTACAGTTAAACAGATAAGATGTAACCATAAATTCTACTCCAACAGCTTCTTTTCTTGCACTTCCCGCCTGTGGAACTCCCTTCAACAAGTCTGCTTTCCCGACAGCTACAATCTCCAGGTGTTTAAATGTAGGATCAATAGACACCTCCTATCACTCTAACTCCCAATTATTCTCAGAACACTCATCTACCCAACCCTCATTCTCGGTATCCTTACCCGCCTATCACCCACCCTCTGATATTTCCTATATTTAACCATTCTCGGTATCCCTACCCGCCTATCACCTACCCTCTGACAGTTCCTATATTTAATCATCCTTTCTCCACTCTATGTAGCCCCTGCGCAGTAGTGGCAGTGACATGCCTTGCTCGGGGTGAAACGCTTATAAAAAAAAAAAAAATCTCTTAAGAATTCTCAGGCCACTAGACCTGACACCACTAACACTGGGTTGACGACCTACCTCTGATAATTCGAACCTTGAGGAATATGGCAACGGAGGACTTAGGTTGTTAACCCACTGATCTAGTTTTTGGCACACCTCTTTTGCTTTCTGGACAATATTTCAATGACTCCCTTGATACATGCAACATCTTTTGTCCAAGACTTTTAGCACAAAATGGCACGTTTGAAGTACTCACCTCTACAACAGCAATCGATGAGCACCTACATCCCACAGCAGCTATGAGATTGTGAGTTCATTTTTATTAGAACCGATGCAGTAAAATGACTGCTCACACCGGCTTACCAGAGCCCTCAGTAACTCGACACCCTGACAAGCACCTCATGATTAAGATTACTCAGCACACTGACAAGCACCTCATGATTAAGCTTGGTAACACCACTGGTACCATCGCAACTGATCAGGCTAAACCTGCTTTTCTGGAGACATGACAACTTTATGCAAACCCTACACTGCAGACACTCGATGACATTCCAGCATTTCCCAACCAAAAGACCATATCAGGTAGGAGAATTACCTTCCCTAGTAATTTATAAAAAGACTTATTTCTAATTGATACAATCAATTAGGGGGAGGGCTTTGTCGAACCCTACTGCTTCTATTTGTTATGACTTTTAACAAAAGGTTGACCTTAACCTTGCATGCAAAAATCAGCAGTCAGCTTATTATCAGCATTACTTTTCTGATTATCACTGATAATCTGAGCAGCACTTTCATTGTTATGAAGATGCCAAAAAATGGGTTGACTTGTGGTCAACCTCAAAAAGATGTGTCGTTTTTCTGATGTGGGAATCAAATGCTACCAGAAAGATGGAAAAAAAAAAGTAGTGGCTAGTGATGGACAATATTCTCAGTGACATGTTTCTTACTAATTTTTCTAAATAAAATATTACTTTTCACGAAAAATCAGTGAAAACTTATTCAAAGTCCAAATAAATTTTTGAAACTTGACTGGAAAGCAAGAAGACAAAAAATAGTTCCATAAGTGAGAGGGTATAAAAAAAACTGTTTGCAAAAACAGATGGTTGCATCTAGCCATTTCAGCTGAACAGGGATGATTGGAACTATGCCCCTTGATCCGTCGTGATAACTTGAGGTGTACCAAAGATTCCAATCCACTCCTTCAAAATTGCTTTGGTGACAGTTCTTACAGAAGTGTCCTTGATTAGTGCAGCAGTTGGCCATCATGAGAAGTGATCCACAACTGTCAGAAGGTACTGGTAATTTTAACACATTGGCAGCAGTCCCACAAGGTCGATATGTATATACGAAAACCATGCATCATGATTGCTGAATGTACCAACAAGGAATTTCGTGTGTTGCTGTACCTTGCATTTCTGATATTCCAAGCACATCATAACGCATCCTCTGAAATCGGCATTCATGTTCGGCCACATGAAATGGTCTACAATAAGCTTAACCATTACTTGTTTGCTAGGATGTAACAGCCTGTGAAGATGTCTAAAAACCTGTTTTTGAAGTCTAGGAGGGTGTAAGGCCTAGGGGCATCTCGGTTGACATCACAGTATAGAGTGTTGTTGCTAAAGAATACTGGAAACTTCTGAAGCTTCAAGGAAGTGTTTGTTAGGACGCCTTGTAGCATTGAGTCAAATTTCTGTTCCACTGCTATCAAATCCTGACTGAAGACTTCGGTTTCGAGGGAGGTAATTCCTGTTCAGGATAATGTGTCTCCAACTGTGTTGTCTGCCATTTGACATGTTGAATGTCGGTCAAAAATTGTGACACGTTGTCAAGGTGTCAGATCTCACAGGATGTATACTTATCGGAATTAGTACTCATTGCAGTTGTCAGTGGTTTATGGTCAGTATAGATAGTAAAATCTCTACCTTCCAGTAGGTATTAGAAGTGCTTAATGGTTAAGTAAATTGCCAGTAGTTCCTGGGAGAAGGTGCTATAGCTCATCTGAGCAGGCAAAAGTTTAGCCAAGAAGACCACAGCACACATGTGCTAGCTTGTTGACATGCCTGGGTATGTACACATGCTAGGCCCTAACTGAACCTATCCTCCTTGGACTACATTCAGTTGCAGCTGAGACAACCTCAACATTCCTGCTGACTAGGACGACTTTCCCACTGACCGACAATGTTCCAGCCCATTTTGATGACTTCCCAGCCTGTGCCTTTTATAGCATATGCTGACGACGTTCCTGCTAACCAGCGATGACTTCCTGGTTTCACCATTTCTGCCGACAACTTTCCCACCTGAGCCATACATGCAACATTTCCTGTCTTTGCTGTATTCACACATACAAAAGTTTGAGGGGTCGATACGCCCCCCCCCCACCCCGATATTAGCTCCGCAACAAAGATGATACTCACAGGTCAGATAGAGGGAAAGGGACACAGGAAAGCAACACATAACATACTAGATAGGCTTAAGCAAATGAATAGCAGAGCAGGTTTGGGAGGGGTAACAGGAGAAAGCATGTTAAGAGCCACTAGGGATAGGAAGATGTGAAAGGCCATGATTGCCTATGCTCTGACGACACAGAAGATGTTGACATAACAGATGTTATTATTGTAACTGTTCTTTTAATTAAATTGATCAAATTCAAATGCTGCTTATGCCAGCTCACAAACCCCAGAAAATATTAAATTATCCCATAATATTAATTAATGCCTATATATTATTTATTCATTATTATGAAAATGTTGAGTTTGTAGCAAATGCTTGCTACAGTATCATAAATGATGAAGTTGCTGTTAGCCACCAGTTTGTAGCAGGAGGAGTTATGATTTCTTGCTGATTAGGATTAAGATTTTGAAAATAAATGAATTCAACATTTTGAAAAGAAATTAATTTAACATGTAGAGGAATTTTATACATATTCATATGAAGAACATAGCTTAGTTGAGAAAGAGAAAATAATATTTAGGTGTATACAGATAAAATAAAAAAGGTTATATACCTACCTGTAGAGACTATGTGTATATGTGCACACAGATGCATATGCAATGTCTACGTGAATTGTTAAAAATTAAATAGTTTGCTAGATGACTAAAGTCTCCTGAGAGTAGAAGACTGGATACAACTGCTACCTACCACATCCTGTTTCTTATTGTCCTGAATAGAACAACACCTAACAAACACCCTTGCAGACAAGGTAGAGTAACCCCCAACAGAGTCTTTCAAGACAGATCAACCAAATTTGACTGACAAAACCAAATATGAATCCAGACATTTTATTGTATTCAATTTCCTTAGAAACAACCAATACCAGATATTCGTGAGTAAAAATGCCACTAACAGAGTCTGAGGATAACCCCACAAAATATATAAGCTACAGAGGGTTGAAAGATACCTCACAAAATGAGTTTAAATTTGTATTAGCTTAAAACTGGTAAAAACATCAGTTTGAAAACAATGAATAAACTTTGACAATATTTGGTGGAAAATTTTAGCACTCTCAAAACAATTGCATTCAACATATACATGGATTTTATGTGATTATCTTAAAGGTATTAGAGTGTAGGTGAACTAAGCCAGAATTTGAATTCAGTTTATCAAATTCACTTTCTATACTGAATACTTTTATACAACCTGTTCCCAAGATTACAAAACAAATATTTAAGTATTTTGCCTAGAAATCATTTAAAACAATTCCTGTATTATTTTCTTTAATCATTTCACCCCAAGCAAGGTGATAATGCCACTGGTGCGCAGGGGGCTACATAAGAGAAGTGTGAAAGTTTAGACAGGAAGAAAGCAAAGAGAAATTTGGACTGGGGGTGGAGGGGGGTCAGAGAGAGGGCAAGAGAAGGATGGGAATACCAGTGTGAAGATAGTTGTGAGGGTAGTGTGAGAAAGGTAAAAGAACAAGATAAGACAGGGTGATGGGGAAAGAATGAGGAAAGGACTGGAGTCAGGTGGATAAGAGATGGAAATTAACATTGTATTTAATTTCTTGAAGATTGTAGCCATCAGGGAAGCAAGTTTTTTTTTTTTTTTTAATCATTTCACCCCAAGCAAGGCATTCCACTGCCACTATTGCTGCACATGGGGCTACATAGGGGAAGGTAAAGAGAAGGAGTGGTTAGATATAGGAAATGTCAGAAGGAAGGTGATAGATGGGTAAGGATACTGAGGATGAGGTTAGGGTAGATTGAAAGAGTGTTTGAAAGAATGGGAGCAAGTTAGTGTGTTAGGAGGTGTCTATTGACCTTACATTTAAACTCCTGGAGATTGTAGCCGTCGGGGAAGCAATCATGTGGAAGGGAATTCCACAGTTGGGAAGTGTGAGAGAATAAACTGTTGGAGCAGAAGTTGCGGTTGCATTTTATTGGTTTCACTGTAAAAGGGTGGGATCTAGTTGCTAATCTAGTATCTGTGCAAATTCGTACCTAGGGGGCACTAGTGATCTAAGTTCATCAGAGCAGAAGCCATGGAAGTATTTATAGAAGAGGTACAGGGAAGCCACGTCGCGCCGATGAGAGAGAGACTGCAGGTGATCTGCCAAGTCGGTATCGATCACATTACAGACCCTCCACTGTACCTTGTCGAGAAGCTCGAGGAGAGTAGCAGAGGCACCCGACCAGATATGGCAGCAGTATTCAATGCACGGGCGGATGGTAGATTTATATATGTGCAGGATAGATTCAGACGAAAAAAACTTCCGGACCCGGCACAGAGAACAACTTTCATGGCAGCGGATTTAGCAATGGATTCAATATAGTCATTCCACTTGAGGTCCACTGAAAGTGTGAGACCAAGGAGGCATAGTGTTTTACTTTCTCGGAAGCAAACCTGGTCCATGCTAATAGGAGGTAGGTGTGATTGTCTATGATAGTAGCTTCATTTTAGAAGCATTAAAATTTATGAGCCATTTCTTACCCCAGTCCACTATGGATTGGAGGTCCTTTTCGAGCTTGGCTGCAAGGTTAACTTTGTCACCTACACCAGATTTTTGATTGAGGCGAGAGTATACAGAACAAAGTTCCACAGGCAGAAAGTGCAAGAAAGGAAGCTGCTGGATTTGTATTACGATTTTAGAGGCTTTCATTTAACTGGGCTTAAACTTAAATTATTTAAGTTAAACTCCTTTTAGGTGATTTTCACTACTTCTTAACTGCAATCTTAGTTAAGTGCCATACATGATACATGCTTGAGCAATCATGTCTTGAAACAGACATGACTGACTGGGCAGGAGATTTTCCTGCAGTAGGTTGCAATTACTTTCTGCAGTAGACTGTTTGCCAACCAAGGCTAAAGAACCCAATCTGTCCTGCTATTAGCCCATATCTAGAGGGAGAAGTGATGGATTAATATCTTTCCCAAGGATATTTGTGTGTAAGTGAATGCAATGAATTCAACTGGAATTCAAACTTGGCTCTCCAACTTCTCATTCCAAGCCAATATCCACTGCACCACAATGTACATCCTTAAATACTGAAATCAAAATAGCACTGGCCTAGAAATTGTAAAAGTGCAGTTAGATACAGCTAATCTGAAAAATCTCTCTTGAAACATCTCATTGTAGTCTGGCTGGTTACAAAGTCATTTACATTGCAACAGCCCAAAAGAGACCGAGAGAAAAAATTCCATCCATCCATCCATCCATCAAAGACTTTGAGAAAAGAGAAGTCACCAATCTGTAAGATACTTATTGAATGAACCTCATAAATGAATCATGGGAAAAGAATCAAGGTAGCAGCTCTACAGAAAATATCAAAAGCAGAAAGAGGCCATATTGTTCTTCTATGTGTCATGTCAGGAGATGGTCAATCATGGCTCTCCACAATTTCCTGTTCTTTTTTTTTTTGTCTTTTTCCTATCTCTCCTAATTTTCATTCTGTCAATCATTTACACAAGCTTGTTAGATATGTGCTGCCTTCAATATGACCTGTGAGTGTCAAATTTTTTAGACCCTCTTTCCTTATATTTCCTAGAAATTTAAATTGTCTCTTTTAGATTCTAAGTGTCCTTTTTGCTTCCATTTTTGCTAAAAATGTCATAGCTCACATGCTCAGTCCATGGTATTGTCATCATCCTTCTAGAGACCCACATTTCTGTTATCTGCAGTTTCTTCTTCCTCTGAAGAGGTTGTCCAGCATTAACTATCATTTAGGAGGTCCAATATTACATAACAGCTTACTCTTTTCTTTGTTTCTAATGAGATTTTCCTGTTTCTTAACACCAATTAAGAGAAAAAAAATTTGAAAGACTACTGTTAAACAGTTGGCATAATTGCCATCATACAGGAAGCATTCAGCTGACAAAATATTATAACCACCCAAAAACAAAAAGAAAATACAGTAAAACATTGATTAAATGTCAATTGATTTAAGGAAACACTCATTGATCCCATAGGCCATAATGAACTGCTTGTTTTTATTTAGTAAATAAAATGCTACAATAAATCATTCATCAACTCCATGTTAAGTTACTCAATACATGTTAGTTAGAAATAAAAGTATAAAATGAGAAGCTGTAAAGAAAATGGATACCATTAAATTTTATTAATAAAAACATTCAGCTAGGTTTTAAAGATCAGTGCTGACAATCCTGTTTGCATAGTACTCATCAAAACTGACATGATTATTTATGCATGAAACTTTAACTATTGTATAGTGCATTAAATCATTAGTGGGTGAATTTGATGACTGAAATCAACAATGAATTATCAGTTCTATTCACTTGGATCTTTTGTTTCAGATGTTACAATGGAGAATATAGGTCTTACGATTCTGCTAATTTTGAGGCATTGTTTTAAACTTGCTGAAGCTTCTTGCAGAATCCAGGAAGTGGAAGGAAATGAAACCATATCTGACTGTACTGCACTAAGCAGATTTAGATATTTTAATGGGGGTAGCTTAACTCTTATAAAGCTAAAAAGTGGAACATCATCAGTTGCTGGTTATGACACTTTAAAATACAATGTTAAAAAGTTGATTAAAAAAAGGAAAATATGTTGGATTCATGTTAATACTCATGACAAATGACTAAGCCATTTGTGATGACACTTAAAGCATCTTGTACTCAGAGCAACAGCGAAACACTCTGAACAATTGGTATAATTACCATGAAAATAAAGATACTTCAGTCATCATAGCATCCAACAATTCATTTTCTTTTTAACCTTATAACAAAATTTATGAAAGACAAACCAGAGATGGACAATAGCTAAGGTTTAGGAAAGTGGAACAAAAATGGACAAATTTAATCTTAATCCATTTACAACATGGGAATTATTCTAATTCAAGCCTAATCCAATAGAGTATTTAAATAGACAATACAAAAGTCATTAAAAGAATACGTCTTTTTCTATATAATCTGCTGTTTTTAAGCTCTCAAGACATAAAGAGATTTCCTAACTTGAACGGCAGGAATGAAAGGCATGACATTCTTTGAATTCAGAGTCTTTAAAACTTCATGATCTGAAGATTATTTTTTGCTCTTATCATTAGCTTTTATTGATTTTTTTTTTTTTTTTTGTATATATTCATTCTTCACATCAATAGAATCTAGAGGCTTTAACTGGAGATCAAGTGGCAGGAATTTTTCATAAAATCTCAGTATGGTCCTCAGCATTCTTTCTAACCTCTATATTGCCATTGTCAGGTTAGTTTGAAATGTTCATGAAATCTCCAGTTCTTCTTCAGGCCTCGGAGACAACTTACAAACTATAACTATTTTTTGGCCACCATCCTCTTGTTCATAGCTTCTTTAATTCACAGTTGATGTCTTCAGATTTTATGATAATTTTTACTTAAATTTATTTTTATTATCGTATCATGATTCTGATTGTTGCCCAGTCAGCATTTATGTATTATGCCCTGCCATTGCCCCAAATAAAAAAATGACCATTTTGTATTCATTGCATGGAGAGATGAAAAAAAAAATAAAGATATATTAGAGATACTGTTTGATATTAGTGAGAAAAATAAAGTATACATAAGAAAGAAAGAAAGAAAGAAAAGAAACATTAACATTCTCATATGCTTAACATTGTTTTTAGTGAAACAGAAAACCTTGTCAGTTTTTAATCTTTTCATTTGTACCCACTTCTTTAAATAATGACATACATTCATACTTATGAGTGTTATTGCAATAATTTGTTAAAGTTATTAAGCTAAAATATTTGATGATACAATAGGGGAATTTTCACAAATATTTTAGTCATGTAACTTAGATTGCTTATTCAATTATAAGAATTATGATTCATTAGAAAATTCTTAAAGGAAAACTATGAAATTTTCACACATACTGCTATTCCTTATGAGTGTACTCATTGAGTTTAAATATCTTGCATCTTTCATTGGAGATCAAATGACAAGACTCCTCTAACACTCTCTTTGGTATTCTTGAAGATTTTAGTAATACTTTCATTTTGATAATTTCAATCCACCTTTAGATTTCCAGTTCTAACCATTTCAATAATAACCAAATTCATTTTCCAGATCTTTTTTTAGCTCTCTAAGAAGGTCTTGATATTTTCTAGCTGACAGTGTGAATAAGAATAGCAAGAACTTTCTGACTGATCATTCTTTTTTTGTTTATGATGACTGGATGTGGTCCTCCAACCTGGATTCATTTGGTGCAAATACAGAACAAGTACAGTAGGATGTGTGTTGTGGTGCAGTGGATATCAGCTTGAAACGAGAAATCAGTGAGCCGAGTTCAAATTCCAGTTGAATTCCTGTTGGGAAAGGTATTAATCGGTTAGTTAATTTTAAATTCAAAACTCCTATCATCATTATTTATGTGCTATGTCCCTTCAGGACATGAATGATCATTTCTCTCCACAACTTTTAGTGATATTATGGACACCCATATCGAAAAGATGTGGGTTTTATCTCGATTGCAAGTGTTTCTGTTTTATAGCCAGCAAACTTTTTTAAGTGTAGTTTTCTAAGGAGCATCCACTTTGACCAAAGGGGAAATGAGAAGTAAAGGAGTTGATAAGGTGATTTTGGAGATCAAGGGCCAACAAACTGGACATTGATTATTTCCAGAGGCTGGTCTATATTAATATTAACACTTGGGATTGGAGAGTCAGTTCTGGTCAGCCTTTGGTGAGAGATAAACTTGTGCATTGCATGGTTCCTATTCCACATATTTGTATTACCAACCACACATTGGGATATATAGATGGGATAAAGGCTGATTTATGAGATCAGCTTAAAAGTTGTCTAAAGTATCACCTATCTACCCAAGTAGGCAAAACCATAAACAAAACACCTACTAAATGGAAAACAGGGTTTTTATTGTTAATTCCTGATGTGGCATTTGTCTTTTATCTTGTTACCTTGTGAGCATGCAGTAGGCTCTTTCCTAACTTTTGGTGCAAGAGTCGAAATGCTATATAGGTTAATTATTGGCCTGTTGGTCAAAAGCAAACATAAAGGTCACTTGTATGTTTACACTTGTAGCTCTAAGCAACATTTGAGTCTTTACTATCCACCTCAGTCGCTATTCTGCCAACCATCCCCACACACATTCATTAGGTAAGTTTATTGTTTCCCTCTACTCTTCATCCTGTGAGTATTAAATTTTTCAAGCTGTTCTTTCTCAAAATGTGTCCCAGAAACTTCAACTTTCTGAGTCTGTCCAGAATGTATCCAGGCAATTTGAATATTCCAAGAACAGGCCATGTAGATGCAATGCAATTTCATAACCAAACAGAAAAGATCTTTGTGTATATTTCTGAGATGAGACAGTATTTACATTATTCAGACTATTGTCCTCATCTTTGTTGCCATTTGTACAATGTTTTGGCTGTTGTATGCAAGGAATGAGGATGATATACCCCAGTGATTGTAATAAAGTGATTTCAGTTCAAAATTTCTAGCAGAAAAATCTTACTACACATGTGTAAGATACACTCTCCTGTGGAGTTAATCAGTCAGCAGTGAAATACCATTCAGTGCAGACTGTGTGTCAGCAACCTTCACAATGACAGCGAGTAGATTCTTTATGTCTTGAGCAGGATTTTTTAGAAAAAATTAGCAATAGCCTACTATCAGTCAACCAGATTTGGCTCACTGTAACTTCCAGCCATTCCCAAAGTTAAAATTGCCACTGAAACACTATGAATAAATTTAAGAAATATATTATGTTGCAGCTGATGTGAATCCCCAAAGAGAACTTTGCAGTTAAAAAAAATCAAAGGGATCCTGGGATAAGTGCATGAGGTTCTAAAGTAAGTATTTTGGAATAAACTAAGGTGTTATTGCCTCAGGTAGTCTATTTTTTGATTGACATTAAATGGTGGAATACTTTCTAGACAGACTATATATCTTCCATTTCGACTTAATTAAGGATAAAATTTCAGTGTCAAATATGACAAACATTAATAAACAAGTTTTTCTTCTTTTTATTATTGTTTTTCTTCATTTCTCATTTAATGTTAAATGTAGACCAGACATTACAGTTAGTAAGGTTACATAAGGGTAACAAAGATTACTAATAGTATTGTTTTGAATTAAGTATATTTTCATTATTAAATTTTACCAGTTTTTTTAGGTTGAATATTTTGATTATTACTTCCACTTTAAGGCAGAGGTATTGTATTCAGTCACATTTGTTTGTTTGCCTGTGGTCAAGATAGATATTTCAAGACTAGATTCAGATGAAACTTTTAGAGATGATTAGCCTTTTGAGCTTGATCTGGTATGGGACAAAGTCTATGGGTTATTTTTGCAGTTTTATTAATAAAATTTAAATTTTGCCTTTCAAATGCCAAATACTGAATTACCTCTACTAGATCATTTTAAATACTGAATTACCTCCCATTTTCTTTTAAGTGTGCAATTAATTTTGAGAGTGGTTGATTTCAGTTATTTGTATTTTCACTCTTGAGATTGTTCAAGTTTATTGCAATTATTCCTTGTCATTTTAATAATCAGAGATGCTAATCACTGAAATGATGTTAGTATTGCCTTGACAGAGGTTTGTGGTTTTTGACTGCTCTTTCTAGTTAAATTTGTTTTTATCACAATATTTTAGATCAAATACCTTCTGACTTTTAAGCTTCTAATCAAACAGGCACAGAAGTTTAAATATCTGGGAACTGTTTTATCAGAGGATGGAAAATGTGACACCAACATCCAAAGGCACTTTGGAATAGTAAAAGAAGCCTTTTAAAATGTATTAAAAAGCAAGAAAAGTTCATTAGAAACAAAGAAAAGAGGCTGAACTGTTATGTAACATCAATTATCTTGTATGGCAGTGAATGTTGGACAATCTTCTTGCATATGAAGACCCAAGAAATATGATTGTGCTGAAGAATTCTGAGAGTACCATGTATGGAGCATATAAGCAACAAGAAAGTCTTAATGAAAATGGAAACAAAAAAGACATTTATACTCAGAGTCAGAAGGAGACAGCTGAAATTTCTTGGACACAATGAAAATAGATGGCTTGGAGAATTTGACACTAACAGGACATAGTAAAGGCAAAAGAGACAGGGCTCCCTACCTGACAAGTTAGTGTGAATGGATGATGAAATGGGGGTTAAGAAGCTTGGAAAAGAGATAAATATTACTAAGGCCTACAAGGAATAGGAGGCTGTGGAGAGCTATGATCTCTAATATCCTGAATATATAAAGCACACAGAGGAAGAATTAAATTAATGGCTGGAGTGTATTCAACCTCAAACTTTGTTATAAAAAGTAAAAACAACAGAAACAATAATCGACAAATATGAATATGAGGATAATCTGAAAGTTACTTCATGTTAGGAATCTTATAACCCATTAGGGTCATAGCCCATTGCAGTCATGTTTTGCAGCCATAGCAAAAGTGGTGTGTCTAGGGTAAGACTGGTTTTGAATTCAGAGTTTTTCTTCTTGACAGTCTAGTCCTCCTAATTATTTAACCTGTAGCTGGAGGAAGATGGATTCATATCTTTTCCAAGGGTATTAGCACAAAGTGAACAAAATAGAATTGAATGGAATTGTATTTTAACTTAGCTTGCTAATTTCCCTTTCCACACCAAAAACTTATATCATCTGCAAATCTGAAAATAATATTCTATTTCCACAGAAACAAGAGATACATGAGCACAGTAACACCATTGAATTGTGCAAGTTTTCAACTACAAAACACTATTTTTCAAAATAGTTACCACTATTACCCACCACCTATGTTCACATCCCCTGTTTGGTCTCCATAAACATTCAGCAAGCAGGAATGAATGCCAATTTTGCTCTGTGCATACTTTCATGTCAGAGGGTATTTTGCCAGACTGCTATCAATAATAAGGTAAAATAAAAAAAGATGTTACTGATGAAAATGTTCGTTCTACTGAAATCAACCTCTGATAATTTAAAACAACATAATAAAAATTAATAACAAATTATGAGCTATTAAATTTGTAGCAACTATCATACGAAAAGTTATTGTTAATTAATCATAAAAATTGGGCAATTTTTAATTTTTTTTCTCTTGATACCAGTATTACTGTATACACGATATGCAAGATGATTATTCAGTAATAAGTACATAATGATCATACCTCTAACCATCACATTGGCATAAACGTACATTATACGCCAGATGATTCTATAATGATATGCACGGAATGACCATACCTCTAAGCATTGATCTGACATTCTTTAATGATATAGGTACTACTTAATTTTACTTGCCCCCTTGTAAAACTTGTAGATTAGCATTCATTACACTTTCTTCAATCTACAACATTTGTCAACATTGAAAAATTTTGAATTTTTTATGAATTTAGTAATGAGGTCCTGTTCATAATATAAAATACAGAATCAAATTGATCCCTGCCTTTTTTTTTTCCATAGGTTAGCTTAAATTTTTTATTTAGTTTTTACTTCCAAATATTAAGTTTCCATATCCTTATCTCTGTCATTTCAATAAAGTACCAGATATATATTTGCTTGTTTTACACAAAAGATAGGGAGAGTGCACTATATACAAGTAATTTTTTCAAGAGGTTAAAAATCATTCATTTTCATTGACCAGTTGCACTATACAAAAGTAAATATTTTTTGTTTCTGGATTAAAATTCACACAAAATATTCAGAGGTCACACTACATATGCAGTCAGCTTATACACAAGTATATCACATCATAATATTTTCAAATTTAAATAAATTAATAAATATATATCCAGTTGTTTTTCATGTAAGACAAAAATTATTATCCTTCAATGCTTGTGCAAAAAAAAAAAAGAAAAAAAAAGAAAAAAGTTTTAAATTGTTGTCTAAATATTATTAAAAAGAATGGTGGATGAACAGTTGTGAAACAGACAATTATGTGTGTCCATAGACAAATGTACCTCTGGTAATTTTGTGAAGTTACCATATTTACTTAAGAGTTGCTAATTGCAAATCAACTTTTAATTATTATAATAAAGCAAAAAGATAGTTAACAGAACAAATCTATTATAAAAAATAAAACTGAAAATAAGAGAACCATGGTTCTATTAGACAAGTATACTCCTGAAAAAAAGATAAGTTTCTTAAAAGGGATAGCTCACAACTTTCATAACTTGATTAATTAGTGAAAATACAATAATTTTCAATTTTTTAAATGTTTTAAATACTATTAATCTGTCATTGAATTCATAACAAAATTAAACTTGTAAGATTTTATTTTATTCCTTTTTTAAAAATTTGTCATTACTACAAATTATGCTTTTTTAAAAATTTAAAGCCTTTAAAGGCTTTAAAAAAATATCTGAGGTACACAAATGTCCTGGTATGCAAATGTCTGGTACACAACTGTCCTAATATGAAAAATAACATTAGTCATATGTATCATTGGCATAAGAAGTTTCAAACTTGACATTTTCTCTCTTATGAGTGGACCAGTCAATTTAAATAGTGCCATAATATAAACAAAAATATACATACCTCTGATTATCACTTTCAACAGAACACATTAGTCCACCAGTGGCCCCAGTTATACACCTTGCATCTGTCAGGAGGTGAACTTGGTTTTGACCAAAACAATTACTTATGACCCCTCGACTGACTGAATTAAGAAATACTTCAGGACTGAGATTACCAAAAGGAGTTGAGTAGACTTCAACAGTGTCGCCAATCTCACAGAGGTTTGATGGCTTGATACAGAGGGTCTTTGGATTGATTAAGGGTTTCCAATTGGTCAATTTAAGAATAACAAAATAGGGTAAAAGTTTCTTAAATCCCTCTGGAAAAGACCAGACATTTGTTGGGGCCATGTATCGTTGCAGACTATCATGAAAACTCTTACAGTAAATCACATCTATCAGCAGAGCAGGAAAAGTCTGGTATGTTCGGGTAGAATTTTCTTTAACCACATCAGAAGATGACCCTTGGGACTTCTTGAGGTTCCACACATCCAGAATTATATTGGCACTGTAGATTTTAGCTATGTCAGCAAAATAGAGTTTGCGATTATTCTCTGAAGTGAAAATTCTTTTACGTTCAATATATTCCAGTGGTGCAAGAAGGGAACCATGTGTAAGAATGGTGCCATTTTGGGAGTCAATTAACAGGCCACTTGCAGTGCTCAATTTTCTTTTGTGTCCCCTGATATTCTTTATTAAGGTGACCACACCTGCATGGCACATCATGTCTTGGAGTTCTGGCATTGCTTCTTTTATTTTACTTATTTCTCGGAATCAAATAATATTTTATATGTTTTGTTTTATACTGGACTTGTTTATTTTAACTCCATATTATAACCTTTGATTCGTTTCTGCAATAAAAAAAAAAAAAATAAGTAAGGCATTCATAGAAAAATTTTGAACCGAGATCAGACATTAAAAACAGTGGGTCGAAGAGGTTGTTTTTTCTTTTAACATTGCCTTTATTGTATTTTCTGTGAGAAATTTTATTTTTCCAAATAGCTATATTTAGCATTTTAATAAAACCATAACATATAAAACTAAATTTATACATTTAGTGAGTGAATTACCCAACTCGGATTTGCCTAAAACACTTGTTAGGAGACGCTCTTTGAGTCTATAAAAAGGCAAGCATATTCTCTCTATTTTTTTTTGCTTTCAGATGTACTTAAACATAGATAAAAAACACTGTTGATAGAACGTGTATGCTTCCTTGGTCTTTTGCTAACTTTTGAACTCTTACACAGAAACACACACACACACACACACACACACACATCACACATTTATTTTACATACACACAAACAAGCACATTTACATAGCTAGTTTAAATGCATTTTACTTTTATTTAAATTGTGTACACATGTAATTAATTTTGTTAATACATGCATATAAGTGCATTTTTGTCTTAAATTCATTGTTTTGTGTTACTTACTTTACCCAGACTCACAATATTGTTTGTGGGATAAATGTTCCAGTAACCCATAAATACTTACTATACGTATATACATATACTAGCAGTATAGCCCAGCGTTGCTCGGGTGTAATGAAAGCTTTATATATATATATTATCGATTTTCTGCACTATTGTATGAACTGCAACCTTGAAACTTCTGAATATAGTTTCTTATGTCTTTATCTATGAGTGTATCAAATTTGATTAAAATCGGACCACTCCTATCACCCAATTTTTTCGATTATCGATTTTCGATATTTATTGGAGGTACCTCAACACTAAACTTAGCTAAGAACACTTGCAGATGCTTAGAGTACAACTGTGTAAATTTTCAAGAAAATCGGTTCAGCCATTTTGGAGTCTAACGGACACAAAGACACACAGACAAAGTTCCATTTATAAATAAGTTTAGATCAAACACTGAATATTATAGATTTCTATTAAGTGTTAAACACTATTTATTCAATTGTTTATTTCCATGATTATCAAAAAAAAGATATGAGAACAATAACAACTTTTTTTTTACAAAACCATAGAAACCAATCTGTAAACTACAACAATGATTTATTAAGAAGACTATGAAAATGTTCACTAAAAGAATAATTTGATATTCATGAAATTATAAAAATATATATACAAATTATAGTAAAATATTTACTAATTATCATATTATAAAGAAATAATTATGAAAATAACTTTTTTTCAATTATAAAATTATAAAAATATCTTAAATATAAAACAAGGAAATTTAAATAAACACCAATTGTGGTGCAGTGGACATCAGCTTAGAACAAAAAAAAATTGAAGAGCCAAGTTCAAATTGCAGTTGAATTTGTTGCATTCACTTACATGCAAATACCCTTGGGAAAGGCATTAATCCAGTACTTATCCCTCCAGCTATGGGTTAAATGGCAGAGCAGATTGGGTTTATAGCCTTGGTTGGCAACAAGTATATCGCAGAAAGTAATAGCAACCTACAGCAGGAAAATCTTCTGCCCAGTCAGTAATATCTATTTCAAGACATGACTGCCCAAGCATGTATCACGTACAACATTTAACTGAGTGATATATAACAGAGGATGAAGATCAGAAACATACAGTCAGTTAATTGCCATATGTAATACATGCTTAGGCAATCATGTCTCTTTCAAAACATGACTGACTAGGCAGAAGATTTTCCTGCAGTAGTTTGACATTTTTTTCCTACAGTAGACCGGTTGTCAACCAAGGCTATAGAACCCAATTTGTCCTGCTATTCAACCTATAGCTGAAGGGAGAAATGTATTAAGACCTTTCACAAGGGCATTTGTGTGTAAATCAATTAAATTAATTTGACTGGAATTCAAACTCAGCTCTCTGATTTCTCATTCTGTTTGAATTTCTGTGATGAGGAGCTATTATTATTTACACTATTTACATGTAGACTATTGTCCTCATCTTTGTTGTTGTTATCACAATGTTTCAGCTGTTGTGCACTTTGACCTTCATCAGGTGTATATTGATCTGGGTAACCTACAGGGAATTTTGAACAGAAGCCTTTATTTAATCTACAGAGATAGACTGTTCTCATTCCACAACCCATGTCTGGGGGAATCATGTATAATTATTATTTTTCATACTGCTCAGTTACTGCCCACCCTGTTGCCAGGGATTGAACTCTGAATAACTACTTCACCAAATTCCTGAAGCAATGAATTAAACTACTAATGGATTTGGTGACATAGTAATAGTAATTCATAGTAAGTGGGAGAAAAGCTGTTCACTCAATTACAGGATGAACTATCTTTTTACCATAACCAATGGATCTGCTGTTACTGCTCGCTCATAGAATCTCCAATGACTCTTACAAGAAAGACTTTTAAAAGTTCTATTAAACTGCTGACAAAGAAATTGATTTGGCATAGCTGTTTGCCCAATTATTTTTTGATTGATATTGAAATGTACCTTCCAATGCCTGTTGCATTTGACCAGATGTGTTCTTACATTACACAAAATGCCATTCAGTAAGCAATATCCAAATGTTTATGTTGAAAACCACAAACTTGAACACAAGCTCTTATACCATTCTGAAGATAAGATTTTGATCTCAAAATATTAATATATAATAAATAGGTAATATCCAACAACTTCTTTACCTTCCTTTATTTAACTAAATGCATTGTGACAGCCTTCAAGACCTAACCACATAATTTACTTGTTAACATAGATTCCATCATTGTTAATAACCTGCTTCCTCTAATTCAGAATCTTTATAATGCCATTTTTGTCAAAGTCTTTTGTGTTACAAGAACAGAAATTTTCTTTTTTATACTAAAGTTTTGCCACTTAAGGTAAATGGTTACTGAATGAGGTGTGAATATGAATAAGAGTAGGTAGAAGGGACTAACGATAAGGAGCATAGATAACAATTAATCTTCACTTGAAAAAGATTAAGATGGTAATGTTCAGGAAAGTGTTTGTGCTGGGGGTTTTTCCATGAAGTAGTTCTTGGAAAAATGCTTTCTGAGCAAAACTTCCACCTTACAAATGGAATATGGAGGAAAAGTTAGGGATTCAATTCTGAAGTATAGCATGGTGTGTCCTAGCTGTAAAGGTCAGAACTGGTGGAACTAAAGAATGAAGCTTATCTGAACATTTGTCATGAAAATGATGATAGGCCTTGCTGCCGGATGCAGTTTAAGGTCATACCCAGGACCTTTTTGGTCTAATCTGACTCTTGTAAAGGTAAAGCATAACAGAAAAAGTCAGATAATTTCTGGAGCAATAGTCAGTCAGTTAGGTGCCATACATGATACACACTTGGGCGATCATGTCTCGAAAGAGACATGACTGACTGGGCAGAAGATTATCCCGCAGTAGGTTGCCATTGCTTTCTGCGGTAGACTGGTTGCCGACCAAGGCTATAGAACCCAATCTGTCCTGTTATTTAACCCATAACTGGAAGGAATAGGCGGATTAATACCTTTCCTAAGGGTATTTGCATGTAAGTGAATGCAATGAATTCAGCTGGAATTTGAACTCGGCTCCCCGATTTCTCATTCCAAGCCGATATCCAATGCACCACAATGCATATTTTGGGTTATACTTTAACCAAATTGCAGCTATTATTTTATATTCTTGTAGAATATTCATTCTTTTTTATCAGTTATTAATCTGTCACAAAATAGTGATATGCATTAACATTTTTCTAAGCTAAAATATCTTTCTAAATCCTTGCAAAGGACAATGAACAACTGAATATAATAGAACTGGGCCACAATCATTCTATAGTTAAACCCAACAGAAAAACTAAAGTTACTTGTGCTAAACCTTTAAAACCATCCTGAGCAAATTATTTTGGGTTGCTTATAAAGCATTAATATTTTATTAATACTTTACCAAAACTCAGAACATTCTAGGTCTTACTTGTTCCATAGACTCATACATTTTGAGGAGGGTCATATGTAGTCAATTGAATATTCTGACAACTTGCTTATTTAAGACTGAAAATATACATGATCATGTATTATTATCATTTAGATATTTTAGAAGAGCAAAAATATCATTCAATCTATTGTCATTAGATTTCAGACATTATTGAGAATATGACTTTATCTGATTATATATACAGATATTTGTATGTATGGACCTTGAATAAGTTCTCGCTGATTTTTCATGAAAAGTAATGCTTTATTTACAAAAATTAGTAAGAAAAATTTCATTGAAAGTCTTGTCCATTGCTAGCCACTACTTTTTCCCATCTTTCTGACAGCATTTGAATTCAATGTCAGAAAAACAACATATCTTTTAAGGCTAACCACAAGTCGACCCATTCTTTGGCATTTCCATAACAATGAAAGTGCTGCTCAGCCAGACCATGTGCCATCAATTGAAAAAGTGATAATTGGATGGGGCAATGTCTGATAAATATGGTGGGTAGGGTAGGACTTACCATTTGAGCATTTCCATGTAGGTTTTTACCTGTTCTGCAACATGTGGCCTAGCATTTTCATATTGCAAAATCATTTTGTCATGTCTCTGCTCATGCAGTGACCATTTTTTCTTCAATGCTTAGCTCAAATGTATCAATTGTAGTCAATAGCAATCTCCTGCAATGGTTTCAGTTGGTCTAAGCAACTCATAATAAACTACACCCAGCTGATCCCACCAAATGCAGAGTAGAAGCTTCGAACCATGGATATTTGGCTTTGCTACTAATGTTGATGCATAGCCAGGTTTACCCCACAATCTTCTATGCTTAGGGTTATTGTAGTGTATCCACATTTCATTGCCAGTCACAATACAATACAAAAAACTTTTTCTTTTCTACCATTGAAGCAGCTGTTCACATGTGACAAGACACTTCAACTTCTCTCGACTTCAACTCATACAGCACACAATGTTCTTGCTTTTAAATCAATTCTAATGCTTTCAAACGTTTCAAAACTGTTGTGGGATTAACTCCTAATGATTGTGCAAATTCATCTTGCACCTGACATGAGTCTTTATAAAGTAATGCCTCCAATTCTTTGTCTTCAAACTTTTTTGGTGTGCCAGAGCGTTCTTTATCTTCAACATCAAAACTTATTTTTTCAAACATCTAAACTAATATTTACATGTTGTTTCCAACAGAGCATGGTCACCATAAGTCTCAACAACAATAATGTTCAAACAAATCATTTCAAATTATTGGTTGTTTCGTTCATCTTCATTAATTTCCCTAACATGTTTACATTTTTTGACATTACGAAACATTTCAGAGCAAGCATGGTTATTACGATGAATCAAAAATTATGTTATAGGCTTAATTTGGCTTCGTTTAGACTGATCATCATTTATGGTCGAGAGGTCTAAGACATGCCAGATCACTTGGTGGCTTCCCCTATGTGGATATATACACACACACACACACACACACACACACACACACACAAGTCTGTTTCATTTTTAGTATATTTTTTCAAATAAGGTGGTATTGTGATCAAAATTGAGGATAAACTGTCCAAAGTTCATATTTTGTTATATTTTTGTTCACATTCATTACATGAACATCTTCATATTAGCAAACAACTTAGAAGAAATAAAAAATTCATTTAAACATTTGAGAATAGCTCTGTCCTACACTTTACTCATGAACTCTATATTAACAATAAAATCCCTTTCCAAAAGTAAATTTATATCTGAGCTTAGCCAAGAGGTGAATGGTCTTGATGCCATTTCACATATTTGCCTTGTAATTAAACATATTTGGCAATTAATTTCTGAAATTTCTTTGACTTTTCTAAAGAACAAAAAATAAATTATTCAGATGTTTGTTCACTAAAATACTGATTAAGGGTGAGCAATAACATTGCAGCAACTCTTGCATATATCAGCATCAATGGACACTTCAAGCCTCTGCTGGATAAAGGCCTTTCCTAATTCTTACCATGACTATGCTGTTTTCTGGCCTGTCTCTCTTGTCTCTCCATTTCCTGATGTATTTGTGATCTACTGGGCACTAATTATCAAACTTTTGCTCTATCTGTTATACTTCCTTTAAAAAAAACAACAGAGAGATAGTGAAAAGCACCTCGCTAGAACGCTTAAAAGTGCACAATGAATTTATAATGACAGGTTTGACATGCTCAAGTAAAATATGGTAATAAAACAATTTTTCTAAACAAAATCAGAAATGAACATAGATCATTAGAAATAATAATACCAGGAATAATGAAAGGATAGAAAGAGATCAATAGTGATCTGTAGTAGATATTAAACATTTTCACTAGACACATATACATTGATAACCCTTTCAATCTTGCACATTTATAAATCTATCATTTGGTCATGCATTGAATACTGTTGCAATATCTGGTCAGGTACTCCAGCTGTTCACGTCAAGGTTCTCAACAAAATCCAAAGAAGGATCTGCAATGTAATTGATCCTGACTTGGTACTTTGACTTTAGACACTTTCTTACCAATATGACATGGCTTTCCTCTGTCTTTTCTACAAATATTTTCATGGTAACTGCTTTTATGAGCTTTTTATTATCTGATGCCCAAACCACATGAATTTATGCATGCCACTGGATTGGTATCTAGGTCCCACCCTTTTACCACTATATTAGTTACATGTAACCACTTCTTCTCCAACAGCTGCTTTTCTAGCACTCATGGAACTTCCTTCCATTTACTTGCTTCTCTGAGATCTAGAATCTCCAAAGATTTAAATGCAATGTCAACTGCCATTATCTAGCTCCTTGAATTCCTTCTATCTTTAATTCTTTTTTCGATATTCCCTGCACCCTGTTCATCTCTCACTGTAGCCCCCTGTGCAGTCCCACCTTCTAGGGGTGAAATAGTAAAAAAAAATTTAAAAAAATAGCTTTTTCAGCTTTTGGGCATGTATAAAAAGAAATAACTGAGAACATAATGTGAATCACAAGAGGATAGCTCTCTTTTCCTTCAGGCCCACATTGGGATAGGATGCTAAAATTAGTGCTGGTCTAATACCCATATATGTCATAGACCAGGGTTTACCAAACTATAGGTTGCAACACACTGGTAGGTCACAAGTGGAATGTTAGTGGGTTGTAAAAAGTTATACTAGAATTATACATTAGCTTCAATTAAATGCTTTTGAGATAACAAAATTAAATCATCCAAATCCTGATAAATAGAGCGAGAAGCAGAATCAGGCCAGAGATAGAACGAGAACAGTGTGGTTTCATCAAAGACACTGGAACAAGGGATGCCATGTTTATGATTAGGATGCTCTCTGAAAGGGCAATACAAATGAAGAACTTGTACCTAAGTTTTATTGATTATGCAAAGGCGTTTGACAAAATACACCACAAAGAATTGATTGAGATGCTTAGCAGCCTCGACATATTTGGGAAAGACCTAAGAGTAATCTAGAATCTCTACTCACAGCAAACTGCATGCATACGGACAGGTAACAAATTCAGCAATTATACTAAGATCAAAAGGAGCGTAAGACAAGGATGCGTCTTTTCACTGGATCTATTCAACTTATACAGCGAGACTATTCTGAGAACCCTAGAACTTATGCCTGGATTCGTCATCAGAGGCCACAATTTAAACAATATAAGGTACGCAGATGATACAGTGCTGATAGCAGACACAGAAACAAAACTACAAGACCTCCTACAGAAGGTAGTTGAAGAGAGTGACAAGAAAGGACTACAAATAAACTGCAAGAAAACTAAATGCATGGTCATCAGCAAAAAGGGCAGCCCAAAATGCAAATTACAGGTGAGGGACTCTAAAATCAAGCAGGTACAGAAATTTAAAGACCTAGGAAGTGTTTTAACAGAAGATGGAAAGTGCGACACTGAGATCCGAAGGAGAATCGGCATAGTGAAAGAAGCCTTCCAGAAGTTGTGTAAAGTATTAAGAAACAGGACAATTTTCACTAGAAACAAAGAGGAGAGTACTGGATTGATATGTGATGTCGGTTCTTCAATATGGCAGTGAATGCAGGACAATATCTTCGAAGATGAAGGAAAAACTTGAAGCAGCTGAAATGTGGTTCTACAGAAGGATGCTGCGAATATCATGGACCGAGCATGTGAGCAATGACGAGGTTTTCTAAAGGATGGAGACAAAAAGGAAATTAATACTGAGCATCAGGAAGAGACAACTAAAGTTCCTGGGACATGCAATGAGAAATGAGGGCTTGGAGAACCTGTTACTAGAGGGAAAAAGAGACAGGGGAAAGCAGTGGGTAACATATTTGAAGGACCTGATCAGGTGGATGACGGAACGAGAGTTGCATGGTGCAACAGGGGAAAGCTGTCTAAGAGCCACCAGGGACAGGGAGATGTGGAAAGCCATGATCACCTACATCCTGAAAGGACATGGCATATAAAAGAAGAAGAGATAGTTGAATAATTAGGCTTCCATTGTCAGGTTGTTGTTGTATCAAGCAATATGTTGTTTTGATGAGCTTAACGAATCAGAGTTGGTCATGCTCTCAATTTAATCTTTTGTCATCGTAATAAGGAAATCAATTTTCACCTACTCATACAGTAATTTAGCTATAGTACTGGTTTTATCAGTTAATTACAGAATTTTAACTTTTGATTATATATATCTAGGGTGTTTTTTTATATTTCTAGATATCCTTTGATTATATATAAATATAATGCATCCCCGGTTCTTACACCTATGCTATTTCAATCAAAAGTTAAAATTATTTGACCAAAGGTTACATATCTATCTACAAAGGATATCTAGAAATAAAAAGAACTATGGATATTGATAATTCAAAGTTAAAATGTTTTCACCTAGTAAATTTGAGTGGGTCACTATAAATTGTGTTCATGAATAGTGGTTCATGATTGTAAAACATTTGGGAACCCCTCTCATAGACAATACACATCACTCACTCTTTAATTCACAAGCATAGTAAGTTTATTTTTTCTCCATTCTTTACAGAGACTTTCAAGAACATTCTTTAAATCCATACTTTCTTCCATGAACATCCCTTGAAATTTTATCTACCCCAAAAAAGTTACCAAAAGATCAAAAAACAGTTCAAAGTATATTTTTCAAATAATCAATATATTTCTAATAATTGATATATTTTTTCTTTATACAAAGTTATTTAACTTTGACTGATTCATTTTCTATGGCTTATCAACTTTTTGCAGGTTATTTAAAGCTAGAATATATTTTTTGCTTGTAAGAAATTGTTTTTATATAATAATGATTTAGTGATACAAGTCTTACTAAATGGCCCATAACAGAGAGAGAAGAATTCATACCTTTCCCAATATAATGAACCCAACTGGAATTGAAATTCTGCTCTCCTATTAACAATTTTCGACTATTATTCATTGCTTCTTCTTTATGTACCATGTCCTTTAAGGACATAAATGATCGAGGACTTCTACTTGCCCCCTATCTCTTTTGGCTCTTAACACTTTTTCTCTTGGTATCTCTCCATCTACTTACGCAAGCCCATCAAGTATGTCTTCCACTGCTTTTTACTTGTCTCTCCCTCCCTCCATCTGTTTTATGAATATTAGATTTTCCAAGCCCTCCTTCCTCATTACTTGTCCCAGAAATCTCAGCTGTCTCTTCCAAATGCTAAGTATAAGTTTCCTTTTGATTTACATCCTCTCCAAAACCTTGTCATTGCTCACATGTTCAGTCCATGATATCCTCAGCACCTTTCTGTAGAACCACATTACTTGCTTTGAGTCTCTTCTTCATCTTTAAAAAGATCGTCCAGCATCCCTTGCCATACAGGACAAATATCACATAACAGTCCAGCACACTTTCCTTTGTTTTCAACAACATTTTCCTGTTTCTTAATTGTCTGTTTAGCTTTTGAAATGCATCTTTGTCATGCCTATGCACCTTTGGATCTCAGTGTTGCACTTTCCCTCCTTTGTTAAAACACTTTATCCAAGCACCTGATATTCTCAAGCAGTTACCCATCTAGATACTAACTAGGCTTGACATTACTTAACTTTGGTGATCATATAGTAATCAGTGTTCCAACATGATACTGCTATAAGTTTTTTTAGACTTTGGTTATTCCCTGCAAAACAATATTCTTCTACAAACACTGCTTTATATCAGTTATCAGGAATTTGTTCATCAGTGGCTTCTGAATAATTCAACATAATCATGGCTTGCTGGAATTCTGAAAAATACCCTTATTTTTATAAGAGTGCATAAACTTTTTATATATATATAAATAAACTAAATATATATATATATATATAAACTATAAATTATTATATATATATAATATTATATATAAATATATATAATATATATTATATATATATATATATATATATATATATATATATATATATATATATATATATATATATATATATATATATATATATATATATAAAATATATATATATATAAACTATATATATATATATATATATATATATATATATATATATATTATATATATAATATATATTATATATATAATATATATATATATATATATATATATATATATATATATATATATATATATATATATATATTATATATATATATATATATATATATATATATATATATATATATATATATATATATATATATATATATAAATATATATATATATATAATATATATATTATATATATAATATATATTATATATATAATATATATTATATATATAATATATATTATATATAAACTTATATATATAAACTTATATATATATATCTTGTCTTTATAGCATTTCAGTTTTATAGATTGAGCATTTTTATTATTAATTTTGAAAAGGTTTTCTTTCATTTTATTATTTCTTAGTATCACAAGGCTCATGACTTTTTATTCTTAATATTACAGTATTGTGAATCAATTGGAAACAGATGTTAGCCAATATCCATTTCCTATTCATTCATGTTACTGGTCACATTGTAATAAACAGATGAAAGAAAACTAATCAAAATTAATGGTATCTCTCTCTTTTTTTTTCATCTTCATCCCTTACCAATTACTATATAAGTGCATATATTTATTTTTGCTTTTCACCTGTTTTTCCTGTGCTCTAGTTTTTACCTCCAACTCCTTCCTTTTTCTCAACTACCAAAATTCTAATCCTGTATTTACAGTGTGCAATAAGTAAATTATCACTATTTTATATTTTTAATTTTGCTCATTGTTTGTTATTTTGTCAATAGTATATATTAGGGTCAGTTGGGTACTGCCTATGAGAAAAAAGCACCATGATGCAATTTATTCTGCCAGAAATTTGGAAACAGTTGTACTGTTTAGCATTCATGCTGAAAGCTCCAATACAGACATATCAGTGTTTGGGTGTCAATCTAAGGACAGTGCAGAGGATTAAGAAAAAGACAAATGAAGATAACAAAGGTGTCTGGAGTGATCACTAGTGATGGCAATGTTATGCTTTTGTTCACCTTCTCACAAGGCCTCAGACTCAATACAGAGGCCTACATCAAGTGTTTTAAGGAAGTAGTGTTGATATAGGTCAAAAGGGTAGATGCTGAAAAACCCTATGTCTAGCAACAGGACTTCTCACACAAGCAGAAGAACCCAGTCAGGGCTGTCAGACAACTTCTGTGACCACATCACCTCTTATATCTGCACACCTAACTCCCCAGACTGCATCCCCTTGATTATGATGTGTAGGGTGCAGTTGAGTGAGAGACCAACAAAACTCTTTGTAATACCAAAGATAAACTAAAGGCAAGGATTATGACAGCATTCACCAACTTAAACAAGGACATTGTTCAGAAGAGATGCAGGAGATTCCAAAATTGCCTGGAGGCCATGGTTGAAGCCAATGGTGATTTTATTGAATAAATTTACTCTAGTATTTCAAGATATTTTTATGTAATTTTGGTAAATATATCTGTTAAAATGTGCGTGGTGGTCTAGTGGATATCAGCTCGGAACAAGAAATCAGAGAGCCGAGTTCGAATTCCAGTTGAATTCATTGCATTCACTTACGCGCAAATACCCTTGGGAAAGGTATTAATCCGTCTCTTCCTTCCAGTTATGGGTTAAATAACAGAACAGATTGGGTTCTATAGCCTTGGCTGGCAACCAGTCTACCACAGAAAGCAATGGCAACCTTACTGCGGGATAATCTTCTGCCTAGTCAGTCATGTCTCGAAAGAGACATGATCGCCCAAGCGTTTTTCACGTATGGCACTTAACTGACTGACTGATCTGTTAAAATGAGAGGTCAGTGTGTATTTAGGAACATATTATATCTTGATTCCCTGCAGAAGGCAAGTGCCAAGTTTCACTGAAATTAGACAAGGGCTTCTTGACATAGGGCCATTTTTCTGTTATTACAGCATTTTTAATCAGAAATTCAGCATTTGTTTTTGATACACATTCTTATATCAATCAACAAATATAAACAAACACTTGTACATTATATTCCAATAATTGTGCATGTGAGAAAAACAATAAACAATCATAATACATTATTAAATAAATTTAAATATACATAACACAACATATATTTATACAATTCACTTCACTACATTAGAACATTTTATTAAGAAATATCTCTGACGTTTGACAGCTACTTGATAGGTAAAGAGGCTATGTGGGTGTGTCATTGTAAACTTTAATCGGTATGACTAGAAAATTGTGTCACTTGATTTGATAATAAATAAATAATGAAATGCGTGCTGGCTTATTGCTGCTACATATTTTGAAATAAATGTGAGGAAGAAACAAGTATGTATAATAAAAATATAATTATTATTTTGAAAAAATTACCTAGAAAAAATAAAATTAAGTGCACAAAAGGGAGGTATCCATACTTTGTTATTTCAATAAATATGAATCTCCAGAAACAGACGATAGTTGTTTTTTTTTTGCTTTTTTATTTTTGAAGTGGCCTTCACCTTTGAAAATTATAATATGGTAAATACTAAAATTAGTATAAATTGTCACTCCAGGGTTATTATTACTTAAATAGAAAGACTTTTATTTTGATATCTGATTGCAATTCTATTCTAAAAATTGTAAATTTTTTTGTATTAATTTTTTATTGCATTTGATCTAAGTGATATTGTATAATTTGAGTAATAACAATTATTACAATAACTTTTAATGTAAATAAAAATTAAAATATGTGTAATTAATAACAAAGTTGATAATACTGCTATCTTATCATTTTGTATAATGAACTACTTTTAAAAGGAATCGAACAGCTTTATGGGTGGTCTATTTTTTTACTAAGTCCACTTATTATGTAGTTTTCTCCATCTAAAATCATAACCAATTCCAGCAAATAAAAGTCAAGGGCCTAAGAGATGTTCTACTACATTCCCTGGTAGAAAAGGATATCTATCCTACAAACTAGTAAAATAGTACCATATATACTTACATATCATGTGACCTTTGAAGACCTAATTTTGAAGTTAATTTTAAGGGAGTCACATTATACACAAGATATAAAATATATATGCAACCCTTTAAAATTAGCTTCAAAATCAGGGCTTCCAAAGTCGCATGAGACGCAAGTATAAACAGTGTATATTTTATTAACATTAACAAGACAAGAATTATTCAGGCCTGCAAAATCTTTTGCTTTTTTTAAATACTATTAGCTAATTTTGATTGATTTGGTGATACTAAATCAAAAAAATAAGATCTATTTTTCCACCATTAACTTTACCTTTCCTACTTTAGAATACCATGTCTGTAGTATCATATGCAAATGAAGAGACCAATATATATAAACAGTACTTGGAGAAATAGTCGAGATAATAAGACCGTCATCACAGAGGATATGCAGAACTGTACTATAACTACTACTACTCACAATAGTATGTGAAACATAATGGCATTGCCAATAGGATCCATGATTTCACTGGACAACCCAGAACACGTAGAAACATGCATGAGAACTTTTGAAGCATTTACAAGAGAAATTAAAAGACTCAAAAACTAATGGAGGAGAAAACAAGATAATTGATTAATTTCTTACTACAGTGGGATGTGAAGCTGTGAGGAAAATTTCAGCAATGTGTTATCCGAGCAAGTTAAAGCAGATAGACTCTTCTATCGCCCAGTTCACTCCTCCCACATCTATTGAACAGGTATAGAGGTTCATCCCTTGTTCCCTGTTCAGGAAGTGGTTTCTGGCTCTCTTTTTCTCCTCAGATCTCAGTATTGGTGCTTCTGTGATTTTCCTGTGATGTGTGTGGTTGGTGGCAAAGTCTCTTCATTGTGAGGGTACTGGTTTGGCAGTTTTCTGGTTTCTACTTCCAACTGGAAGTTAGGAGCCCTACCTCTTGCGTAGTGTCAAGAGCGGCTGCTCTGATCAACAGTTGCATAATATCAGGGTTCTTGCAGTATCATGTCACGCATGGGTAGGCGTCCCTGCAGGCACTTTCATTGGGCAACCCCAAGGCCACACTTTGCTGCAGTCCGCGCCAGTTCCCTTCCAGTGCATGTCACAGCTAATGACCGTTTGCCTCCTCTACTTGAGGTCTCTCTTCAACAACAACATTAAACATGAACATCCATATCTCCACAAAAAACACTAAACCAGGTAAATTAAAATCACCTAAATCTCTTAACATTTCCTTTACTAACATCTGAGGCATCCAAACCAACTTCTGTATCGTTGAATCTTTCCTCCACCAAAAGTCCCCTGCCATCTTAGCTCTTTGTGAGATTAATCTCAACCCCTCAATTCCCTCACCTGACTTCTTGATCCCTGGCTACCTTCCTCTCTTTAGGAAGAACTCCAATGTCCACATGCATGGGCTTGGTGTTTACATCAGTGAACACCTTCCTCTAGCTATGGTGATCTCTCTTGAATACCTACATCATTCTTATATGTGTTTCCATCTTTCCCTTCTAAGCTCAGTTAGCTATCTCTTCTTTCTCTACCACTCCTCATTATTTCCTGACTGCTTCTTTCTTGACAGAATCTCCAACAATATCAACAAGGCCATTTCCTCCCACCTGTTTGCCCATATATTTGTGTTTGGCGACCTTAACGCCCATCATGCTGAGTGGCTAGAGAACTCCGTCACAGATCTTGCTGGTGTACACACCATGAATTTTTCAATGACTCAGTCCCTTACACAGGTTTCTCTAATAACCCTAATGAACATGACTAACTACTAGATCTCTGCTTTACCTCCACCCCTGACTCTTACAATATCAAGTAACTCTGCCCTCTCGGAAACTCTGACCACATGGTAGTTTCCATTAGTATCTTCTTCCACTCCTACTCCACCCAAGAACCTCAAACCAGCAGAATATCTTACTGCTACCAAAGAGCTGACTGGGACTTGTTCCGCGATTTCCTGTATGACATCCTTTAGAACAAAGTATTTAGCTTTCCCGTTGAAGACTGTGCGGCTGAGGTCTCCTCTTGGGTTAAGGCTGGCACCAATGCTTTCATTCCCGCCAGGAAGTTAAGACTTAAATCCCACTCACCCCCTGGTTCTCTCCTGCATGCTCGGCTGTCATTGCCCACCAAAATCACTTCTTTCGGCTTTACCGGAGTCACATGCCAAACTATAACAGGCGCCTTTTTGCATTGGCTTGCAATGAGTGCAAAAAGATAAAGGAGCTAAGCTGATGTCTGCAACCAGAATGAAGCAGTGCATAGCATCCCGTAAGTTCAGCTCTAAAGACTACTGGAGGCTCTGTAAAAGCATGCTGAACAGCAGCAAGCCCTCAATCACCCCTCTAACCAATGAATTTGAGGTTCTCACCTCTTCAACAGACAAGGCTGAGTGCTTTGCTCGCAAATTCTCAACCAACTCGACACGAAACTTGTCTGGAGTATCTGTACCCAACTTTTCACCCCGAACCCGGGACCAACTGACATACTCATTACTCCCTCAGTGATCTCCAAAATAATTTCAAAGCTTGATCCTCATAAAGCGAGCAGTGGCAACAGAATACCAATCATTGTCCTAAAGAAATGTGCTCCTGAACTCTCCTCTGTTCTCTCTAAACTCTAACTACTGCCTCTCTGGTTCTTGCTTTCCTGCCTGCTGGAAATCCTCCTCCATGGTTCTTATATATAAAAATACTGGGGAACCCTTTGACTCTGATAATTATCACCCTATCAGCCTCCTACCAAACTTTGGCAAAGTGTTTGAAGCCATGGTACAACAGCCCACAGACTCTTCTCTGACAAACAGTATGGTTTCTGCTACACCAGGTCTACTGCTGATATGCTCACGACCATCACTGAGTATATACACCAGGCCCTTGACAAGAATTATTGTCCTAGACATCTCCAAAGTGTTTGACAGAGTCTGGCATGCTGGCCTTCTACGCGAGCTGCGGGGCTATGATATAACTGGACAATTGTTTGACCTAATCCAGTCATTCCTTTCAAATTGCACAATGAAGGTAGTATTGAATGAACAAGCCTCCCAATACTATCACACGAACGCGGGTATCCCTCAAGGCCCTTTTCTATGTCCTGTGCTTTTCCTTATCTACATTAACGATCTCCCCAATGTAATAAGATCCCAAGTAGGCATATACGCGACAACACTACAGTTTACTCACATCTCGATCAAAAATCTGCTGAGGCTAGCAAACCTCACTGCTGAGCATGAAGAGGACCTCCAATCCGTGGTGGACTGGGGAAAGAAATGGCTCATGAATTTTAATGCTTCCAAAATGAAGCTGCTATCTATTAGCCATCACAGACAATTGTTCCTACCCACCATTAGCATGGATCAAGCTAGTCTCCCTGAAAGTAAAACACTGCGCCTCCTCGGGTTAACTCTCACATCAGACCTCAGGTGGAATGACTATATAAAATCCGCTAAATCCGCTGCTAAGATGGTCAGTTCTTTGTGCAGGGCCAGGATGCTTTTCCTGTCTGAAACAATCCTGCACATATGCAAATCTACCATCCGCCCATGCATTGAATACTGCTGCCATATCTCGTCAGGTGCTCCTGCTATCCACCTAGGGGTCCTTGACAAAATCCAACGGAGAATCTGTAATGTGATCAATCCCGACTTGGCAGCTATGATACAGTCGCTTTCTCACTGATGCCATGTAGCTTCCCTGTGTCTCTTCTACAAATACTTTCACGGCTTCTGCTCCGATGAACTTAGCTCACTGGTACCCCCTATATATGAATTTACTCGAGCCACAAGATTAGCAACTAGGTCCCACCCTTTTACTGTGAAACCAATAAATTGTAAATGCAAGCAGCTTCTTTTCTCACACTTTCCACCTGTGGAATTCCCTTCCGCTTACTTGCTTTCCTGACAGCTACAATCTTCAAGAATTCAAATGTAAAGTCAATAGTCATCTGTCTCACTAACTTCATCCTCTCTTTCATGCTCCTTTCTCCGTCCACCCCACTCTCATCAATATTCTCATCCTTCTCTTACTCTCTTTCTGACACCCCCTATAACCTGTCACTCTTTCTCATAACTTCCATTCTATGTAACCCCCCTGCACAACAGTGGCAGTTAAATGCTTTGCTTGGGGTAGCACGATTATAAAAAAAAATTCGCATTACAGTTGTAGCATGTAAAAAAGATCACAAATTATTATTATTATTTTGCCATGAGTTAGCAAAATTGGAGTATTTTGCAAAAATTAATCTCAAGTCAGCATACAATCAAATAGAAATTGATGAGACATTCAAAGTAATCACGATAAACACCTCTATAAGCTTATTAAGAGGGACATGTCTACCATTTGAGATAAAAACTTCCAGCCATATTTTTCAAAAAGCTATTGGGAAAAGTAAAAAAGATGATGATATACCAGGATGATTTAGGTGTATGAGCAAGAACAAAAGAAGAGCTAAAATATAAAACAGAGCAAATTTTGGTCAGATTAAAAAAGGCAGGCTTGACCATAAAAAAAAGAGAAATGTAATTTTGACTGTAAGAAGATATCATATTTAGGATATCAAAGGAAGGCATATAACCTGATGACAGGCTAACAAAGAAAATAACAAAAATATCTGCTCCAACAAATAAAAAAGAATTAGAATTCTTTTTGGTGCTGAAAATTTTTATAGTAAATATATACCATGATACAGTGACATAATAGGACCATTTGCAAAATTACACAAAAAAAAACAAAAATGAATTTGAATGAACACAGAAGCAAACCATTACTTTTGAAACACTAAAGAATATTCTGAGGAGCAAACCAATAATAAAAATTTTTGATCCCCAAAAAGAAATAATGTTAGCCACAGATGCAAGGAACATCCATTCATGTACACATCAAAAAGTTAACATCAGCAGAAACTAATTACTCAAATATTGAAAAAGAAAAGCAAGCAATAGTATGGAGCATAGAAAGGGCACAAAACTTTTTGATAGGAAAAAAAAATTCTTATTAAAATCGAACCACAAACTATTAGAATTCATATTTAACCCAAGAAAGGAATTGCCAAAAGTCACATCATCAAGGATTTTAAGATGGGCAATAAAAATCATGGCATTCGATTTTGACATAGTGTACATAAAAGGAAACACTATTCCTCATGTAAACACTTTATCAAGATTTGCAGTTCAAGAATGAAACAGAAGAAAAAGAAAATAATGAAGATAAAATAATACACAGGGTGGAAACAGACATTCTTTCTCTAGATAGACTCAAAATAGAAACAAAGCAAGACTCAGTATTAAGGAGAATAGTAGAGAGAATAAAAAATAATACATGGAGTAATTTTTCGATGTCAGAGCAACCCTTTATGGTTGTTGGTTGTTTTGTTTTTATGGTATATCAACCTTGGCGGGTCATTTATTGCCAACCAAATTTTTATTTATTTATTGCTGGTAATACCTTTTTCTTTGAACAATTTATTATTGTTTTTATATAGGTTTTGTGTCTTGTAATACTTCTTTCTTTTCGAGTATTAAGATTCATTGGGATTTGTTTTTAAGGGCAGGGTCCCCAAGTTCTACCCTGTTATTTAACCCATAACTGAAAGGAAGGGACAGATTAATACCTTTCCCAAGGGTACCAGTGCTTAAGTGAATGCAGGGTATTCAACTGAAATTCAAACTGAGCTCACCGATTTCTCTTTCCAAGCTGATATCCACTGCACCACAATGCACATCCGTCACTATACACTTACAGCACCTGGTATTCCCAATCGGTCACCCATCTAAGTACTAACCAGGCTCAACGTTGCTTAACTACGGTGATCGAGCGAGAACCAGTGTATTCAATGTGATATGGCCGTAACCAACCCTTTAAGGAAACAAAGCACAAACTAATCATAGAAAATGACATTATATGCAATGGAGATGTAATAGTAGCTCCACAAATACTGAGGAGGGATATACTAAAAGGAGTACATGATGACGTACATTGTGGCATAACAGCAACACAGACAAGACTAAAGTTACAAGGATGGTGGCCAGGATATTCAAAAGATGTAGAAGAATACATTAAGAGATGTTCAAAATATACAGAAATAAAGAACTTTATGCAAGCAAAAATTCACTCATGGCCCAAGGAAGCAGAGCCATGGGTTAGGGTCTATATGGATCACACACATATCAGAGATATGGGATTATTCTGAGTATTAGTGGACTCATATTCAGGATGGCCAGAAGTTGTCAGAGTAAAAACAGAAAAGCCACCAAAATAAATCAAATACTAAGAACTATATTCTCAAGGAATGGAGTACCCCAGACAATAATCACTAACAATGCACCAGAATTCTGCAATGAGAATTTATGTGCATGGTTAAAACAAATTAAATGCATCCCATACAAGACATCACCACAGTCTAATCGTATTGCGGAAAGAATGGTACAAACCCTGAAAATGGGATTGAAAGCATTCTCGCCATTTATAGAAAACAGAAGCATATTTACCAAAAATGCTTCTCAGTTACAGATCGATTTCACATGCAGGAAGGAAATGGAGCCTGTCGGTATTACTGAGAAGACAAATCAGATCCCCCATAACTATGTCCTTTGCTAGGAGAGAAAAGGTGTAGTATAGAAAGAATAAATAGATGAATCCAGAAGAAGCAAATTTCCTGATGCCAAAAGAACACAACCACGGCTATATTGGAAATGAAAGGACAAAATATACTGGCACATGCAGATCAGTTCAAAAGTAAAAACATGCTGGAGGATTTGGAGATGGAAGATCAGGAACAAGAAGAGGCAGAAAGTTATGAAAGTGGAACAGAGCAGGAAATGGAAGAAGATGGACGAATATGAAGAAAGACCAAGATCACCATTAAAGAGAAAACGAGAGACAAGAGGAAGGACAGTACTGAAAATAGTAGTAGTAAGAGAAAAAAAGAGGGGTATACAACCTCTCTGATTCAAAGACATGTAGTATCATATGCAAATGAAGAGACCAGTATATATATCTATAAACACGGAGTACATGAAGTAGTCAAGATAAGACTGTCATCACAGAGAACATGCAAAGCTGTGCTATGACTACTGCTACTCACATTGATATACAATATCCAATACTAAAAAATGGTCATTGTTAGGTTAGATCACTGTAAATGTGAAGAAAAAGATAAATGCTTATTTGAAACTTAAACACAGTCTTAGTGTGAAATAAAATACAACATCTAAAATACTAAATAAATGGATTACAATTAGTGATTATGATTTAAATATTAGTTGCAAGAACTTTCACATTTTTTTAAAAATCAGTTTCACCCCAAGCAAAGCAGTGAAGCCACTAAGACACAAGGTGTTAGTGAGAGGGTGAAAGAATTAGTTAGGAACAGAAATATTACTAATGAGCAGGATGAGAAAAAATGGTCAGGAGGAAGATAGATAATGATTGACATTGCATTTTTTAGATTAACCCTCTAGGGCCATTCGTATCATATTTGATACAGTATGAAAACAAGCCTTGAAAGAAATATTTTCCTGAAAAATTTTTTAAGAGAAATATTTTATAAATTTCAAATGAAAGCAGTACTGACTGCTCAGTCAATGAATACCAAATGTTTCCTTATAGGGAAATACCAAATGTTTCCTTATAGGGAAATACTGTATCAAATATGATACGAATGGCCCTAGAGGGTTAAAGTTTGCTGGAAAGCATGGAGCCAGAAGAGCTCCATTTGTTTTTCCCCAATACTTAGCAGATTTGTCCCCTTTTAAATTCCAGCACTTGTCAGCCATCATTCTTTTGTCTCATCTTTGATACTATTCTTCCATAACTTTAATGTCCTAGTGGAATTTTTCACTTGGCTCATTACTACAATCACCCAAATTAAATTATCATTGACAAACTCAAATTTCTATCACAAATATTTAGTACAGACTAAACGCTAAGTGATTATATCCAAATACTTTATATTGTTTACATTCATAGCTTAAAACAATACAATTACACTGTTGTTATCATGATGCATTATATCCAAAGACTTTATAATGTTTCTATTCATAACTTAGAACAATACAATTACATTGTTAATGTCATTATCATCATGCTTTATCATAATACAAGAACCAGGTGTTTGAGCAATCAGGAATTCAATAATATTCATGATTATTTTTTTGTTTACAGGAGGCATTCAGAATTAATTTGAATATTATGGGAAATTTGGCTATAAAAAGTCACTTTTCTTCTTTTAATATTGTAAAGTTCTGTAGAGCAAATAAATGTTAAGCTAGCCAGTAAAAATGAACTTGATTTTTGGAGTCAATATTCCAAAATTCGGTGAGATAAAAAAAAAAAACATAAGTTGGCTTGTACCAAAACAAGTATAGGCCAGTGTTATAGTTCATTTTTTATAGTTATTCCCACAATCTTCTGTGCATTAGAAAAAGCAATCAATTCTTGGCAAGACATCGATTATCTTCAAGTTATGCTTATTGTTTAAAATCCTAAAAGGAGTTTTTAACAAAACATTGGCACAACCCCTCCACACACACACACACACACACACACATACACACGCCAAATCACTTGTTTGTAATAATCAGATCTCACTTTCAAAGAGATTTCTTTATTACTATTATTTTCAAGATGGATATGTGGTAGAGTACTTTGTTGATTATCCAGACACTTTAGGACAGAGATTGAAAAAATAAAAATTCTCAGATAATTCCAAATTCCAGATAATTGTTCACACCTTAACATACCTGCCTGTTCAGCTATTATAACCCACAAGAATCACTTTTTTTTTAGGCTGGTACTTCTTTGTATCTGCTCATAATAATGGAAACAGGTCCTCAAATCAGATAAGTCTTTGTTTGCTGTTAGAATGAGGCACTGAATAGCCTTTAACAAGCTTGATTCCTGTGACTACTGGCAGCACTGTAATAATGTGTTAAATAAGAATAAGTCTTCTACCCTTCTGTCTTCACTCAATTTGAGGTGCTAACATCTTCTGCTGATAAAGCAGAAGAATGTTTTGAACATAAATTCTCTTTCAATTCTTTTCTAGATTCGTCTATATATTAATACCATAGTACTTCCATGTGTCACGCTCTAGAAAGAGATATGAATGCACACACAGACAGATTAAATATAGGTGACATACACACAAACATGCATGATAAATGAAAGAAAACGTCAAACAGAAAATATAAAACAAAAAGATAATTATGGTAAAATATATATCAGCTATTATAAAAAAAAAAAGAGAGAGAAAGTATTATTGTACTTATAGCATTTTTGTGCCTTAAATAATAATTTCAAGTCTTTATTTGCTGTCTTCATCTTGATTCCCCTCCAACTAAAAAACATACTTTTCATCTGCTTATTTATTTTATCAAATCAGTCCTTCAATTCTCCCTGTGAACAACATAGCAAGTTGTAGTCTTTATATTATAATACAGTAATACCTACCGACGTACCTACACATGTCATGCTTTTGCTATAATGAATGACATTAAATGCATTTTGTAAATGCATCATATTTCCAGAGAAAATCATTGTAACGGAAGAAAGAATAAGCCAACAAAGAGAGGCAGCAAGAGAACGGCAGAGAAAAAGACAAAAACGATTACGAGCAAAAGAGATACAAGCAATCCATAAAGATAATAGAGAACGAATGCAAGCAAGGAGGAATGATATGAACAAAGAAAGATTTATGATTGTTATTGCAATACTTTTTATAAAATTGTTAAGTTCAAATATTTAATGATGCAACAGGAGGATTTCTATGAATATTTTATTGTCAAAGAATTTGCCATGCATTTATTCAATCATTAATTGAAAAATTAAGATTCATCAGAATACTAAAATAAGAAAACTATCAAATTTTCACAGGTTAAAACTAGTCTAGATTATCTTTGTATGACTTTCCACTTCAAACTGAGCCTCTATTGGCTGACATGCATATTTATGCTACCATCTTTAAACTTGATTCTCACAAAGCATGTGGACTTGATGATGAAGCTATAGGGAGACGAGTAATGTTTCTTGATTCGACCTTGTGTCATACATAACCATAACAAGAATTGATAGAAATTAATGTTCAATTTACAGTGGATATCGGCTCGGAACGAGAAACCGGGGAGCCGAGTTCGAATTCCAGTTAAATCCATTGTATTCACTTATGCGCAAATACCCTTAGGAAAGGTATTAATCTGTCTCTTCCTTCCAGTTATGGGTTAAATAGCAGGACAGATTGGGTTCTATAGCCTTGGTCAGCAACCAGTCTACCGCAGAAAGCAATAGCAACCTACTGCGGGATAATCTTCTGCCCAGTCAGTCATGTCTCTTTCGAGACATGATTGCCCAAGCGTGCTTCACGTGTGGCACTTAACTGACTGAATGAGTTAAAAGTATCAAGAGTGTAGAACTGTTCATAGTAGTAATTTGTTGGAAAGAGTTCATGCATATGTATGTATATATAAGCATTTGTTTGGTAGGAATGTCTTTGGATAGAGAAGAAGTAAAAGGAATCAGCACACAAGAAAGAAGGAGAAAGAGAACAATGTGCGACACGACCTTATGTCCAGGTTGTGGTTGTGGTTTTACATTTTAGTGCGTCGTCTCACTGCTCCCATCTCACTGACTGACGCTGATCTGATCGAAGTCATTTGTATAGTCCTTTAGATTTTCACACTTGATCGCTAAGTCCTTTTTACTCCTGCAAATCGCTCCCATTGGTCAGAAAACCAATCCAACAGCTACTTGCAAAATCAGGTTTCTTCGCCTTTTTCTCTAAGCACAAAGTCAATCCTTTTTCTATGCTGTAAAATCAGGATTTCACACATCATTGTGAAGTTTTGTAAAAGTGAAGAAGAAAGTTGATTTTAATTCTTAATTTCCTATCCACCACAATGGTATCTCTTCAATAGTCCTTAGAAAATATGCTCTAGAACTTGCTTCTTTCTAAACTATAAAATAAATGCTTTACTGCTTCTTGCTTTGCTGTTTGTTTGAAATCTTTTGTAGTTCCAGTCTTTAAGAACTCAGGTGAACTGCCTAATGCCTTTACATATCTATTATATTAGCCTTCTCTTTTTGGTAAGGTATTAGGAGTTCTAATCAACTTTGACATGGTTAATCACCTCACCTTGCAGGGCCTTCTTTCAGATAAGCAGAGTTTGAGTTTTGTTTAACAGTGTACCAACCTCTGTGGGTTATTTAATGCCAAAAAGGTGGGGTTTTAAGGTATTCATTTATAGTGAAAAGGTTGATTTAGTCAGATTTTAATGAACATTTTTTTGCTTTTATTCTTTTTTATTTTAGAAAACTGAAAATGTCTTCAAGTTTTGTATTCAAAAATGTTTTGCTGAGAATTTTTTTTCCTTCAAAAATGTGTTATGGCAATAATTTTTTCTTCAAAAATGTATTGTTGGTAATATTTTTCCTTCAAAAATGTATATTTTTCTATAAAAGTGTATTTGTATACTTTCATAGCATTTTAACCCCAGTTTGGAGGTTAACTTTTTGCCCATAGCTGCGACTCCGGGTCAGGGTGGACCTGAGAATAACAGCAATTAAGAGGCAGTTTCATGCTCCTCACAACCTCCCAATCAGAGGCCTTGCTGCCGGATGCAGTTTACCATCATGCCTAGGAACCTTTCAAATAAGCAATATGTCTTTTAGATCTCTAGGTTAACTGATGATGTATTAATGGCTATTACTGAAATAGTTTATCAGGCTTGAGATAAGAATGGTGAAACTGTTGTTTCAAGGCTCTTGATAAGATTTGACATACTGGTCTTTACAACTTGAAAGGTTATGTTATTTTTGAAAGAATTTTTGAACTGATTCAACCTTTCTTATCAAATTGCTAAATGAAAGATACCTTGAACGACAAATCTTCTAGATCTTTTTGCAGTAATGCAGGTGTTCCCCAGTGCTCTATTCTTGGATCTACATTATTCCTGATTTTCATCAATAACATTACTGATGTCATCAAGTCTCAACTCGGTATCTATGTGTTGTGGAGTAGTTTTCGCACTGAAGGTTATAATAGTGCTATGTCAGTTGCTCATCGACTTAATGTATCCAAAATGTTAGGAACTTGGTAATCTTCCACTGAAAGCTGACTCCTTAGTATACGGCTAACTGCTGACTAATATCAATTGCTTAGTAGTTCTACTGAACTCCAATAGAAGTCTAAGAACTCCTATGAATTTCTTCCGTTAAATCTTATTAATATAGGAGGGAGAGTCCATTATCTGAGGAATAGGTGCGTTTCCCCATAACACTATGACAATGACACACCTATTTACTCGTCTTAATGTTAAGTTTGGTCAGTTCGATAAAGTCAAATTGGCAGCTGATCTCAAAAATGACCTACAATCTGGGGCAAGAAATGGTTTGTGTAGCATCATATGCAAATTAGTATAGAGAATAACTGGAGAAGTAAGGGAAAGGAAAAAAACCCTGTCATCATAAAGGACACAGAGAGCTGTGCTACAACTACTACTACGTGCAAAGAAATGCAAAACATAACAGCTTGTAAATTTAAATGTCTCCAAAACGGAACTGTTCTCTTTAAATTGTCTGGAAGAACCAATTTTGCCTTCCATCAGTATAACTGATGCTAACGTCCAGGAGAGTGACTCTTACAACATATAAGATTAACATTTTACACTGACATAAAGTGCAGCTCGGTCAGCTGCTAGAAAACTTGGTTCCATCTGTCAAACTAGACAGTTTTGTCTACCATTCGTCAGTCAGTTAAGTGGCATACGAGAAATACGCTTGGGCGATCATGTCTCAAAAGAGACATGACTGACTGGGCAGAAGATTATCCCGCAGTAGGTTGCCATTGCTTTCTGCGGTAGACTGGTTGCCGACCAAGGCTATAGAACCCAATCTGTCCTATTATTTAACCCATAACTGGAAGGAATAGACAGATTAATACCTTTCCCAAAGGTATTTGCGCGCAAGTGAATGCAATGAATTCAACTGGAATTTGAACTCAGCTCCCCGATTTCTCGTTCTGAGCCAATATCCACTGCACCACAGCACACATCCAATTAGTACTTGCCTTAAATATTGCTGCTATATCTGATCTGGTGTTTCTGCAAGTGATTCTTGATAAAATACAACAAAGAAACTTCAGTCACTTTTCTACCACCATAACAACTTCCCTGTGTCTTTTTCTAGAAATATTTCATGGTAATTATTCTAATGAGCTTTCCTCTTTAGCACTTATTCTTTATAAATTTAAACACTGTACTGCTTTATTGATGATAAGGTCTCAGCAATTTACAGCTGAAACAGTGAGATGTAACCATAAATTCTATACTAACAGTCTCTTCTCTTGTACTTCTTGCTTGCAGAACTCTTCTAGGTCCTTGCTTTCCAGTCAACTTTGATCCTAAAAATTTTAAGGAAAATATCAATCGTTATCTTCTACCTCCTTAATTCCTGTTCTTTATTTGTTCTCTCTTCTTAAGGTTTTTTCCGTCTCATTCTGTTTTGATAATTTAGGCATTCAGTTATTTAAAAAAATATTATCATTGTATGATAATATCTTTTTGAATAACTGAATGCCTAAATTATCAAAACAGAATGAAAAAAAATTCCTTTTCTGAAAGAAATTTAACATTGATATTGTTGTGTTGCTTCGTTTTGGTATAATTAGAAGATAACACAAATTTGAATTAATGATGTTTATTTCTGGTATAAAACTTTAGGTTTTTACATCAAGTTACAACCTTTAAATTTTGTGTGGATACAGGAGCAGACTAGCTAAATTCTCTTCACTGTGGGATGATAGTAGTAAACGAGCCTATCCCTTCTGGACTCTAGTCGTCAACTGACTAGCGTCTTTCGTTCTTTAAAATCTCCTAGATAAACTACTGTTCTTAACATCTACTACCAAAAAAAAAAAACGGTTCCTTATTTTGCCGCCCAATTTTGAATTCTTGGCGTCAGTGTGTCTATCTTTTTCTATTTTTAGAATACTTGCCATTTTATGAACCGTAACAATATTATCAAATAACATTTTCAAACACTTTCAAGATTTTGACTAGTTTAATTTTTTTTATGAAAAAAAATGTGACAGTTTTTCTGGTCTTAGCTTGTTTTTTTTTCCCCCTTAATTCCTGAAACTGTATTAAAGTCAGTTTATTTGTAAGAATAGCAGCCAGTTGAAAGGGCAACAAACTTAAACAGAATCACGGGTTTGGTTTTTGAAATTAGGCACTGGACATCAACATGGGCAATATTAATTATTATCCTATTCATCTTCAAAATTCTATAGCATGGTTATAATTCCAACAATACTCTGGTCACTTATGTGTTCATGCCCAGAGCCGTTCCGATTAAAGCAACCATACATCAATGTTTAATGCTGCAGTAAAAAGATGTTTTTCTAAAATTCTAAAAATACTTGTCTAAAATAAAATACCAGAATCAGTTTAGTTTGGATAATTAAAAAATGTTTCTATGATATAATTTTTTCTTTTTATTTCACATCTCGATAGACAAAGTTCAGAAAATCAACATATTGATAATTTGAAAAGTACTGCAGATCTTAGAATCACTGTGCAGAGTTACAATTCCAGACTTATCTGTTGGATTCATTTTCACATAAATGCCCTTAGGAAAGATGAAGAAACTGTTTCTTCTCCAATTAGTTATGGGTTAAATAGCAGAGAAGATTGGGCTCTCTAGCATCAGATCTAAGAGAATGTAGTAAACTATGAATTTACAAGTCATGGAAAAGATAACAGGAAACCACTCCACTATGTATTCCAAGCACATATGGTAATTTACAGGTAATAAAGAAAAATAATCTGCAAAGAGTCATAATCACTTACATTTTGAAGGGGCATATAATTTTAAAAAATATCAATTTCTTTTTAGTTTTTTTACAATGAAAAATTTTATTTGATTTCATTTTTTTTTTTTATTCAGCAAATAAAGTATATATAAATTTTAAACGTTTTCTATGGTTTAGTTTTTTTTAGTACCACTGACATGTTGATGGCAGTTGCAATCATAAATGGTTGAATAGTATTAGATAGTAGCAGAGTGTACAGAAAGACACGTGGGCCTAGTCACGTTTCACTGACTGCAGCTTCCTTCCTGACTGACTGATTTTTGTTTTGTGGTGATGCGATTATTACAAAGGCTAACACTAACAGTGGCGGTGGTAGTAGTAGTAGTAATAGAAATAGATAGTCTTTCTTTAGCTATGATCCGTTTCATGATAGTGGTGGCACGCAAGTAACGACACCATAGTTTTAACTTTTCATAATGTAATGATGATTATGATGGTGATCGTAGTAGTGGCTGTTGTTGAATGATGATGTAAAGAAGATAGGAACGAAGAACAAGAAAAGCCACTACCACTACTATTGAGAATCAGTATTACGACTACTATTTTATTACAGTTTTTAGTTACAACTATGGTAATTGGAGCGACCAGGGAAAAATTCAATTTCACCGGATTTCCTTAGTCAACATTCATCACAAATACATAAACGAAAAGGTAATAATAACAACAAACAAATTAATTATTCCTTAATGTACTAATGTTATGTCGACACAGTGAACATATTGAATTTGACGATGATAAATGTGATTTTTTTGTGTATGTATGGATGGAGAGAGGTGATACCCTCATGGCTTCATCGGTTGATTCATACTGGTACTTATTGATGTCTTAAAAGTGTTCGAGGTTTTTTACACTCAAACACAGGTTTGAAACGATAACAATAACATAAACAGATGGGGTTGTTTTTTATTACTAAATTTTAACAAATTTTTAATAATTAAAAATTTGTTTTAAATTTATTTCTGATTTGAATATACACTTGTGTGTGGGAAGGGAATATGGCTAAGTCTGATTTCACAATTTAGACATTTTTCACTTAAAGTGGCGAAAGACCATTAAACAACACAAAAATCAAAATAAATGTTAGAGATTTTACAGTTAGACAGTACTTCTCGTTTTCATGCAAAAAATATTTTAAAGTAAAATAAAGTAAATTTTATATGTAATTTTTTTAATTGATAAAGTAAAAACGGGTTTGACAAAAGGAGTGATATTTTTAAACAACAGTAAAAACAAAAATAAATCAATAGAAAGTTACCTTTTTTAGGTTTAAGGAATTTTTTGTAATTAATGAAAAATACATTTTAGAAAAATAATTATTAGAAAAATAACTAAATGAACAAAAAAAAAAACAACATCAACGAGGGCTTTAAAAACTTTTTTGGCAAATTTTGCACAAAATAAATTACAAATTCTAGCGGCAATAAAAAAAAATTTGGAACACAAGCAAAAAGTACGCTAAAAATTTAACATTTTTTCAAAATCACTCACCATTTATGAAAATATTGTGATCATGTTGGCAAAAGTTGTCCACTTCAAAAGGTAGCACCCCTCTCTTAAAAACATTTCCCCAAACGTTTTAATTCCTCGTTTAACAATCTCTAATCACTGCTTCTCTACATTTTCCAGTTCCCTTCATGTTTGAAGAATTCAGGGGTGGGGAGAGCAGTTGTCTCTTTTTGCGTGCATTTCACACGGTTTAGATTCTAGAAACTAAAAAAAAAAAGTAAATGGAAACAAAAACACCAATTCGAGGAAAAATTTAAGGAGGAGAAAAGAGCAGATGTCAATCTAGTTTAGTAGCTGTCATCTTTTTAGTAGTTGTTTTGTCTACGTTTGGATTGTTGTGACTGTCACAGCGTAAATGAGTGTGGAAATGTGAAATAGAATCTTATTTCTCACGTCAACGGAGTTTTATTTTATTTATTTTTTGTCACAGTTGAATTCTTGAAAGTTAAAGTAACTAAAAATAAACACGTTAATAAAAATTTAAAAAAAATGTCTCGTTTGGGAATATAAAAATAATTGAGCGAATACAACTTGGTGACAAAAATTTAAAAAAAATCATGTCATTCCTCGTGGTTTGTGGAGGAAAAAGCGTGAAGAAAATGAACATTGTTTGGAACACAAGTAAATTTTTAATGTTGAATTGTTTTGAACTTTGAAGCATTAAGTCTTTTTTTTTATCTTCTTTTAGAACCTGTGTTAACTAAAACTTTCTTTTTAATTAACTGTGGTAACCAATAAGTCAGGAATAGAGACATTGAGAAGGACAGGTGTACGACTTCAGCGAAAATAAATTGAAACTAAACATCAAAGCTGAATCTTAAATTAAATATTTTCAATGCGTCTCATATTGCGAATAAAGTGCTTTCGGTAATATCTGAACTGTTTTGGATATGCAATAATAAAAAAAAAAGGAAAAATGAATTATTTCTATATTGTTTTTACTATAGAAACGTGTTAACTCGTCATAAATAAAGGAAACTAAGTGTTTTCTACTTTTAAACCATAAAATCCTATTTTTCAATAACTCATAATTTTTAGAACACACCCTCTTTTTTTAAATTATTTTTTTTCGTTGCATCTGTTTCAGTTTTCAATTATTGTTATTCGTATAACACTATAAAAAACGGTACCTCATTTTATTATCAGCAAATCTTGTAATTTCGAACACCAGACAGGGTATGTAGTACCCCTCTTAATGACCTTGTTTTGTAATAAAACTTTTTGTTTCTTTTATTAAGGGTGGCCTTGCCTTGTACCAAATTGAGCTATGCTTATCTATTGAAACAACAAACATGAAATAAATTGTCTGGGCCAATGAAAAAGGCCTTTATAACACTTTTACAGTGGTTCTATTTTTCTCTTACACATTTTTTTAATTTCTTTGCGGGTTAATTTTATTTTTATAATCATTATCTTTGTAATTCGTTCATTCTTGGTTTTTTTAGTTGTTTAAAACATAAAAACACTTACTTTGTTTAGTTCTTCAAGTATTTGTGAATAAACATCAGATAAAAAACCTGAGTGAGAAGTCAAGCACATGGCTTGCCATGATTATCACGATTACTGAAATAAATAAAATTTACTTCACTTAATATTGGAGGAGAATTTAGTTTCAGTAAAAAAAATCTCTGTCTACACTCTGTAGTGGCTAGTCTCATATTTCGGGTTTTTCGATACAAATAAAGAAAGGTGGGTTATTTTTTAATTTATCTGAACTTCATAACCAAAGTACACAATCAGAACAGCAACCACGTGTTAATTTTTAAAATGCATTCCCCACCCCCGACTTTTTAAGCCTTATTATTTTTAAATATTTTTTAGGTCAATGCATTTCGATGCAATTATTAAACAGAACTTTTTGTGTGTGGGTAGGATGGTTGTTTTTTGTTAGGCATCACAAAAAAATGATCTTCATTTGCTGTTGCTCAATTAATTCCTCATTTTTTTTTTTCAATTTCAGTTACTTAAATAAAATTCCTTGAGACAGTACACCATTTAAAAAAAAAATTTTTTTTTATATATATATATATATATATAATTTCGATGTTTTATCCACGTTGTCTTCAGGCTAGGAAAGAGTCAAGCAAGCAAGTGTAAAAAATTAATATAAGCGAAAGAGTGGATCATAGACTCAGAAAAATGCTTAGGAGTTAACAGTTGTTCTCGATCTTATTTTTTGCTTTTTAATTTTATTTTTAAGTTAACGGAATCAATTTCAAGATTTTAATTCCAACCCATTTTAATTGATTGCTTAAGTTTATGAAAACCCAATAGCGAACATTCAGTTTAAACTAAATTTAAATATGCTCGCTATTTGTTTTTCTTCAATCACTTCAATGTTCAAAAGTTTCTTTTGAATCAAAACCTTTTTTTTTTAGTTTTCACAACTGTAGCATGAAAAGTACAGAAACTTTTTGATTAAAAAATAAATTAATAAAAATAAAACTAGTTCATGAGTGAATAATGAAAACTAGCAAAAAATTCATTTGATTAAATTTTCAATCATTCAATCAACTTTTTTGTTTGCATTTTTTTTTTTTTTTTAGTTTTAACGTTTTTAACACTTTATTTTTTTATTTAACTTGTTTCTAATGAGCTGAGCACATTCGTATGCAAACCAAAAAATTTCCTCAAAAAGTTACCGAATTATTTTTTGGACCAATACAAATTTTGTGTTAAGTAATCTTTTTACTTGCTTTAAAATATTTTACACTTACAGTTACTCACATTTCTCACAATTATTTTTGCCAAGTCAGCTGATTTTTTTTTTCTTTTTTTTTTTATCAAGTTGAAGAAAAAATTGTTTACGTCATCACTTAAAGAAAAAAATGCATGTCGGATATGCCTCCTTCCTTCCAAAATATTGATCCACACTTCACTTAAAGAAGTCAGTTGGTTGGAAACAAATGAGTGCATGTAGAAAAAGGTAGCTAGTGATGAAAAAAAAATCACCAATTTAAGACCAAACAGTCTTTCACTTTGTTTCACAAATTAAATAATAGGATAAAAAAATGGACACATTTTCTTTCTTGTTTTTTAATTTTTATCAACAATAGCTCCAAAATTTTCAGAAAGTTTTCAACTGAGAGACTCATAACACTAACAGCCAAGGAATTTAATATTTGCGATTATTTTATTTATTTACTAGCAGTAGGTACCCAGCGTTGCAAGGGGTGGGAAGAGAGTATAAATCGACTTTTAATTTTTTTATACGACCCACATCTGCAGGCATTAAATAAGGGAGATAATTTTTGTATTTTTTGAAAGAGTTTTTCTCCATGTAAAAGTTACTGTACTGAAATTATCATTAACAAAAACAAAAAGTACTTGAAAATAAAAAATAAAACAAAACTGAAACTGAGGACTATGCACAATTTCTTTTACTTTATTGTTAGAATAATAAATTTGCAAGGGGTGTGTAAGTTTTGAAACAAATTGGATGAAAAATGAAGTGTATATGCCACAAAGAATTGATGGAGATGCTCAACATCCACAATATATTTGGGAAAGACATAAGAGTAATCAAGAATCTCTACTGGCAGCAAACTGCTTGCATATGGACAGGTAATGAAATCAGCAGATATACAAAGGCGTCTAAGACAAGGATGTGTCTTTTCATTGGATCTATTCAACTTGTATAGCGAGAATATTCTGAGGACCCTAGATGTTATGCCAGGATTTGTAATTCGGGGCCACAATTTGAACAACATAAGGTACGCAGATGATACAATGCAAACACAGAAAGGAAACTACAAGACCTCCCACAGAAAGTAACTGAAGAGAGTGACAAAAATGGACTACAAATAAACTAAGAAAACCGAATACATGGTCATCAGTAAAAAGAGCAGCCCAAAATGCCAATTACAGGTGGGTGATACTAAAATCAAGCAAGTACAAAAATTTATACCTGGGAAGTGTTCTAACAGGAAACGAAAAGTGCAATACAGACATCGGAAAGCGAATTGACATGGTGAAGGACACATTCTAGAAGCTGAGTAGACTATTAAGAGACAAGAAAACTTCACTAGAAACTAAGAAGAGAGTAGTGGATTGCTATGTGATGTCCGTCCTTCAATATGGCAGTGAATGCTGGACAATATCATCAAAGATGAAGGAAAAACTTGAAACAACGGAAATGTGGTTCTACAGAAGGATGCTGTGGATATCATGGACCAAGCATATGAGCAATGATGAGGTTTTGGAAAGGATGGAAATGAAAAGGAAATTAATATTGAGCATGAGGAAGGAGGGCTTGGAGAATTTGATACTAACAGGCCAGATAAAAGGAAAAAGAGGCAGAGGAAAGCAATGAATAACATATTTGAAGGGCCTGAGCAGGTAGATGACAGAACAGGGGTTGTGTGGGGTAACAGGAGAAAGTGTGCTAAGAGCCACCAGGGATAGGGAGACGTGGAAGGCACATAGAAGAAGGTTAATAGAAATCAGTGAATATATACACACACACACTGACACACATCTTTAGTTTTATTTATACAGATAGGACAAGGTAAAAAGAAAATAAAAAAAGAATAATCACTGTTTTTGTTTACTTTGATGGAGCATAACATAAAAGGAGAATTATTATTTGTTTCAATTTTTCTTTCTTTAGTTTTATAGTTTTTTGTCAAGATTTTAATTTGTCTTTTAATTTTGTTTTGTTTTTAAATCAAAATTAGTATTTTGTGTTTTCTGGCTATTTTCCACGAAGTAGTTATGCTATTTATTTTTCCTAATGTAATAATTAAATGGCAAATGAAAAAAATATGAGTAATAAATAAATAGTATTTATTAGTGTTTTACTAGTATTTAGTAAATACTAGTAAAAAATGAACAAAATAATCATTTTTTTTTTTAATCATATCACCCCAAGCAATACAGCAACGCCACTGATGTGCAGGGGGCTACGTAAGAGTGAAAAGATTGGAAAAGAGAAAGCCGGAAACCACATCCTAAACAAGGAACAAGGGATGAGCCTCTTCACCTGTTCAATAGACGTGGGTGGAGTGTGAACCGGGCGATAGTTTAGTCTATTTACTCCAATTGAAAAAAAAAGAAAAGAGTGAAAAGATTGGAAAAGAGAAAGCCAGAAACCACATCCTAAACAAGGAACAAGGGATGAGCCTCTTCACCTGTTCAATAGACGTGGGTGGAGTGTGAACCGGGTGATAGTTTAGTCTATCTACTCCAATTGAATAAAAAAGAAAAGAGTGAAAAGATTGGAAAAGAGAAAGCCGGAAACCACATCCTAAACAAGGAACAAGGGATGAGCCTCTTCACCTGTTCAATAGACGTGGGTGGAACAGGTGAAGAGGCTCATCCATTGTTCCTTGTTTAAAAAAGTAAATCCAAACATATGTAAACTACTCCTTGGCAATCTCACACTCATGTCAGAAATCGGTTTTTAAATTCAAGAAAACTGTAAAAGCCAGCAAGCAATGCTAATTTTCTATGCAAGCAAGATTTCCCAACTTGGAAGATTAGCTTTTAACTGTATTTCCATTTGGTCTCCTGCTGTAAGAAGCTATCTTATTAGGAAGTAGTGCATGATTTTGAATATGTTTAAATAAAAAAAAAGCTATTTTAAAATCATGCACTATTTCTTTATTTTTGTGTGTAAAACTAATAAAAAATGTTAGCATAAAAAAAAACTAAACCGGTTTTAATTTAAAAATTCACAGAAAAGATTGTCTTTTCACTCATTTACTCATTAAATTTAAATTTAGTCATGATAATAACGAGACTGACCAAAAATTACATGTTGATGAACAGAGACAAATGACCAAAAATGAAACTAATCAAATACATGGAAATTCCATTCTTTTGACAACTAAGATTATCCATTGGCATTTTTTAAACTTTTGCCACTGCTCTTCTCTCACCATTTGCCTGTATCTTTTCATTCTCTCTATTATTCCTTTCAATCTTTATTACTTACGTTTTTTTATATATTCATGCTTAATGAATTTGTCTATACTTCTGAAGTGAGGTAGTATTTACATTATTTATACTGTTCAGACTGTTGTTCTTATCTTTATTGGCATGTTTACGACATTTCAGCTGTTGTGCATGCCAACTTTCTTCAGATGCTAGGGATTTTTAACCAAACCCTTCATTTCGATCACTGAGGTATATCATTCTCATTCTATGTGCAATGCCACTTCCAGATGCCATGTAGTGATCTCCCTTTAACTTGAGTATCTAAGGATGCATGGCCCAGTGGATAGGCATTGGTTAGTTCCAATGATTTGATTCAAAGGGTTGAGTTCAATACTTGGCTACAGCAGTGGTGAACAAATAATTTAGAGAATTGAGTTCAAGGGATATATATATATATATATTAGTCATCCACATACAAGCCTGTTTCACTGTATCACAGCTCATCTGTGTGGCTAGACACATCCACTTACTTCTGGCCGAGATCGAAACTCAACCGATTTGGTGTCAGTCGGAGTCACTACTCTCTAAGCTATAGGCGCATGAAATTAGAGAAATTTTAATGTGTTGTATGTAAGCAGTGTATACACATGCCAATCACCGAAAGAACTCAATTCATTTCTGAGGAGTCACACATATAGCAGAAGTGGAAACTGTTTTTAAAATTTTCTTCTCCAGAGAGCTCAATCATAATGAGAGCATAATATATTAGTCATTCACATACAAGCCTGTTTCACTGCATCACGGCTCATCAGTATATATATATATATATATATATATATATATATATATACACTGGAATTAGGTTTATACAGTAGAACCTTGTAGTACGAGTGCACCATTATATAAACGACTTGCTTCACGAGTTGCTAATCATAATAATTTTTGTATTGTACGACGAGTAAAACTCTACTGTACGAGCAACTGTTATACACAGTGGCAGTCACTGATTGCGATAAAGGGAGGCAATTCATAGCATTGCTAGCTGACGTCATTGATTTCTAAGAAATAGCATGGTCAAAGTCAAGTTGAAGCACATATGTGAACACCAGGCATTCTGAGTATTTGTTCACTTATTTAGAGAAAATTATTTGAAGTACCCATCATAGTACCTGCCAATGCTATGAATTGCCTCCCTTTTACCTTAGTTAACGATTGCCAACTTGCTCAATTCACGCATTCAATTCACCCCCTCCCCAACCACTAAGTACAGCCTGCACTTGCTCAATTTACTACTTCATTTCATAGTGGTAAGATTTCAAGTGTTTTGGGGTTGTAAATTTTCTATGTTTCGTGTATTTTTTAAAATTTATTTTATGTTAATATTTTGTGTTAGCCATGGGTCTGAAGAAAGTAAGTACTAAAGATTGTGGTGATTAGAAGAAAAAGCTTATTATGACAGAAGCGAAGAAAGAAGTAATGGAAAGACACGAGAGAGGAGAACGTATAATGTATTTGGCATGGCAAGACAACTGAGCGACGTCAATGATCTACACCATCCTGAAGAAGAAGAATCTGATAATGGATATTACACCAGCAAAAGGTGCCTTCAGGCTGTCCAAGCAATGAACAAATATCCATGAGAAAATGGGAAAGCTGCTTCTCCTTTGGATCAAAGAGAAGCAGCTTGCAGGCTATACTTTAACAGAGATAATTATTGCTGAGAAAATCCAAATGCTGTATCAGGATTTCCTGAAGCAGAACTCAGAACCATCAATGCAAGAGACTCCAGCAGAAGAATTTAAGACCAGTCAGAGGTGGTTTGAGAATTTTAAGAAGCGAACTAGTGTGCATAATATTGTGAGACACAGTGAAGCAGCCAGTTCTGATACAAAGGTAGCCAGAAAGTTTGTGAGAGTTTTATTCACTCATTGCAGAAGAGGGATATCTTTCAACAAGTGTTCAACTGTGATTAGACTGGTCTCTCTTTAAACAGCTGCCCAGAAGAATGTATACCATGGCTGAGGAGAAAAAGATACCCGGCCACAAGACTATAAAAAAATTTGAAACAAAAGACCTTACTTTTTTTTGTTTTTGGTTTCCAATGATATTCCCTCTGTAAAAAGCCCAATAGATATTTGTGATAGAGGTTTACCAAGTAAGAGGTAGAATAAGAAAGAGACAGTTGAATTTTGAGGACACGTAATAAGGAAAGAGGGCTGAGAAAATTTGACACTCACGTGACATGTTAAAGAAAAGTGGGACAGAAAAGCAAAAATATAACCTACGTAACAAGCCTGTGTAAGTGATCAGTGGAACAGGAATTAACAAATTTTAGAAAAAAGTGCTATAAAAGAAAATAAGTATTGGAGAGTCATGATCGCCTACATCTTGAAGGAACACAGGGACATAGAAGATAGAAAACTAAGGTGGGAGGATGGGAGTAAGGAATTTGAGGACCCTAGATGTTATGCCAGGATTTGTAATCAGAGGCCACAATTTGCATAACATACAGTATGCAGATGATACAGTGCTGATTGCAGACACGGAAAGGAAACTACAAGACCTCCTACAGAAGATAGCTGAAGAGAGTGACAAAAAAGGACTACAAATAAACTGCAAGAAAACTGAATACATGGTCATCAGTAAAAAGAGCAGCCCAAAATGTCAAATACAGTTGGGAGATACTAAAATCAAGCAGGTACAAAAATTTAAATACGTGGGAAGTGTTCTAACAGAAGAACGGAAAGTGCAACACAGACATCAGAAGGCGAATTGGCATGGCAAAGGATGCATTACAGAATCTGAGTAAAGTATTAAGACACAGGAAACTTTCACTAGAAACAAAGATAAGAATACTAGATTGCTATGTGATGTCAGTTCTTCAATATGGCAGTGAATGCTGGACAATATCCTCAAAGATGAAGGAAAAACTTGAAGCAGCTGAAATGTTATTCTACAGAAGGATGCTGCGGATATTGTGGACTGAGCATGTGAGCAATAATGAGGTTTTGGAAAGGATGGAAGCGAAAAGGAAATTAATATTGAGCATCAGGAAGAGACAACTAAAGTTCCTGGGACATGCAGTGAGGAAGGAGGGAGAACCTGATACTAACAGGCCAGATAGAGGGAAAAAGAGAGAGGAAAGCAGCAACATATTTGAAGGACATGAGCAGGTGGATGACAGAACAGGGGTTGTGTGGTGTTACAGGAGAAAGTGTGCTCAGAGCCACCACGAATAGGGAGCATTGAAGACCATGATCGCCTACGTCCTGGAAGTACAAAGCACATAGAAGTTATCTGTATTTGCCATCACTTCAAAAGAGTGGTCTGACAATATAGTCAAGACCACAATATAATTATAATGCAGTCTTTGTATAGCTGACTTCTATCAGTGTCATCTTAGTCATCTAACAATTGGTATTGTAAATGATTAACAAATGAAATTCTTTTTTCAGACATGATAATTTAAATTTAAAGTTGAGCATCTCTATTTTTCACATGTATTTTTTACCATTATATGACATTACTTGCAGAGATAATTTAGGTTCAGAATTTTTTTATCAATGTTGCTAATTGTCTTGTCTGTGAAACAATTTGAAGATAATGGCTTTAAAAAACATTGTTGGAACCAATCAGTATTTGATTATCTAATTATTTTCTTTTTTAATTCTGTGCTGATTCTCAAGCATTTCTACCATGATCTTTAAGGAAGATTTTACACATATATATATAAAAGCACAAAGAGATTGTCACTTTAACTGAGCAGGTTCATGCCAATTTCGAAGTTTCATTAGAACATCATACTGGTATCCTCATGAAACTTTGAAGTTGGCATGAACCTGCTCAGTTAAAGTAACAATATCTTTGTGCTTTCAATACTCTAACTCCACCCCAATGTCGAGCACTTTATGATAAAAAACCTGCTTGCCAAAATGCATTTTATCAGTAAAACCACTGAAAAAAAAACAACAACCTTGGCAGTAAATATTATCCTAATTAAATGCTATATGTGTGTGTGTGTGTGTGTGTGTATGTAACGGCCAGCTACTCTTGTTTTACAAGTACATCCATCTTCTAGGGCTGATGTAATGAATATGCATACACCTTGGTTCCCCTTTACAGTATTATAAATACAGACTAAGGTGGGGAGGCCTAGAACTATGCCTATTGGAATGCTTATTGACTACACCTATTGCATAAGCCTACGCCTAAGCATACTGCATATGACTGCGGCAAGTACCAGTTCATTACAGCTACTTGCTAGATTGTTCTACCCGCTTACATTTGCCAAAACCACTTAGCTACTTTGAATAATATATATATCTCTTTCCAGGACACACACAACCCCTGTCACACCTGTCATGTGTGTTTGTGTTCAACACCCATAGAGTCCACTTTTGGTTTTTGTTACAACTGTGCTGATTGCCATAATTGTATTATTTTAATGCAATAAATAGTGTTACAACTGTGCTGAGGGGAGATTAGTTACAGTTTCTATCAAATTTAGCAGTTTGAGTAATGCCAGTATGCTCAAACCCTGTGACTTTATGCTAGAACAACTATCAATGGCTACTGAACAACTCTGTTGACTCAATTTCATTCACAAGGCTTAACCCTCTAGGGCCATTCGTATCATATTTGATACAGTATGAAAACAAGCCTTGAAAGAAATATTTTCCTGAAAAATTTTTTAAGAGAAATATTTTATAAATTTCAAATGAAAGCAGTACTGACTGCTCAGTCAATGAATACCAAATGTTTCCTTATAGGGAAATACCAAATGTTTCCTTATAGGGAAATACTGTATCAAATATGATACAAATGGCCCTAGAGGGTTAAGTCAACCTTTGGTATGAGTTTTCAGGCACTTTCCAAAAGTTTTACACACTGGGATCACCTCTCCAGACCATCAAAATGACAAAAAGTGACCTTTCTGACAAATCAACCATTATATATATATATATATATATAATGTGCAAATTTTCATGAATTAATCCTATCTGTAGTATAAGACTAATGTTTATTGATTATATAAAGATGATGTTATTGGAAATGGTGTTACTTACTGTATTCTTAGAAATTCAAAATAAATTAAATAACAAAACTGATTCTATATAATGTTTTTTCTACATTCCCTAAAAGAGAAACCATTGTTTTGTTTATGTTTCATCATGGGATCTCTTGCAAATACTGATTCTTCTTTCTCTTCTTTTACTTTAGCTAAGCGGTTACAGCCTGGTGTACTATTGACCATTTACTTATACTTCATCAACAATCACAAATTATTTCTAATAAGAGTATGATGATGTACAGTAATAGTACATTTCATTGCTGTTGATGCAATCAAAACTCCATGTTTAATTTTCTCAGCTGATCATGCATGGATAGAAATTGATTTCATTGATATAGAATTATTCTTTACATAGGAAATTTATTATGAAGTTATGCCAGTAATATATAAGGTAGAAATGATTTTATTACTTTTATTATCAGTTTGTTTGATAATGTGAATCTTTATATGTATGTTATTGGTTATCACACCAAGGCCGAGGTTAATCTGCTGACAAACATCACTTAGAATTTAAGGGTGGTTTTGAGGATTTAAAGATTGTCTCATATGTGGAAGTATATGGTGTGTGTGTGTGTGTGTATTCACTAAATTTCTAAAGAATTAATGGATTTATTTTTAAACAGATACTTTTATTATATGAAACAGTATTATACTGGTTTCATATTTGAAATAAATGCCACATTTATATTTATTAAACAATGTGTATTATATCCATTGGCCTACCTGAGCTTTCAGAAAGTCTTAGTTAAGAAAATATACTTACCAGCAACACACTGAATCAAATATTAGTTTCACCTATGTCATTTTCTATTAACTGGTATAGTTACTTGTAATTCTGTCGTACCAGTTCACCATGTTATAAGTAGGATGGTCTTTGCCAAGATCCACAGTCTTCACTCACTCAAAGCTCTTTTTAGCAATTGATCTTATAAAGTGGCTGTATACAGCAGACAGTTTAGATATTTTTGAACGGGTTTGAGACCATGCATGACATCCATATCAAAGTCTCAATCTGACAAGGTTAGTTCAGAATATGACGCGAATTTTCAGGTCAATGCTTTGGTTTTGTATCAATTTGTGGTCTTGAGTAAAACTATCTTTAGTGCAGCCTATTCTATGTTTGATTTTCTTCTCTCCCATATTAAATTTGTTGTAACTGATCCATACACTAAAGCATTTTGTGTGTTCAGCATTTACTAATTCCACATCCTGAATTTTTATCATGGAATCAGGGTATATGATTCACTGTTTTCATTCCAATTCCAGATCATTGTTTCTTTTTTTGGAAAACATTCATCTAAGTCCTATTTCTTGACATAATTGGTAGATGATGTTCATTTTCTGTTCAAGATCATTCTTATCCAAACTATGAATACCTATGTCATCAGCATAGCTCCCCTTATCATCTGTATATCTAAATCTAAACTTATTTATAAATGGAACTTTGTCTGTGTGTATCCGTTACCTATAGACTCTGAAATGGCTGAACCGATTTTCTTGAAAATTTACACATTTGTACCATAAGCATCTGTGAGTGTTCTTAGTTAGTTTTTGTGTCGAGGTACCCCCGATAAATATCGATAATCGAAAAAAATTGGGTTATAGAAGGAGTGGTTCGATTTTAATCAAATTTGATACACTCATAGACAAAGACATAAGAAACGATATTCAGAAGTTTCAAGGTTGTAGTTCTTACAATAGTGCAGAAAATTGATAATATATATATATATATATATATATATATATATATATAAAAGACAAGATGTTTGTGTGTGTGTCTGTTTATCTGCCTGTATGCCTGTATTTTTTTTCAGCCTTTTTATTTTAATTGCTTCGGGTTTGGCTCTAAGTAGGCATAATTGTAGTTCTTAGTCTCAGCCAAGATACCATTTACTCAGAGGACTTGTTTAACCTTCAAAATTCAGTTTACGACGAAAAAACTTATTTGATATCGATACCAGGAAATCAAAATTTGACTTACATCCATTCATTTTTCTTTCAGTCTATGGTTTCGCTTTAATTGGAAACAACTATTGCTTTTTAGTCTTTCGTGCCAACGTCCAAAGAGTTTGAGCTCCAGGACCATGGATTAGTTTTAAAGCTTTCATTACACCCGAGCAATGCTGGGCTATATTGCTAGTTGGCCTCATAAGGAAAGAAGAAATATATACATTTTTCATTAAATAACACAAATTTACATAAATTAATAACTATATATCCCTTTATTTTTCATTTAAAGTAAATAATCCTTATTCCCTATAATGGTTGTGCATGTGTTTCCAACAGGTCAGGACCAATAACATTACAGACCCCCCCCCCCAATCCCGTGGATTTTGTCAAAAATCTTAAGATATATTACAGTATCTCCAGATCAGATGTGACAGCAATATTCAATACATGGACATGGTAGATTTATAAATGTGCAATATTGATTCTAGTGAGTAAAATTGTTTTGCACAATATAATGAACCAACTTTGCTAGCAGCAGACATAGCAATTGATTCTCATTTAATTTAGTGAAGTAACATACTCAAACTCATTCCTAAGTTGTATATATGATAGTGGTGTAGTATGAAAATGAGGACATTGCTTGAGTTTGTCCCCCTTCTCCCTAGAAAAATCTCAGCTCCTCTGTTCCACCGACACACACTTTCAGAGATCCACAATTACCACTGTTGCTTGCAGAAACATACAGTCTCCCATCAAACTTCTGATTGGACTATATAAAAAATATCCCAAGTGTAATGTGATTCATAAAATTATCAATAATACTTCTTTATTCAGTCAAGTGCCATACGTGATACATGCTTTGGGTGATCATGTCTCGAAAGAGACATGACTGACTGGGCAGAAGATTATCCCACAGTAGGTTGCCATTGCTTTCTGCAGTAGACTGGTTGCCAGCCAAGGCTATAGAACTCAATCTGTTTTATTATTTAACCAATAACTGGAGGGAATAGATGGATTAATACTTTTCCCAATGATATTTGTGCGTAAGTGAATACAAGGAATTCAACTGGAATTCGAATTCGGCACCCCAATTTCTCGTTCCAAGTCAATATCCACTGCACCACAATGCACATCTGCAGAAACAGTCAGTCTCCCATCAAACTTCTGATTGGGCTATATAAAAAATATCCCAAGTGTAATGTGATTCATAAAATTATCAATAATACTTTTTTTTTTATTACACAATAATTACCCAGTAAATTGAGTAGATGGTGCTAGTCAACCTGGGAAGGCAGTGTATTTAGGGGAAGAAAAACCCTGATTTTTAAACTTCTACTGCATTGCCGCCATGTTCAAATACAAAAAGAGCATAAAAGTAAATACAAACAGAAAATACACACCGGTGCCCTGCAGGTGGTTGACTGTCAATATTGACAAACCTCCCAGAAACTCCCATAGCCAATCTAACCCCAAATTAAATGCTTTGTATTCCTTTGGATCTTAGTTCAAGAAAGGTGCTATGTGGTCTGTGCAGTGTATGGCTTCTATATACCATTGTCTAGGCCTGCAACCTGGAGAGGTCACTTCAGTTTCAACACTAAATGACTGAGTTTTGACTAAACAGTGACAAAACAGATGCCAACATTGCATACATGGACACTTCACCACTGATAACTACCCACACAGTTGTTTGCCTATTTCTTTTTTTCATATAAAATATTTTTTATATTATAAAATCTCATAATGTTTTATGTTCCCTACATAAGTAAAATCTGGTAAAAAAAAAAATTACATAAGAAAAATACCTGTTATCAAAGCTTAGATTAGCTTTCAAATTTGCAACTTTTTTAACAATAATGTTTACTCTGTACAAGGTTAAAGTACCACTCAGGGAAGATGTAAGAGGCACAGTACATGAGAATATGTGAGGAAGATAATATTTAACTCTAGTCTTAAACAGGTTAAGATTTTAGTGATCAGGGAAGCATCTTCTTAGGAGTCAGTTCCACAAAGTAGCAAACTGATACATTTTTCATTTAAGATGAGGGTTAAGATGTTTAAAGTTTTTTTCTTTTTTTGGTGTCAAATTATTTTTTAACATTTTTACCATTTTCCAAAAAATTTTGAATAAATTCCCTTGAATATTTAAAGTTAAAATTAATTTATAATCATCTCAAATCAGCTTCGGGTTCAATTATGTAATTAGATTAAAAATTTAAAATGGTATAAAATTTACCTGAAAATATAACTTAGAATTTTGTAAAATTTTACCTACCAAGCATTTGACCTACAACTTCTTTTAGAGGATTGATAAATAAGTCTGCAGCCTAACAGTTATTAGCTGAATTTTTATCTAAAAATTTAACTGGATAATGTTCAGTTTATTTGAGAGCATTGGGCTAAATTCATTGATAAGGAAAGAGATTATGTTGAAAAATATTTATTGTTTAAAATAATTTTTTTTTTTTCATCATTAGATGATAGACTTATTGACAAATACAGCGTGCGAGGGGAAAATTGTGGCCATTTTATATTTTTAATTTTGTGCATTGTTTGTTTTTGATTTTGTTGACAGTACAGTATAGTGGGGCATCATTTGTAAGAAAAATAGTGCTATTATACAATTCACTCTGGCAAAAATTTAAAAATGACATGCTGTACTGGTTGGCATTCATACCAAAAGCCCCAACATGAACATTTCAGAGTGTTTGGGTATCAATCTAAAGACTGCAGCGGATTCAAAAAGCGATGTATGAGTCTAATAGTGATTATGAAGGTATAATAACTTTAAAAACTCACTCTGATGGTTCTGATGACTCCCACATTTGTTGGTGAGGGCAGACTCAACAGAGAGGCTTACATTATTGAGGAAGTAGTGTTGCCCTGAGTCAAGAGGGTGGCTGCTGGAAGATACTATGTCTGGCAACAGGACTTTGCACCATGCCACACAAACAGGAGAACCCATTCATGGCTGTCAGACAATTTCTGCGACCACATCACCCCTTACATCTGGCCACCTAACTCTCCAGACTGCAACCACCTTACTTGATTATTATGTGTGGGGGAACAGTTGAGCAAGAGACCAGCAAAACTTGTAACACTAAAGTTGAACTGAAGGCAAGATTATGCTAGCATTCACTATCTTAAACAAGGAGACCATCCTGAAGAGTTGCTGGAGATTATGAAGTTGTCTGGAGGCCATAGTTGAAGCCCATGGCAATTTTATTGAATAAATTTATTCTTTAATATTTCCAGATATCTTTGTGTAATTTTGGTAAATATATCTGTTAAAATGAGATGTCAGTGTTATTTTCATTATTGCATAATTTAGACGACAATTTATCCATCGCACCTGTATTATTTATTTATAATGAGATACTCAGTATTGTCAAATTTATTTAATAAACATTTACAATATAATACAAGATCACACAAACTTAAAAATAAGCCTTAACTTTTCCAGTGCATAAATTAGTCAATAATATTACATAATATTATTCAATTTATACAAGATGATATGGTTTCATTGGAAGAGTTTTCATTTTTGTTTTAAATATTTGTGTGATATCGTTTTTTACTTTTGTGAAAGTAAGTTTATCTCATTTCACATTTTCTCTGTTAATATTGTTTTTATGTGGCAAGTAAAAGTAAATATTCAAGTCAATTAATTTGAAGCTTTTATGGCGTAAAACAGCAAATTAAAATAATTTTTTTTTATGTTTTGTCTTGTCAAATTGAAAACAAATGAAATACAAATACAATTAGGATATTCAGAAAGTGATCACATATTTCACTGCAATGAATTATAAGTCAAGCCAGAACCAAAGTTGAATGGTGGGAAACTGTGTCTAGAATTAGTTCATCACATTTTCTACCTTACAATGTTTAATTTTCAGTGTATAATTAGGAAAACTGGTAAAAAGGGAATTTGGGTTCTTTGTAAGTTTTTGTCTTCTGCAGGAAAAGCCAAACCTTTAATTTTTGCATTGCATTATTATTGATGACAAAAATGTGTTTTACATGTCAATAGAAAATGAAAAAAGACAGTGGTTATCAAAAATAAGTAACCATTGCTATCACCATAACCAAAACTAGGATTCCATACAGATATCCTCGCTTTGTGTGTGGTGGAATATGAAAATTGTTGTCCATTATTATTTGCTGGAATTTAAAAAGATCATCATTGCAGATTGGTTGGGTAAACAAAGCATTATGTTGAAAGTTTCATGCTTTGGTAAAAAAACAAGGTGTTACTCCCAAGCAAGGGCCATTCTGCAAAACAACCCCAAGAAAAAATAAGATGTTAAGATGGGAGGTTCTTCCACAACCTCCCCACTTACCAGATTTGGTACCTACAGATTTTTATATGTTTCAATAATTAAAATATTTCTTAAGTGGCAGAAAATTCAAAAACAAAATGAAGTTCAAAATACTCTTTGAAACTTTGGGGAAGGCAGGGTGAGAGGTAAATTTCTTTAAATATTGAATCTGAAATTTACCTTCTTGTTGATCTATAGTCATTGAAAATGAAGGGGATTACATTTTCGCAAAATAATATTTAAATAAATTTAACATGTATTTTTTTCAATCAACAGAACATTTCATAAGTGGTAAGACATCCAGAAATAAAAAAGAAATTAAAAACAGTTTTTCAAACCTTTTTTCAGGGATAGACTCAGACTTCTTTAAATGTCGAATCAAAAATTTGCCTTCCTGTTTGGCTGCTATCTCGAAAATGAAGATAATTATATTTTTTAGAAATGATATTTAAATAAATTTAGCTTATATATTTGTTTTTATATCCTTTGCGGTAAAATGTATCAACTTACTGAACACCCTAATAAAATGTAAAATTTTAACATTTAAAGTTTACAGTTAAATCATACTTTTGTTTTAAAATATCTTAGAAAAACAACTCCAACACTGATTTTTTTTAATAACATCTTTGATTTTATTTAACATTGTTTCAACTAATGGTATTGTTTTAAAGGTCATGACAACTGAATTTGTTTTGTTTTTCAGAATTACTGTCAATATTTCTCTTCCCTTTTATAATTAAGTTTGACAATAAAATAAATAATATTTCTCACTATCAGGTCAGCATTTTTAAAATTTAAACAGTGAATTTCCACTCAGGCAGACTAAAAGCAAATGCAACCATTAAAAAATATACTTTTTCTATAAGTGATACTTGCATTAATTCCTGACTAAAAGTAATTAATTTTCTACAGTAAAATCATTTACAATGCACATATATAATATATATATAATAAAATCATTTTTATTGTAAAATAATGTATTTGCATTATACTCGTAGATATCTAATACAAGAAGAGGTCTTGATAACTGTGGTATCAGAAAGATTCTCAATATGCAAAAAAAATTGGGAGTTTTAATAAGGTGGGTGGGGGGGAAAATCATTTAAAGTGTAAAAAAAGTGTTAAATCAATAAATGGGGTGGTTTTAATAAGCTTTTAGGGTAGACAAACAATGCATGTATTAGCAAAAAGAAGTTACAATAATGTATCAGTCAGTCAGTTAATTGCCACACACGATACACACTTGGGTGATCATGTGTATTTCAATTCATGACTAGCAGAAGATTTTTCTGCTGTACGTTGTCATTTATGCAGTAGATTGGTTGCCAACCAAGGCTATAGAACCCAATCTGTCTCTCTATTTAACCCATGGCTAAAGGGAGAAGAGTTGGATTAATATCTTTTCCAAGAGTATTTCTGTATAAGTGAATGCAACAAATTCAACTGGAATTCAAACTCAGCTAATTTCTCATTTCAAGCCAATATTCCCTGAACCTTAACTAAAGGAAAGGAAAAAACATTAAAAACCTATCTATTAAGAATGTGTATGTGTGTAAGAGTTTAGTCATCTGTCAATCAAGAAAATGAATACATTTCAGCTATGGTCTGCTATATCTTGTAGCAAGAGGAAGAAAGAGAATGAGGAAGGAAATGTTTATCTTTTTATAGACTTAAACAGTGCCATCTAATGGGTGTTTGGTGAAGCCAAGTAGGGTAATTCACAATATAATAATAGCTCTCTTCTATGATTTAAAAAAAAAAGTTTTTTATCCAACATTATTTCTTATTATGTACATTATTTCTACTGAGAAACACTAAATATGTGCATCCACTAAAAATAAGCTATTCTAAGAAATAATGTCAGATAAAAAAATCCATTAAAAAATTACAGTTTATGTTTGGGTTTGAAACTGAAGTGAGCAGATATAAATCATTGCGGCCTCTCTGGCCAAATTAGTGAAGGCACATTTTGGCAATAGAAGCAGTTTCTCTGATAAAGTGGGATACCAGTTTGGTTCCTGCCAGAGGCATAAACTTTCTTAAATAAGATTTCTCAATATAGGTTGGTTGTTATTAATTTCACTGTTTAAAGAAATAAAAAACAAATAAAGATAAACAACTCAAATTCATGTAACCACTTGTCTCTGCAAAACCCAATGAAAAAAATAAAACTGATAAAAAAAACAAACACACACATCAAGAAAACCGATAATGTTTTAAAGATGCTTAAAATTTAGTGTGTTGCTACATTCATTTTACACGGGGTCAAAGGATAAAAACCATATTTTGGATTTTGGCAATACGCATCATTTATTTTTGATTTTTTCGACTGCACAGTATATTAGGGTCAATTGGGCACTGTCTGTGAAAAAAAAGAGCACCATGATGCAATTCACTCTGCCAGAAATTTGGAAGCAGAGAGTGTTTGGTTGTCAATCTGAGGATAGTGCTAAGGATTTGGAAAGAGTTAAATGATATATCCAGATAACATCATGGTGTTTTGAGTGATCACTAGTGATGGCGACATTATGCCTCTATTCATCTTCTCACAGGGCCTCAGACTCAGACAAATAAAGGGGTGATGGGTAAATTGTGGCCTTTTTATATTTTTAATTTTGCACATGCATGTTGTTTTTGATTTTGTCGACTGCACTGTATAGTAGGGCACTGTAAGACAAAGAGCATAGTGATGCAATTCACTCCATCACAAATTTGGAAATAACATGCTGTACTGCTTGGCATTCAATCCAGAAGCTTCAGTCCAAACATTTCAGAGTATTTGGGTGTCAAGTATTTGGGGTTGCAAAAGAATTGGAAAGAGATCAATGAGTTTAATGGTGATTATGAAAGTACAGCAACTTAGAAAACTCAGTCTGATTGTTCTGATAAGAAAGAACTCCTGAATGTTTTGGTGAAGGGCCTCAGACTCAACACAGGGGCCTACATCAAGTGCTTTGAGAAGGTAGTGCTTTCCTGGGTCAAGAGGGTGGTTACTGGTAGACTCTATATCTGGCAACAGGACTCTGCATCATGCCACACAAACAGGAGAACCCATTTATGGCTATTAGACAATTTCTACGACAATATCACCACTCACATCTGGTCACCTAGTTCTCCAAACTGCAGCTCTCTTGATTATTATGTGTGGGGTGCAGTTGAGGGAGAGACCAACAAAACTTCTTGTAACACCAAATATGAACTGAAGACAAGAATTATGGCAGCATTCACCAACTTAAACAAGGTGACTGTCCAGAAGAGCTGCAGGAGATTCCCAAACCCTCTGGAGGCTATAGTTAAAGCCAATTACAATTTTATTGAATAAATTTACTCTGTAGTATTTCAAACAAATTTCTGTCAATTTTCTTGTTTTCCTTATTTTTATATTAAGTTAAAAAAAATAATTTATGTGCTTTTTTTGTTAATGATGGTTAGTTTTTCTTCTTTGTATGAGTGTGTGCACGTGCATATTTGTAGGATGTCATTATGTCTTCTTTTCATAATTTACTTTTCTCCTTATATTATCTTGTTATTCCTTTTCGTTCTTTTCATTATCTTGTGGCTCTGAGTGTCAAAAGATAATATAACAAAGTTATTTCTTGGGTTAGGCTAATAGTCTAGAATATACTGAGGTTTTTCTAACGTTTTCAAAATATAGGTTTATTTTGTTTCTTTTGTTTATTTCTTGTTTAAATAAGTTTTTGTTTTTTAATTAATGCTTGATATACAAATAAACTTTAAGAAAACTGAGTGCATGGTCATCAGCAAAAGATACAACCCAAAATGCCAAATACAGGTGGGGGATAGCAGAATCAAACAAGTCCAAGAATTTAAGTACCTAGGAAGTGTTCTAACAGGAGATGGAAAGTGCGACACGGAGATCCGAAGGCGAATTGGCATGGCAAAGGACGCGTTCCAGAAGATGAGCAAAATACTAACACACAGGAAGATCTCAATAGAAACGAAGAAAAGAGTGCTAGACTGCTACATGATGTCAGTTCTTCAATACGGCTGTGAATGCTGGACAATATCATCGAAAATGAGGACAAAACTGGAAGCGGCCGAGATGTGGTTCTACAGAAGGATGCTACGGATATCGTGGACTGAGCATACAAGCAACGACGAAGTGTTAGAAAGAATGGCAACAAAAGGAAATTGATGCTGAGCATCAGGAAGAGACAACTGAAGTTCCTGGGACATGCAATGAGGAAGGAGAACCTGATACTGACTGGACAGATAGAAGGAAGGAGAGACAGAGGAAGGCAGCGGATAACATATTTGCAGGGCCTGATCAGGTGGATGACGGAACGGGGGTTGCCAGGAGCAACAGGAGCAAACATACTAAGAGCCACAAGGGATAGGGAGACGTGGAGATCCATGATCGCCTACGTCCTGAAGGGACAGGGCACATAGAAGAAGAAGATATATGTAGATAATTTTTTAAAAAAAATTTTTTTCTGCATGAAATGTTTGATTGTATATGTGATACCCTGCCCACATCAGCCTCCAACCAAGAAAAGCAACACAGTTTCAGTGACTAAGGTGGTACTGACACCACTGGTGCCACCACCACCAGCTTTTGTCACTTGATAGGGTATTGTTTTTTGTGTAGAGGTGTCAGTCTATGTGATTTTTTTTTAATGCAATTGCACAAGTCAGATTTTTCAAGGTTATGTTAAAAGCATTTGCTTTTGATTGTTAACCAACTCACAATACGCCCATAGCAACCATTATCAATGACGTAAAATAGATGTTAAATAGATCTGTTTCATGTTGAAAATAACATTGTGTTGCAAGTATGATTTTAATTAACCTTGTTTATTTTGGATCTTGGCCAGATCCAACTCAATGCCTGTTGAGCTTTGGTCTGAAAACGATGTGAAGTATGCTTCAGGCACCAGCCAGTGATGCCCACCTTCAAAAGGAAGGTAAAGGAATGATTGTCCAAGGAATCCTGGGCATCTGATATCAATAGGTAGCACATGTCATATATATATTTAAATCCTAATAAAATGTTGACCTCTTTGTGTGATATAGATTTAAGCTTTTAATAATAGAAATATTTTGAGAATATTAAAAGAAATAACAATTTAAATATCCTCAAAGCTGTTCAAATTTGAGTCATAAGATGACTTTATTATCAATTTAAGCTGTCCCCAATTTGTGAGTGAAAAAGGTAATGGCAAAAATAACTATTTCTACATGTGAAAAATTTTGTATTTATTGATCGAACAGTTAGTCTTACTTTCAGTTGAAATATGTAAAATCTTTTTCTTAAAACACTTTTTCAGGAAATTGTACTTCTCAAGTCCAATGTTATTGCTCTTTCTAGTAGTCATGGATGTTTCCTTCCTAACCTTTTGTTTAAGATAATATGGAAAGTCATTTACTTGGTTATATCATTAACTTCCCTTTTCAGCTATATAGGCAACCTATTGTTGTTATTGGAAGTTTTCAAGTGACATTGTTTTTGTTATTAAAATGCAGATTAAAGGTTATGTGAGGAAGAAAGTAATATTTTTGTGTGTTGTGGTGCAGTGGATATCGGCTCAGAATGAGAAATCGGGGAGCCGAGTTCTAATTCCAGTTGAATTCATTGCATTCACTCACGCACAAATACCCTTGGGAAAGGTATTAATCCGTCTGTTCCTTCCAGTTATGGGTTAAATAACAGGACAGATTGGGTTCTATAGCCTTGGTCGGCAACCAGTCTACTGCAGAAAGCAATGGCAACCTACTGCGGGATAATCTTCTGCCCAGTCAGTCATGTCTCTTTCGAGACATGATCGCCCAAGCGTGTATCATGTATGGCACTTAACTGACTGACTGATGTATACATTTATAGCTATTGTTACAACCAAATTGTTGCATCATAAAATTTAAAAAAAAAAGTAAATAAAAAAGCTTTAACTTGTTGCAAAAATGCATGGCCAATGTTTTTTACTTGTATTTTTTTTTGTTTCTTTTGCAGTGTCAGATAAGGAAAATAGTATATAGAGATGTATTAAAAATTAACTAGATTTAATAGAGAGCAGAAATGATACAGAGAAACATGTCTGTGTAGAAAACTGTGTGCAATGTATGCAATATGAAAATTGAAAAAATACTTAACCTTGGTCTGTTGTCCGAAATCACAAATCTGCTCATTTTTCTTTTTCTTTTCTATCTCTTTTTTTATATTTTACTTTTCTCTTTTCCCTTCTTTTTCTTCAGCTCAATTCTTTACTTTGTTTGTCACATGCATACGAATGTCATTTAGCTACAAGCTTTGACTTCTTAAAGTTTTAATCTTCATTGCCTAGTGATATTCATTTCCTCTTTGCTGATTCAACAGCATAAAAGTTATCTTTCTGTTGTAAAAATTCAACATTGAGTTGACTGAAGTGTTCTCAGTTTTTCTTAACTGGAAAAATCATACATGCTTTTATATTTGGTGATTAACACAACTGATGATTCACTATTGCTTTTTGGTTTGTGACTATTTAGTCAATTGAATAAATGTTCATATGTGGCATGAGATTAATGTGGACAAGTTGGATAAAATATTTGGCCTCTTCATTTTGCAACCTCCAAATCTGTCAGAAAAAAAGTCTTCATTCTTCAAGGTCTGCAATCTTGCACTCTTAAAATATGTGTGTTGGATAGGATTCACTCACTTCTTTAAGCAATCTTCTAATTTGATGATAACCTGAGGAGCCTTTATTGCTTGAGATCTGCTGTCAACTGATTAGATGTATTTCTTCTGTGCAATCCCTTGTATTGGGTCATGTGACTCTACATGTGTGATGTGCTATTTTTAACCATCAGCCAATCCTGTTTCCCTGGGTTGTTATTTAACTGTACATGCCTTAGCTTAACTGCTGATTTTGTAAAGTTATCAGAGAGATCAGGGAAGAGAGATAGAGACTAGCTGTCACAGAGAGAAAGAGAGTGATAGTTTATACATAGTATTTACTTTTTTAATGCTATATGGGATATAGGGTAAATACATGGTAATGTAACAATATTTATAAATACACATTTTGTATTGATTAATTTTATTGATTGACTTTTTCAAATTAGGAATAATCCTTTTTACATAAGGAGGACATTCCATCACAAATTATTCAAATTTAGTTTTGGAAGAAACATGGTCCAAGATTTTGATTGTCTTAAGTTATCTGGGAAGGGTTATTTGTAATTTGTAAAAAAGGTTGACCAATAAATGTAATTGACACAAAATGTCTGAACCCTTAATAACGTTTGCCTTAAAGGATATTTGCTGCCTAAATATACAGAACATAAATAAAATCCAATAAATACAACTTTTCATTAAGTTTTAATAACAATGCTCAAAATTGTAGATAAAGTTACTAAGGTATCAGATATAGAATGATATTTTCATAAAAATTCCAGTCTTAGCAAGTTTCCTGGTTCAACTGTCATGTTCATAACTGGTTTCAGAAATTTTAATTGTCAGTCTGCATCTGATAATATATTTATATTAATGGGAAATGTCGTTTTGTGACTGAGTATAACTATATTTACACTAATTTAATTTACCTCAACTATTGTTTGATACTTTCTTAAGTAACTCTGAGAAAGATTTGCATTTCAGCACACCTGTGGCACATGTCAGTTTACTGCTATACATACATGTTCATTTAGCCTATTGAAAAAGAGTGAGTCCAATTGATATAGTTATATTGTCTCTTCCTGTTGTTTTATAATATATCAGTTGACAAATTGCTTACCGGCTTTCTCTTTTCCAATCTTTTCACTCTTACGTAGCCCCCTGCTCATCAGTGGCGTTACCGCCTTGCTCAGGGTGATATGATTAAAAAAAAAAAAAAAATTAGAACATGAAAATTACTCAGAATGGAACTTTTTTATATGTTGTAATGTCATGGTCATGCATGTGTTAAAGCATGAAAAAACTATTCTTTTTACAAACATCTTAGAACATTACTACAGTATTCATAGCTGATTTGGTTAATTGGTGGCTTAAGTTTTTTTAATGAATATTGCTTAAAACACTTAAGTCTATTAATAGAATCAGCTATGAATACTGTATTAATGTTCTAAAATGTTTGAAGAAAGAACAGTATTTTCATGCTTTAACGTATGTATAATTATGACATTACAACAGATAAGAAAAATTCCATTTTTGATAATTTTTACGTTGTAATGAACATTAAGCAATTTGTCAACCATTATATTTGAAGGAAGAAGAAAATTTACAGTAGTTTTTAGCAATACAGTTTTGCAGTTATTTTTTGTGACCACAATTCACACCCCTGAAGATGATCTCAGAAGGAGCTTGAAAGTACTTGGGAACATCAAGAAATTAATAATAATAACACCTGTCAACATTACAGCTCATTTCTGACATCTTTCAATTGTAATACACGAAAGATTATCTGTGAAATATATGTGTGTGTGGGTGTGTAAAAAGTATATATATTTATTTATTTATATGTATGCATTTGTGTGTGTATATATATATATGTTTGTGTATATATGCATTTGTATATATATTTAGTATATCGAGGCAGCAAGTAATTTTCTAAACATGTGCTATTAAATATAAGAGACAATGAATGTCTATTATGTTTAATCATGAGCCGTTCTAAATGTCGTATTTTGGCTTTAATTTCAGTTGAAAATAAAGACAAAAATTCTCCAACATTTGGATAATTATTTATTGGTTTTCTTCTAAGCTTTTGGCTCACATGAGCCATCTTCAGAGAGGTTGTTTAAACTGAAATATTATAAAATCCACCATCACCGATGATTTTATTTTGTGTTGACATAAAACTCCGCGTGGCAACGGCAATAGTTACCAAAAATAATAAATGCAGTTCTTAAGTTTGCGATGCGGTTTTATGACGTCACACCGCGGGATAGCGCGAAATGACAACAAAACCATGTAGTCAAATGCAATGTAATATGTTATTTCCTGTTTTAAAGTTGATTTTATTGAGTGTTGGTTGTTTTGATTTGATGTACGTGGCCTCCAATATCTGCAGGTTCCTCTTACTGTGTGTATGAGTAAGGATCACCGTATTGTTGACCAAAATCTGTCTGTTAATCTCTGAAAAACATAAACATGTAGGTAATATCACACAAAATCTGTCTGATAATCTCTGAAAAACATAAACATGTAGGTAATATCAGACAGATTCATGATTAAACATAATAGATATTCATTGTCTCTTATATTTAATTGTATATATATATATATATATATATATATATATGCATTTGTATATATATATATATAATAGAATCGTCGACTGATGCCGATTCGGTCAGGTTTCAATCCTGGGTTAGGAAGCGACCGGAGTCTAAGATCAGATCTGTCTGCGGATGACTATATATATATATATATATATATATATATATATATATATGTGCGTTTATATAGATTGATAGATAGATATAAATGACCAACAAGGAAGATTTTATTAATTTTTCATTCTATTTTTTCAGTAGTCTCACATGATATGGTTTCCGGTTTTCTCTTTTCCAATCTTTTCACTCCTTTTTCATTTTTTTTTTTTCAATTGGAGTAGATAGACTTAACTATCGCCCGGTTCACACTCCACCCACGTCTATTGAACAGGTGAAGAGGCTCATCCCTTGTTCCCTGTTTAGGATGTGGTTTCCTGTTTTCTCTTTTCCAATCTTTTCACTTTCACGTAGTCCCCTGCACATCAGTGGCATTACTGCCTTGCTTGGAGTGATATGATTAAACAATAAAAAACAAATATATATATATGTGTGTGGGTGTGTAAAAAGTATATATATATTTATGTATATGCTTGTGTATATAAATATATGCATATATATATATGTGTGCGTTTATATAGATTGATAGATAGATATAAATGTCCTCATGTTTGACTGTAATGTAATTTTTTGTATTTTAGTTTGTTTTTTTTTAAAGCTATCGTACGATGTGCACAGCTGGGCATCATGTGAGCATCTGACTATAATTTCATTTTTTTTTAAGTTTTCAGAATTCCATATCCACTGTTAAATATAATGTAAAGTTGATGATATGAGCCCTTACTAGCCTAGGGATAACTGGACAAAAAAGAAGGCGGGCAATTCAAATGATCTTGGAATCCATCGAGAAAGCCACCAGGTGGTTGTGGATAAATAGAGCTAATGAGTGGCCCAAAACTGCTACAAAAAACACAAGAATACCAGTACAACCAAGCATACCCAATCTATAACATCAAATAGCCGAAGTGAAGCCTTGATTAATTACCTTTTCTGGGGAACTTATATAATGCACGTCCTAAAGCTAGTAGCAATTTTTTCTTTCTGGGTGTGAGCCGAATACTGATCATATTCCGTTGGGTCGCCTATCAAAGAAGTTGTTTATTGAGACCCGAAACTTCTAATGACATGGGAGCAACAACACTGACGACACACCTGGATTTGACACTTTAAGGTGTATTTTAATAATGGTAGGAGAAAATTGTTTGATATATAATGCCATCTTATAGCGAGGTGCCTTTGATATTTTGATTTAAATAGTTTTTTTTGTATTTTCAACAAAAATTAGTGTCTCCAACGTCAGTTGCCATCTATTTTTCTCTTATCCTTTCCCAGCCATCCTCTGTATCTTGTTCTTCTTACTCTACTGTAACAACACCCTGCACACCAGTATTTCCATCTTTCTTTTATCATTTCTCTGATACCCACTGTATTTTATTCCTCTTTCTTGTCACTCACCTCTCATGTAATCCCCTGCAACCCAGTGGCAGTACTGCCTTGCTTGAGATGAAATAATTATAAAAAAAGATATATATATATATATATATGCATATTTGTATATAGTTGCATGCATATATGTATGTATATATATATATATATGTTTCTAGTTGTATGTGAATATGAATTATGTGTATGTGTGTATATGTATGTGCTTATATATATGTATATATGCTTGTGTATATGTATGTATACATATATATACATGTTTATGTATATGTATGTGTGAATATATATATTTATATATGTTTGTATGTATATATATATATATATATATACACATGCATGTATGTGTATGTGTCTGTATGCATATATATATATATATATACACACACACACACACACACACACAGTGTCCATAAAGTTTGTGTGCACTTTTAAAAAATCACAAATACAAATAAAGTTATAAATTTTTTCAAGTGCACACAAACTTTATGAGCACTCTGTTGTATATATATATATATATATATATATATATATATATATATATATATATATATGTATGTATGTATGTATGTATGTATATATATATATATTTGTTTTAACCACTGGGCCATGTGCCCATAACATATATATAATTTATGGGAACATGGGCGAGTGCTTAGAAGGTTCTCTTTCTGAACATGAAGCGTAGGTTCGAATCTCATCATGGTGAATTTGTCAGGAAGGTGACTTCTTGATATTATCAGTCTGGAGGAAGTGTTACCAGCATGCGCCATCTTTGGAAAGTGCCTGAAAACCATACCATGGTTTGACTCAAGCCTTTTGAGGGAAAATGGGTAGACGGCTCTCTTTGAGGAGCTGTGTATGTTTGGGCTAGCTCAAAGTCACAAGGCATCATGACCAAGGATTTGAGCATCCTGGCTTTGCTCAGGCTGTTGTTCATGCTAGATAACACACTCTCTTGTAGTAACTGTAACTAAGGTTTGCTCAGCATAGTTGCAGTATAAACCACAAATGGGTCTCTGGGTGTTAAACAAACACAAGTGTGCCTGAGCAGGCGTCTACAGTGTGGATTAGCCAGCCTCTCTAGTAGACGGGTATCCTCAAATACGAGTGGCCAGTCATTATATATATATATGTATGTGAGTATGTATGTATATATATATATATATATTTATATATGTGAGTATGTATGTATGTATATATATATATTTATATATGTGAGTATGTATGTGTGTATATATATGTGAGTATGTATGTGTGTATATATATATTTATATATGTATGTGTGTATATATATATTTATATATGTGAGTATGTATGTGTGTATATATATATTTATAGATGTGAGTATGTAAGTGTGTATATATATATTTATATATGTGAGTATGTATGTATGTATATATATATATATATTTATATATGTGAGTGTGTATGTATATATATATATATTTATATATGTGAGTGTGTATGTATATATATATATATATATTTATATATGTATGTGAGTGTGTATGTTTGTATATATATATTTGTGAGTATGTGTGTATGTATATATATATATATATTTATATATGTATGTGTGTATGTATGTATGTATGTATATATTTATATATGTGAGTATGTATGTATATATTTATATATATGAGTATATGTGTATGTATGTATGTATGTATGTATATATATTTATATATGTGAGTATGTGTGTGTGTGTATATATATATATATATATATTTATGTCATAGAACCGCATTGCAAATTTGAGAACTGTGTTTGTTATTTTTGGTAACTATTGCCATTGCTTAGTGGAGTTTTATGTCAACACATGATAAAATCGTCGCTGATGGTGGATGTTATTGTGTTATCATCCTTATAACTACTCTGAAGATAGCTCATGTGAGCCGAAAGCTTAAAACCAGCTTAATTAAAAATTATCCAAATGGAAAATTTTTGTCTTTATTTTCAGCTGAAATTAAAGCCAAAATACGACATTTAGAACGCCTCATGATTAAACATAATAGACATTCATTATCTCTTATATTTAACAGTATATGTTTAGAAAATATTTTTATGCATGTATATATATATATATATATATATATATATATGTGTGTGTGTGTGTGTGTGTGTGTGTGAGATTAAATAAATTGCAAACATTGTGTTTGCTTATTTTTAATAAAATCCATTCATACTCATGGATAATCTCTTGCATATTATAATTGAAAGATGCCAGAAATGAGCTGTAACTTTGATGGATGATTTTATTATTCATTTCTCGATATTCCCAAGTACTTTCAATATCCTTCCAAGATCATCTTCTTGGGTGTGAGTTGTGATAACTAAAAATAACCGCAAAACTGTGTTGCTAAAAATTACTGTAAATTTTCTTCTCGCTTCAACCGTTATATTTGAAGCAAGAAGAAAATTTACAGTAATTTCAAGTTGTGCAATAGACGTAGGATAATATGTATATTTATTAATATATTAAAGGTATCTTGCTGTAAGAGAGGTACTATATATCAAACAATTTTCTCATATCAACTTTACATTATTTAACAGCGGAAATGAAGTTTTGAAAGTTTTTTAAAAAATAGACAGACGCTCACTGCGATTCCCAGTTGAGCATCATATGATAGCTTTAAAGAATGCTGCTTTTCAAAGACATGAAATTATGTTTCCGTCAAAACATGAGGATAAAATAACAACATCAGAAAAATAACATCCTTGATAATGGCCAGTGAAGTGGCTGAAAGCGCTTGGAAAGCCAAAAATTATGGAACACTGCTTATCTCCAGTAAAAAGGAAATGTAAGAATACTGGAAAAATTAAATAAAGAATTAATAAAATCTTTCTTGTCAGTCATTTTAATGTAACATGTTTCAATGAAAGATTACTGTCCAAATATATATTAATGTATAGGTATGTGTATTCATAAATATAAATATGGCTTTACACTTAAGTATATGCACATATATGAAAAATATTATTCAGGTGTTAATAAAACAATGCTCAATGTAGTAAAACAGAGCTATTAATTATATTAATAAATATACATATTATCCTACGTTGATAGCACCACCAGAGTTTCATACACTATGCAATCACCAGGGGCATGCACCTGGTGATTGATATTTATTAATATAATATATATATATGTGTGTGTCTGTTTGTGTGAATTTGACAGATTTTCTAACAATTATCAGTTTTAATATTCTTAATTTATTCAAATTTAATTTAAATTATTTTAAATTTCTGTTAAAGCTGTTGCATTTACTTATAAATAACCTTGAGAAATATATGACTCCATTTTTTCTACCCCTAGCTATAAGTTAAATACCAAGGCAAACCAAGTTCTCTAGCCATGGTTAACAAACCATCTAGAAGAACGACAACACTGAATGGCAGTGAGGCTTGTAACTCCAGCCCATAAAATCCTACTTTCAATAGAAACCACCACTGCAACACCTAGTGTGATAAAGCTTGGCCCAGAACTTCACAAGTATGCTTAGAACTCTTCTTATTTTAATCATTTCACCCCAATGGAGGCAATAAAGTCACTAAGATGCAAGGAGTTACTGAGTGTTGCAGAATATAAGGAAACAAGACACTATTAAGGAGAAAGAACAATAAAAGTACAAGAATTAAAAAGATAACAATTGACATAACATTTAAATTTTTGAAGATCAAGTTAAACTGGGAAGCAAGAATCCAGAAGAGAGTTCCACAATTGAGAAGTGTAATAGAAGAAACTGTTAACATAAAACTTATGATTTCATCTAAATCTAAATATTTCAACTGTAAAATGATTAAATTTTCTCACCAATATAGTACTGCACTTAAATTCATAAACTCTAGGTAGCACTGAGGAAAGTTCATCAGAACACTTTCCATGAAAGTATTTATAGAAAAATACATGCATACAACAGATTTTATTTTGAATAATTATTTTAATAATAGTTTATTGCTCGTATTATTTTTAGCATTTTTATTCTTCTTCCTATTCTTTTTAACAATATTGACCTATTGTTATTAGTATAATGAATTATTATTTTTATGAAAGAAAACCGTATAAACTTGCTCGTCAATAATGAAAGCAATTTTTTTCTATTAATAAACAATAATAAATTAAGTAACTACCAGATGTATGTTTCTGTTTTAGGTGTTTAAATAGGTGAATTTTTTAGTAATAGTTTACAAATAATTTCTATATTTCATTTGAATTTCTAAAATAGAAAAACGATTTTTCTTGGGTCAGTACAGATGTGTGTTGTGCTGCAGTGGATATCAACTTGGAATGACAAATCGGGATGCCGAGGTTGAATTCCAGTTGAATTCCTTGCATTCACTTACGCACAAATTTCATCCAATTATGGGTTAAATAGTAGGACAGATTGGATTCTATAGCTGGCAACCAGTCTATTGTAGAAAGCAATGGCAACCTACTGCAGGATAATCTTCTGCCCAGTCAGTCATGTTTCTTTCGAGACATGATTGCCCAAAGTGTGTATCACATATGGCACTTAACTTACTTCTAAAAAACTTTGTGGATAAAATGGTCATTTAAGTAGGCAAATCACTGGATGGCAAATATCCTTCACTGAATGATGCTATCAATGACCAAGCCTCCATGACAATTTTATCTTTAATTCAAGGTCAAGTTGTATGCAAAAACAGATAAAAATGAATGTAAGTTAATAGTGTACTTTTAAAGCCCTTGAATGGGGTTTTCAATTTATTCAAAGAGATTTGTATGTAATTACATGATGGTTAATAAACAAAATAGGTTTCAGCTCTGTTGTTTTTGTATCATATGATATTACATTTTTATTAGACTTTATATTACAACAAAGTTAAATTTGTTTTTTGAAATCTTTACACCTCACACAGAGCAATGATGCTACTAAAATGCAGAGTAAAAAAAATGGAGAAGATTAATAAGGAGAAGAGACATAAAGAACAAGCTTCAAAAGACAGATGGCGATTGAAAATACACTTAAATTTTTGAAAATCGTAGGTAACAGGGAAGCAAAAAGTGCAAGAAAGGAAAGTATTAGAATAGATCTTACGGTTGCATCTAGCAACAGTCGCAGGCAGAGATTTGGTTATGTCCGTGGTCAAATCCTTGATTGTATGTCCTGTGGTGATACCAAGCAAGCGAGGGGCCGGATGTTTGCCCTCAGAGGTCCAGATAGCAAATGACCAAAATTGGTATTTGTACATCTGGGCTCCATGCAGAAGTTCTGGTGGTAAACCAAAAATAAATAAATATCAAATTCCTTTTACGAACCTATTGGTCATCAAATCGTAAAATTCAAAATACGTCAGAAAAACGGTTTTTCCACAGCTAAAGAAAAATCATTCTGGGATCCACCCCATGTGACTGAATCCAATATTTAAGTATGGTCTCTGGTGGTTAGTCAGAGGAGGCAGTTGCTGACACATATAAAATGTGGCAATTTCATATTGACCCTGAGATAAGGTCTCTTTCTCTTTATCTCTCTCAACAATTACTGCTACAAACATTTTGTACAAACTCTTAATACCTCAACTTTATCATTGAATACAAACTCTTGATACACTCAACTTTCTCAATGAACATTAATTTCTACAACTTATGTTATTCCTCCTTTTAATAAATTTCTATTTTAAAATGAAAAATGTATATTTTATTATTCCACTCTTCTACACTAATACACACATTCCAACCTGCCAAAAACCAACCATCTGATGAAAACCTTCTGATAATAATTTTGATGAATGTTATTCTGTATAAAACTTGTAAGCTGTAGGGAGTTTCGGTTAAGACTGACACAAGGCCGAACAAAAGAAACATTAACTAGCTCCCTAGACTTCAGTCCTTAAGACACAAGTAGACAGAAGGTGGGCCCATTCTGATCTCGCTTACCAAAATACAGATCCACATTCACATCAACTTGTGAGGCTGTAATACACTTGTACAGCAAAGTTAAAGGAGACAATTTCAAATTTCAAAAACTAAATTTTTATTTCACTCTATGATTGCTATTGTATCCCCTACCCACACAATTTCTGCATGTTACTGTCTAGAAAACTCTTTATTTCTGTTGATTTTAATATTAATGATAAGAGATATCATTAATGCCAAACAAGACATGTAGTTCAGTAAATTACTAGAGTTTAACATATTTAAAGTTTAACTAAATTTAAGGGAAATATAATACATGCATTCATAAATTAAAACAGAAAAAATTAACAGTCCAAACAGTGTAAATAAAGAAAAAAAAAAGTATAATAAATTAATCTCTAAATGGATCTGTCTTATCCTTAACAAGATAAGATCACTTTAGGATGTAAGTTTTATGAAGAGGAACTATTATTACTTCTTTTATAAGATAGTAATACTACTTTCTGTCCTATAAAAGTTCTCATTAATGTGTCTAAAGTGTAGAGTAACAAACTATATTTGGGTTCAGTTTTGACTATAAATACTACAAATGTCAGCCAATGTGAAAAATTAGAAGAAAATGAAACCACTTTTATATAAACAAATGTCTCTTGTTAATATTTCATTGCTAGTTATCAAATTCATTTTATATCATCATCATTTATTCAGTTTGTACATTTATGTGGTCACCACTCCCCTCCATATCAAAATTGTGGTTCATGGTGACATTCAAGACAGAATAGTAGAGTGGCTTGCCGGTTTCTTTTGAACCAGAGATGTCAGGGTTAACTCATCCCCCCTCTCAGAAGTTAAAGAGACATGACCTACAGGGTAGCAGGTAGTTTCAATTCAGATTTTTTTTCTTTTAGAGTTGTTGCCAACCAAGGCTATACAGACCAGTCTGTCCTGATATTTACCCATACCTGGGAGGAAGAGATAGATTCATACCTTTCCAAATGAATGCAATGAAAATTACTGGAATTCGAAATCTGTTCTGATTCCTCAAATTGAGCCACTGTCTATTACTCCATCATAACTCCATTCTTTTTATGTACCTGGATAAAGTGAGACTTAAGTTGTATAACGGTTACAGCAATAAAATAACTAACTTTAATATAAAGTATAATTCTGAAGATGATAATATTGGTAATGAATAAAAACAAAATAAAATCCAACCTCAAAATATATCTAAATCTAAACTTATTTATAAATGGAACTTTGTGTGTGTGTGTGTGTGTGTGTGTGTGTGTGTGTGTGTGTGTGTGTGTCAGTTACCTATAGACTCCGAAACGGCTGAACCGATTTTCTTGAAAATTTACACAGTTGTACTATAAGCATCTGCGAGTGTTCTTAGCTAGGTTTTGTGTTGAGGTACCCCTGATAAATATCAATAATCAAAAAAATCAGGTTATAGAAGGAGTGGTCGGATTTTAATCAAATTTGATGCACTCATAGACAAAGACATAAGAAATGATATTTAGAAGTTTCAAGGTTGCAGTTCTTACAATAGTACAGAAAATCAATAATATATATATATATATATATATATATATATAAAAGGCAAGATGTTTGTGTGTGTCTGTTTATCTGCCTGTATGTTTGTATTTTTTTCAGCCTTTTTATTTTAGTTTTTGCTTCGGGTTTGGCTCTAAGTAGGTATAATTGTAGTTCTTAGTCTCAGTCATGATACCATTTACTCAGAGGACTTATTTAGCCTTCAAAATTCAGTTTACAATGAAAAAAACTTATTTGATATTATTGATACTAGGAAATCAAAATTTGACTTAGATCCATTCATTTTTCTTTCAGTCTATGGTTTCACTTTAACTAGAAACAACTATTGCTTTTTAGTCTTTCATGCCAGCGTCCAAAGAGTCTGAGCTCCAGGACCATGGATTAGTTTTAAAGCTTTCATTACACCCAAGCAACACCAGGCTATACTGCTAGTAAAAAAATAAGAACATAAAATTTTAGGTTCTGTAGTGATGCTCGACAAACTTGACATACTCGGGAAAGACATTAGAGTTATAAAGAATCTATACTGGCAATAAACCACCTACATATGGACAGGAAATCAATTCATATAAAAAAATAGAAAGGGGTGTAAGACAAGGATGTGTCTTCTCACCAGATCTATTCAACCTGTACAGTGAAACAATTCTGAGAGAGTTAGAAGTCCTCCCAGGATTCATCCTTAGTGGCCACAATCTGAACAGTTTAAAACATGCAGATGATACAGTGATGATAGCAGACATGGAAAAGAAAATACAGGACCTCCTACAGAAGGTTACAAGGAAAAGTGAGTAGAAAGAGCTAAACATAAACTTCAATAAAACCAAATACATAGTCAGCAGCAAAAGGATGTCTCCAAAATGCCAACTACATGTCAGGGACACTAAAATCAAAAAAGTAAAGAAATTTAAATACCTGGGAAGCATTCTGACAGAAGATAAAATGTGCGACACTGAGATATGAACGTGGACTGGCATGGCCAAAAACATATTTCAACGTCTAAGCAGAGTATTGAGAGACAGGAAGATTTCGTTGGAGACAAAGAAAAGAGTAATGGACTGTTATATGATGTCTCTTCTCATACATGACAGTGAATTCTAGACAATCTCCTCAAGGATGAAGGAGAGAAAATGTGGTTCTGCAGAAGGATGCTGATGATACCATGGACAGAACATGTTAGCAATGACAAGGTTTTGGAGAGAATACAAACGAAAAAAAAAGCATCAGGAAAAGACAACTGAAGTTTTTGGGTCACATAATGAGGAAGGAGGGCTTGGAGAATCTGATACTCACAGGATTGATAGAGGGAAAGAGAGACAGGGAAAAGCAGTGTGAGACCTATTTGATGGGCTTGAAAAGGTGGATGGTAAAGTAGGTTCTGGGAGAGATACCAAGAGGAAAAATATTAAGAGCGACAAGGATAGGGGCAAATGAAAATCCATGATTGCTTATGTCCTGAAACGAGAGGATAACATAAAAACTGTTTGGAAAGTCTCCAGCTATTTATTATTCACTCTACCTAGATCAACAGTGTCTTAGTCCTATTCAAAGTATCTCCCTTGTGACATCACAACACTTACACATGATCCTTCCACTTTTAAAAAAAAGTTTGCAGATTTCTTTTTTTAGGATTAATCCTCATCCTATTCTCCTTAATCTTGCCCACAGCAATTTTAGCATTTAGAAAAAAGCTAGAAGTCGCAGGTATCCAAATTTGTACTGTACCAAGGGGACTAATAGATTTACATGATATTTTATGCCAAAATAATTTTTTTAAAAATGACCAGCAGGAATTATAAAGAATCTAATAGCTTGATCATTGTGAATGTGAAGGCCACATAGTACACAAGCTCACTCAATGCAAGCAGAGGCTGAGCAGTTCTCATCTGATTGAGAAACCCTTCCTCCAAATTCTAATGTTTGATCAAATTTTGAAATGTTGGTTGCATTGAGAACTTTTCAGTACTCTATAAAAAAACACATGGAAACATTATCACATTTACAAAGAGTAATAGGATAAGTTTTTATTTTCTCTGAAGACTGTTGAAATTCCTGGAGTACATAAGGAGAAAAGAGAGCTTGGAAAACTTGATACTCACAGGACAGATTGAAGGCAAAAAGGACAAAAGAAAACAATGCATAACCTATATAACGAGTTTGAGTAAATAGATGGTAGACCAAGCTGTAGGTGTCCTGGGTATAATGATAAACTACATCCAGCAGCAACACCTTTGGGAGTTTCTGAAGAGCATAGAACCAATTCTTAATTGCTGTTCCCAAGTCCACTCTGACCTGTCATAGCAGCAACTGTTAGGGTCCCAGCTATGGGCAAATAGTTAACCTCCAAACTGGGGTTAGTACAGTATGAAAGTATAAAAATTGATTTTTATATTAAAAATGCTGAAGAGACATGGCATATAGAAGAATAGGATGGGTAGCATCCTACGAGCAAAAAGTACAATTAGCCATTAAATATTTTAAGTGAGAGAGAAAGAAAGTCATTTACAGTTCAATCAAGCCACCATCGTGGTTTCTGAGTAATGTTTTAATCAAATATAAATTAACTGAAGAAAAAAAATTTTCTCCAAGAGAAAAACTTCTGGTCAATAACTGCAAATTACTGAGTAATTTTCCTTAACTTGTCTGCATTCTTATCTATTGACCACAGTCGTATATCATTAATGATAGTTCTCCCTGTAATTATAGTAAAAATACAAGCCATACATTTTTGTGTAAAAAATAAAAATTAGCAACAATACAACAATATATTTTATCTGTAGTTGAAGGCATATAATTGCCTTCAAAATTTATATAGTTGAAGCAATAAAATTGCTCAAATTATTTAAATTTTGGCATTAAATGTACACATAGAGGTTAATATACTGGTAAACAAAATCAATCAACAAACGTCTTTTTTGTGGCTGTAATTGATTGCCTACTTTTTGTTGTTGAGCAAAAGAATCTTACAGATATTATATATAAATTAAATTGAATTTTTTGTTAAAAAACCTTTGATATGCAGGGTAATTATGTATCTTAATGTACATTTTAATTAATATAAATACAAATATTACTATGAAAGAAAAAGTCTAGTTTTAAATCAGTAAATTGTCAAAACAATTTAGCCACAAATTCTTGACTTAACAGTATTGGGACTTTAAACCCCAAATTTGTCATGCAAATCATTTTGTCACCATACAACACGTCCTATTTCTCAGTCTTTCATCAACCGAACAAATCTTGTTATGTTCTGATTTTTGTTTACAAGTATATCATGTTGAAACACCAATTTTCATAGATCACCAAAGTTAAGTAATGTTGAGCCTAGTCAGTACCTAGATGGGTGACTGCTTGTGAATATCAGGCACTGTCAGCTTTGATGTATGGGTAGTGTAATGGATAATGACTTGGAATTAATTGGAGAGCCAAGTTCCAATTACAGTTGGGTTTGTTCTATTTACTTATGCACAAATAGCCTTGGGAAAAGTATGAATCCACCTCTTCTCCCTCCAGCTATGAGTTAATTAATAAAATTTTTATCACTAAATCATTATTATCTAAAAGAAATGCTTACACTCTAAAAATATTTTATGGCTTTAAATAACCTGCAAAATGTTGATAAATGTTGAAAGCAAATCAACTGTGTTGGTGAGCACAAAAACTAGGAAATGCCCTGTGTATATCCACAAGGAAAATGAAAAGGTGAATCCTGTTTCCAATACTTTGGGTTGTTTATTCAGGGGTTAATTTTGAACAGTCTAGGAGATAGGTAGCTAGGTAACTTTTGGGACAACTTTCACTACTTCTGACATGACAGTCTAACAAATCAGCTTTCCCTCTTCAGTTAACAAGGACTCTCTCTTACCAGTCTTCTACCAATCTCTTCATCACAGTATACAGCCTAAAATATACCCTGAAAAGCCATTTGGAACTTCTCTCAGAAGATAGCTTGTACCCAGTCAACCGGCAACATCATAACTATCTATCAAGCAAAGAAAATCAAAATGGTATGGCACATCACAAGAGCTAACAATCTTTCCCTTATGATCCTACAAGGTACCACTTTAGACAAAAAATGAAGAGGCACACACTAGGGAAAAATGGGCTGACAACAACACTGAGTGGACTGGAAGATCATTCACAGAGACCAAGATATTGGCATGTAACCAAAACATATGGATGGAGCTGGTCTCAGTGGATCAGTGACCACACCCAACTTTGGGACTACTGATGATGATGGTGGTGGTGGTGGTGGTGGTGATGATGATGATGATGATGTATTTCATCAGATTCCATAATGCATATTTGCCGATCTACCATTTTCCTGAGCAATAAATACTGCTGCCATATCTGGCCTGGTGCTCCTGCTATTCATCTTGAGGTTCTTGATAAAATCTAAAAAAGGATCTGTAATGTTATTGATCCTGACTTGGCATCTCAACTTAAGTCATTTTCTTACTGACCTACAAATATTTCCATCACAACTGCTCTGACAAGCTTTTTTCTCTGGTGCCTCGACTTCATGAATTTAAGTGTGCCACTAGATTAGTGTCTAGGTTTCACCCGTTTACTGTTGAAATAGCTAAATGCAAGTACCACTTCTACTCCAACAGTTTCTTTTCTCACAGTTCTCACCTGTGGAACTCCCTTCTGTTTACTTACTTCTCTGATAACTACAACCTGCAAAATTTTAAATGCAACATCAATTGCTGTCTTCTTGAATCCCATTCATCTTTTGTCATTTCTTCAATCCTCCCTATATTCAATCTTTTCACTCACTTTCACTCCCTGTAATCCCTGTGTACTAGTGACATTCTTGCATTGTTTGGAGTAAAATATTTAATATGGTGGGTTGTTTTATTAACCATGAGTGGACCTGTACCATAAAGAATTACAGCAAAATATTTATATCAATATGCCATCTAAAATAATGGCAGTATATTTATTGATGTACCTACTATTGAGTATCTTACATTAAGACATAAGAAAAAAACTAAAATAATCCACTCGCTCTTGAGCATGACAGGAAGAAAATACACACACACACACACACACACACACACACACACACTATATATATATATATATATATATATATATATATATATGTACAACTGAATAAGGAATGAAGAAAATGTTTACAATTTTCAAAACATTAATTTAAAACAGTACTCAATATAGAAATAGAGCAATGAATATTTATTATAAATTATATTTTAGAACATGTCCAAACTACAATCTACTACAAAAGTGCACATTTTGTTTCGACATTGAAAGAACAATAACATTTACTACCTGATGAGACATTGTTCAGCAAGAGAATTATTAACTGGTACTAAAGAAAATGAATTGAGCCGATGCTTCCTCACTCAATTGTCTCTCTCCCCATGAGCATAACAGGAGGGATATATATATATATATGTATATATATATATATATATATAATGTACAAATAAATACCCAACAGTCTTTATTATAATAGAGAGGATTTTTTAAACTACCAAGTATGATAATTGCTTTATCCTCCAAATGGCGCAAATTTTTATCTTCTGTATATATTCTTGATGTCCTTGTCAGTGTCAGAAATTTAATGATGCATGCATGCTGATTCACAGATCAAGTGCACCACTACTGTAGTGCCAGCTTAATGCTTTTCAATGTTGCATTAAGCTTATCCAAATTGCTGGGTCAAGTGTCATTCACTAGTTATAACTAACGTGATGGATTCATTGACTTTTCATGGCCACATAATTTGTATCTCTTTACATATCAATCATGTCACACAAGATTGTTTTGACATATCCTAGTAAAGGTATCCATTATAATCCACTTCAGTGAAGCATCATTCACTTCATCATTCCAGGTGAATGAAATTATATTCACTCATTGTGTTAAGAATGCTGTTGTAATGTGGAGGTAGCTGCACAGTGCTTTGAGTTCCCCACAAAATGAAATGATGCATGAGTGATGGTTTTGGGGATTCCTGGAAGTTTGCTTCCATCTAAGTTATTGTGTGCCTCCCAGACTTGTAAACCCATTTGAGTTCAGTGTTTCATATCATTCTCACTCAGCTGTTGATAAACAACAAAAGTAACAGGAGAACTTGCTTGACTTCCTTCACCCTGCACCAGATACAAGGGATGCCTTTCACTTCATTCAATTATGGATTAGCCAATAGCTGAGCTATCAAATTCAAGAATCAATCTGAAGTCAAGCTGTTTATTGGCTATTCCTTTTGGGGACTGGGATGTGTGGGCGGTGTAATGAATAGTGGCTCAGAATAAGAATTCAGAGAGCCATGTTTGAATTTCAGTCAGGTTTGGTACATTCAATTACACATTAATATACTTGGAAATATACTTGGATGTGCTTTGTGGGGCAGTGGATATCAGCTCAGAACGAGAAATTGAGAAGCTGAGTTCAAATTCCAGTTGAATTCCTTGCATTCACTTACGTGCAAATACCATTGGGAGAGGTATTAATCTGTTTCTTCCCTCCAGTTATGGGTTAAATAACAGGACAGATTGGGTTCTCTAGCCTTGGCTGGCAACCAATCTACCACAGAAAGCAATGGCAACCTACTGCAGGACAATCTTCTGCCCAGTCAGTCATGTCTCTTTCAAGACATGATCGCCCAGTCATGTATCATGTATGGTACTTAAGTGACTGATATTTGGAAAAGATGTGAATCCATTACCTCCCGCAGTTATTGGTTAAATAATAGAACTTGTATCTGGAAAAATCATTATTATTCTCAAAAAATATTTTTAATGCAATATTCACTAACAAAGAAAGACTTATTCTAACAATCTAAGATACATTTTGATTTTAAATAACTCACAAATGGTTGATACCACCCCCTAAAAAAATACAATCAAAAATTTTTTAGAGAAACTGAAATAGCTTGTCATACAAAAAGGGGGCTGTTCTCACAGATACAAAGCTTGTATCCAAGGTTAACACTCTCTTTTATACTGAAGGAAGATTTCAATATTCAAATAGTTTCCTCAAATAAAACAAGGATTTGTTCTGGGGATGATAACAAACTACATCCAGAAGCAAGTCCTCTGAGCAGAAGGTTTTAAGGTTTAATTGCTGTTGTTCCACTCTGACCTGGGGTGGTAGGCTCACAGCTATGGATGAGTAGTTAAACCCCAAACTGGAGTCACAACAGATGCACATTTTGATGCGGTGGATATTGACTCAGAATTGGAGACAAGTATGAATTCCATTTGAATTTGTTGCATTCACTTATGCACAAATATCCTTGGGAAAGGTACTAATCCATCTCTTCTCCCTCTAGCTATGGGTTAAATAGCAGATCTGATTAGGTCCTATAGCTTTAGTTGACAATTAATCTACCTTGTGCAAAGGATAAAGGGGTTTGTGTAGGGTCAATACCCTTACCTGTAAAAAAAAGCATCGATGACCTCCTCGTTGATGGCAAGGACCTAACTCCACTAGCGGTTATGGGGTTTAGAGTTGGGGTACAAAATACTATGAAAGTATAAAAATACATTTTTTTTTGTAAAAATACCAGCAATACATTTTTGAAAAAAATATATGAATACATATTCTATTCATGCAAACCTAAAAAACTTGTTGGCAGTAAATAACCCATTGAGATTGATACACCGTAAAACAAAATTAACCAAAGCAAAACAACCTAAAACAAGGATTTTCTATTTATTATTATTATTGCATGCCCAACTCAGTGTTACTTTTGATGTTCACTTGTAAGGACATTATTTTCAGTTCTGCTCACAGTTTCCATCACAACAAATTCAGAATAAATTCAGTTTCAGTTATCTTGAAGGGTTACCACTTTTATCTTCTTAAATATAAGTTTTATTTTTTTGCATTTTAAATTAAAGTTACTTTTCTCTGTTTAAAACAAACTTAATTTAAAACATTAAAATCAATGTATGATTAGCTTTGGTCATCCAACATTGTCAATATCCTGCTGTACAATCTTCTATGTTTCAAAGATGAATGTAGGTAGAAAATTGTTCTATAAGTTTAAAAAGAAACTCATTCTCTCATGCTTATTTAAAGAAAACAATGCCTGAGAGATGGACATTACAATAAAAATTATGACTAATATTTGTTATATGCTTTGCTATTTGGATCAGCATGCTTATCTTGGTTGTTATATTCACAACATTTCGACCACTGTTCCCTTTGGACTTCGTCAGGTGTCAGTTTTATTATCCTCTTGGCTATTTGAACTTGCATGCTTATCTTGGTTGTTATATTCACAGTGTTTGGCCACTGTACTCTTGGAGTGATTCAGGTCAAGTTTTATTATATGCTTTGCTATTTGGACCAGCATGCTTTGGATTTCTTCAGGTGTCTGTTTTATTTTATACTTTGCTATTTGGACACGTATGCTTATTTGGGTTGTTATATTCACATTTCAGCTGTTGTACTTTCCAGACTTCTTCTGTGACAGTTTGCACTCATAAAAAAAAAATTGAATGAGATCTTATGTTATCTTACCTTTACATGCATTTCATTATTTCTTACGATCGGTTGAAGTTGAAGTTTTCTTCTTTTTCAGGATGTTGGTGATTATAGCTCTCCACAATATTCTGACCTTTGTAACTTTTAGAAAATTCAATCTTTTTGTTATCTCTCCTGTTCTGTCAACCATGTACACAAGCCTGTTAGATAGGTTATGCACTATTTTCCTCTGTACCTCTTACCTTTAGTATGTCCTGTGAGTATCCAATTTTCCAGACCCTCTTTCCTTATTATGTGCTCTTGAAATTTCAACAATTTTCTCTCTCTGATTCTAAGTATAAGTGTCTTTTTAGTTTCCATTTTCTCTAAAACTTTGTCATTGCTCATATATTCAGTCCTTGGTATTCTCAGCATCCTTCTGTTGAGCTTCAAGTTTTTTCTTCATCTGTGCAAATATGTTCCAGTAAACACTGGCATATAGGTGGACTGATATTGGATAACAGTTAATTATCCTTTTTCTTTTTTTGTTTCTAATGAAATTTCCTGTTTCTTAATACTTTGCTTAGGTTTTGGAAGACCTCTTTCATTAGCCCAATGTGCCTTCGGATTTTGGTATCAAAATTTGTCCTCTCTTAAAATACTTTTCAGATATTTAATCCTGTTTAAATTATTTATTTGCTTCACTAAAAGAAGATCATAGTAGAGCAGTTTTAATACTATGGCTCACCAGAAAGAGAACAAGTTTAGCTTTTAAGACCAGTCAGCTAGAACATTTGTAATTCTTCTTTTATCATTTTAAAATCACTCATAGCAAGAAAATCATTGAATTGTAAAGGTATGGGAAATTATACATATATTTTTTATATCTCAAAAATAATTTTAGGAAAATCTATGAAAAAAAGATTTGTGTGACACATCTCATCCTTTACAATTTCATCAGACTGAAGTGTTGTATGACTACAATTGAAAAGAATTTATTTAAGCTTAATATAAAATTTGTTTCAATTCTAAAACAATAAAATTCTTGACTAATAAAAAAAATTATGAGCAAAATCTTGAAGTAGAGATTTACTTTATGATCTGTAATTACTGCTAGAAGGAATAACAGAAACCTCAAGAAATTAAAATAAAGGATTATATGAACACAAAAGAGATCTTTAATGGAACAACACATTCAATACATTAGCTACTCACTGTAATGAATCTGACCATAATTTTGATGTAAAAAATACTACTTTAATTAAAAGTGAAAGCAATTTACTAAGAGTAAAGTGTATAGAAAGTGCTTTAATTGAGTTCATCCACAATAAATTTACATCCAGGTTCTTACAACATTTCACCTTTCTTAGCAGATCTTCTATTATCACAATGTGAGACATTTAATAACAAAAGTGATAAAAACAAACAAAAAGAAATTGGTTAGACTGCATACCAAAAACATATTTAAAAAGAACCTTTTAATTGAAATTTAAAATTTCAGAGTCCCCACTCCTTGGTGCACATATGAAATCACATCAACAAACATCTCTTTAGTCGGAAAGGACAAAACATATCACACAAAGTCTTTTTCTACTTTAGAGGGAGAGAAGCTAGGCTACCACTCACACACATGAGACTAGAAAGGCTAAGATAAATGCAAATAAGTTTTTAAGCTTTTAATTTTTTAGGTTTTTTCATTAGGCCCTAACAATGAAGAACAATTTTAGATTTGTTACTAGCAGCGAATGGAATGCAACTTCTTTATCACATCCTTTTGTTTGTGAATGGTTGATATGGTCTAAGCATTTCGACCATATTCAGTGGCCAAGTCATCGATTCTCACACCACATTCATGCTTCCATATTATCTCATGTTTAATTTCCATTGAGATCATTTTCTTTAGCTTTTTCTTATTCCCATCCTTATCCTTAGATTTAGGACCCATGATTCATACAATAAAAGTTAATAAATGTTGCAAACTCACAGCATCAATATGTTCACTGTAAGACACACCGACAAACAACTGGCTGGAGGAAATTGTATAAGAGAAATGTAGCATTTCATAAAAAGTAACAAGAAACCAAAGAAACAAATTGTTAAAAATGTATCTCTCTGATCTGGTCTTGCTCTTTTTCCTTCTTTCATTCTTTTTAAGTTAAAACTATTGTCTATAAATCCCACTTGCTTAATCAGTGAGACACAGACAGTGTATTGGCGGGGAGGGGTTCTAACTGACTTTGATCTGCTTTGTTACAGTTTCTTAACGTTTTTCTTAATAATCTAGGATTTTTTTTGTATGAGTGCAGAAACTGAACTTTAAAATACTTCTTTTAGGTCTTAAAAGGAAAAATAATTAGAAATATTTATGAGGAATAAAATTAAAAAAATAACAAGGTCATGTTTTATTTATTTATTAGAATATTTGCAAAAACACAAAAGACAGTTTTTAGGTATTTATATTAAAAAAAAAGGAAATGGTTAATTTAAATGGAAAATGATTACATAAAAAATGGGATTCTGTTTCAAAACAACAATTCCGCAATTCAGTCTGCAGTTCATCACCTAAATTGGGGTCTCTACATATGACAACGAGGAGGATTGATGCCACTGTGAACAGTTACAGCATCATACATGTAAGCAAAATAAAAATACTCAGTATTTAAGTATTTAATACTGCGATTTAATACTGCGCGCGATTAGAAAATCAAAAGTAATGGTGATCCTTTTTATGAATACTTTTAATTGAAAAATCGTTTGAGGAGTCTTTCGACGTCTAAACAATTATTGACTCCTTGGATAGCCCCATCAACCCCCAGGGGTCAATATCGATCACTTTGCCGACCCCTGGGCTAGCCGAATGAACAAACGAATGAATGTTCGGCTAGCCGAACGACCACACTGCCATCTACCAATGACGTTCCACGATTTTTTATTTTTTGTAACGTCGATCGTCGTATCTCAAGGCGTAAATCTAGCGAAAATCGTTGTATCTCAAATTATTTGTCGTATCTCAAAAAAAATTATATGTTGGGGCATTCGTATCTCAAGGTTCCACTGTAGTGTACATCAAAATAAACAGAACAAGATGAACTTATACAATTGCAACCAAATGCATAATAATTACAAACATGATGAAACAACACTCAAAAACATAATAGGTACAAATTTATTAATAATTATAATATTATAAACAATTTAAAACAATTGACCTCATAGTCTCTAATAACCCTACAACCACACAACTAAATCCTCTACAGAAAACCAATGTAGTATATCAATTTGCATGCTTATTCAGAGACTGTATCCCTGATACATATACTGGTTTTATTACAACCACACTCTCCCGTAGACTTACCTGCTACCTTTCTGATCATAGTTCAATTAAACAATATTTCTTAGAAAAGCATAGCTATAGATTTTAGTCAATAACACAATAATACTCACACATACACACAGTAAAAAGACCCTTCAGATATTGGAGGCTATCTGCATTAAATCAAAGCAACCCACATGCAATAAAATCACATTTCAATCTAGTCACAACACATTACATTGCATTTAGACATATGGTTTTGTTAACATTTTGGTCTCTCACTCAGAGTAACGTCATAGAACCCGCATTATAAATTTACAAACTGCGTCTGCTATTCAGTGACTGTTATCATTAATGTTTTATGCCGACACAAGATAATGTCATCTTTGATGGTGGATGTCTTTATGTTAACATCCCTGTAACCTCTCTGAAGATGGCTCGTGTGAGTCAAAAGCCTAGAACCAGTATAATAAAAAATGTCTGAATATTTAACCAATTATTTTACTACCAATTATTTTATGCAATTATTATGTTGTCATACTCAACTTATTATTTTATTTTTTGCAATAATTATGTTGTTATTTTCAACAACATAATTATTACAAAAAAATAAATAAGGCACTGTTAAAGAGCAAACATGTGGTAAGTGTTTTCATAATTAGTAGTAAAGTTTAATAACTGGTAGAAAAAAGAATGAACTGAGCTGATGCTGCCTCGCTAATGATTCTCTCTCCATGAGTGTGACAGGAGGGAATATATATATACATATATATATATATATATATATATACTCTATTATAATAAAGAAATTCTGTATTTGTGCATGTGAGTGTGTGTGCATTTGTGTGTGTGTGTGTGTGTATATATATATATATATATATATATATATATATATAAACTTATTTATAAATGAAACTTTGTCTGTGTGTGTGTGTATCTGTTACCTATAGACTCCGAAATGGCTGAACCGATTTTCTTGAAAACTTACACAGTTGTACTATAAGTGTCTGCGAGTGTTCTTAGCTAGGTTTTGTGTCAAGGTACCTCCGATAAATATCAAATCGATTATCCAAAAAATCGAGTTATAGAAGGAGTGGTCCGATTTTAATCAAATTTGATACACTCATAGACAAAGACATAAGAAACGATATTCAGAAGTTTCAAGGTTGCAGTTCTTACAATAGTGCAGAAAATCGATAATATATATATATATATATATATATATATAAATCGATACCAGGAAATCAAAATTTGACTTACATCCATTCATTTTTCTTTCAGTCTACAGTTTCACTTTAACTGGAAACAACTATTGCTTTTTAGTCTTTCGTGCCAATGTGCAAAGATTCTGAACTCCAGGACCATGGATTAGTTTTAAAGCTTTCATTACACCCGGGTAACGCCGGGGCTATACTGCTAGTATATATATATATATATATATATATATATATATATATTCTACCCTGTTATGCTCTCTTCCAGTTTCATGCTTTTTGGCCAACTTTGATTTTCAAAAATTTAAATGCAAAATCAATCGTTATCTACTGCCTTCCTGATTACTCTTCTATTGTTCCTACTCCTTCAAAATGTTTTTTTTCCTAATTCATTCACACTCTGTAATCTCTTGGGCCTTAGTGGCTTCACTGCCATGATTGAGGTGAATTTGATTAAACAAAAAAATCCAAATAAGTAAAATAATAACATAGGTACTTCCACTGAAACATGATATCTAAGGTTTAAAATTATTTGTTTAAAAATGAAAAATCTCTCTTGAATCTTTTATTTTGATTTTAATTGAAAGCTAATAGATTAAATTTATTATTTCCAATAAACAAAATATTCCTTTAAAACACTTTAAAACTAAAATTTCGACAGAAATTTCATGCCATATTTTTTCTTTTGCAGTTGTTTCATCAAAGTTAAAAAATTTTTAATAAAAAATATTTTATCAAAATTAAAAATTAAAATACAATAGAAAATAACTAAAATAACTGATTAACAACAATGCTGGTAAATAAATTATCATCTTTCAAGTCTTCATTTGTCTCTTTAACTTAATCAGTTTCTATGGATTCTTGAAAAGCTTGAGATCAGAGTTTTCACACCTAAGTCAGAAGTCCATAATTTGGCACCTGTTCTTTGATTTTGATTTTTCATAATCTTAGAAAAGACTTTTCTCAGATTTCACTTACAAACTTAACAAAAATTCTTCCACAGCTTTTTCTTTAAAAGCTTTGACATTACTTCTTTTTAAAAAATAAGATTTTGTTTCTTTTTTGGATGTAGTCAGCATTTATGTTTCTACTTAGAATGTGAATTTGAATAAAATAGTCTTTATATTGGGTTGAGGAATAATTCATAAGCATTTTTTTTCAAATTTATTTTAAACAAATAAATATAACAAATTAATGAATAATATACTCTCTGTTGTTGTGTAAAATTTCTCCCATCATTCAATAAATTTTTCAATGCTTTGGTGATAGAAATCTCCTGGCCTTGACTCAAAGAATTTGTCCAACCAAGCCCTCAATTCCACATCATTATTGAACAATACACCATGCAAAGCATTCAAAAGAGAATAAAATCTGACAGTGTCAGGTCTGGTGAGTAGGAAGGATGAAGCAGTACTTTCCATTTGAATTCTTGAATCACAGCTTTGGTTATATTAGTGATGTGAGGATGGGTGATGTCATCTTGCAGAAGAATGTCATTTTACTTATTCGGGGTTTTTTTTTTTTTGCTGAATTGCTTCATTGAGTTGATGCAATTGTTGAACATAGAACTCAGCATTAACTGTTTGGCTGTACTCAAGCAATTTGTAATGAATTGTGCTTTCCCAGTTGCACCATACATACAACTTGGTCTTTTATGGATGAAGGTCTTGTTTTGCTCACAGTCACTTGTTGCTGATGGTTAAGCCATTCTTTTCACTGCTTCGTATTGACGTGAAGTCACCATTTTTCATCAGCAGTGATAAAGCACTAAAGAAAATGCTGTTTTTGACTATGTGTTGAGCAATGTCGAGTGAGCAACCTGGTGGCAATCGTAGAGCGTTGATTTTTGTTGTTTTCGCTCAAAGTATGTGGCACCCAAGCGCCAATTTTCTGACATTTTCTCATTGAGTGAAGCCAATTCTCTCACTGTTTTACGTGGAGTTAATTCAAACACTCTTCATTAAACTCAATTGGTCAACTGGTGTGTGATCCCTCTTTCAGGTGAAAATTCCCATTTTTGAAGCATGAAAATCAATGGGGGTCATTACTTTGAGGTATTTCTCTTTCTTCATACACAACACAAATCTCACAAGCAGCTTTGACATCCTTAATACGTCAATTAAATATAAAAAAGCAAATGGTGTTGAAAATGCTCAGTTTTGTCTACTTGGTATTCCATTTTAATCATTTGAAAATACACAAACATTAATAAAATTAAAAAATCAAAACACTATCTTGTAGAGCATAAAATTTTCTTTCAATTAGCATAAAGCATTTTGCCAATGCATATTATTTCTGTGTATATTTTTACTCCATAACCCAATATAAAAAGTAGGTAACACCAAAGATTCACTAAAAAGTTAGCATGCCATAAGAAAACATCTTTATAAAAGAAGCATTTAAAAAATAATTTCATTCTTTTTGAATAAGCTCTGAAAGTTTAATAAAAATCTAGCAAGTATTTGATTTTTGCAAGAATCTCCAAATCAATGTTTTTCATTACAAAAAACTAAAATTTCCTGTGCTAACCTTTGATCACCCTACTGATGCAAGACAAACAAGATTGTTTTTTTATAATTTAATAATTAAAAAATCCTTTGGTTTTTCCTCTTAATATTAACATAAAGATTCTGACAATGTTTTTATTAAGTTTGAGGTATTTTTTCATCATGCTATGCTAAATTTTAGTGAATCAATGGAGCTACTTAAATAAAAATGAGACATTATTTAATTAGAAAAGCTTTTAATTACTTTATACGAATAAGCTACTATCTTCAGAAAAAAAATATTTTTGATTAATAATAAATTTTTACAAGAATTGTATTTAAAATTTTAATTAGAATGATTTATAAAAAATTAAATCTTTTTTTAAAATATTTTAAAATTCCCACCCAGTTTTTTATAATTTTTTTGTTTGTGTGTATAAACATGTCGATTATTGTACATAATAAGATTACAATAAAATTTGTATATTTTATGAATACTACTTCATGAAAGTTGAAATGTAGTAGAATGGGCGTCCAGTATCATAGATTTGGGTGATGAAGGTATGAGGCCCTGAATATAACTGTAAATCTACTCAGTTCTTTCTTTTTGATTCCAGTGTAAATGAGTTCTTACTGGTCTACCTCTTAATCTTTTCCCATTCCTGCTTGATTGGCTGCTGTTGCCCATAGGAGTCACTTCATCTGGCTTTATCAAAGCTATACGTCTGACCATAATAGGTGACTTTTAGCCTCTGCTCGTAATGAGTACAAGAGGATCCGAAATAATACTAAGCTGTTGTTTGCTGATAGAATGAAGCAGCATATATCAGCTCACAAGTTTGGCTCCAAAGACTACTGGCAGCTCTGCAAAAGTGTGTTAAACAACAGCAAACTCTCCATCCCTCCTTCAATCAATAAATTTGGCATCTTTGCAGTGGACAAGGCTGAGTACTTTGCTCACAGATTCTCTTCAAACTTACAACCATCCATCCGTCCATGCATAGAATATTACTGTCATATATGGTCAGGCACCTCTGCTGTTCATCTCAGTGTTCTCAACAGGCTCCAAAAGAGAATCTGTAATGTGATAGGTCCCAACTTGGTGGCTTGACTCCAGCCACTTTCACACCAACGGGATGTAGCTTCCTTCTGTCTATTCTACAAATATTTTCATGGCTTCTGCTTCGACAAACTTAAGTCACTGGTGCCCCTGCCACAAGAATTTACTCATGCAACCAGACTGACAACAAGGTCCCACCCATTTACAGTTATATCAACCAAATGCAGACAACAATTCTACTCTAGCAGCTTCTTTTTTTGCACTTTTCACCTGTGAAACTCCCTTCCATATACTTGCTTCTTGATGGCTACAACTTCCAGGAATTTAAATGCCATGTCAACACTTGTCTCTTATCTACTCCACTTGACTCCAGTTCTTTCTACATCACCCTGTATATCTTGTTCTTTTCCTTTCTCTCTACTTTTGCAACTGTCTTCACACCTGTGTTCCCATCCTTCTCTTGCCCTTTCTCTGACACCCCCCTGTAACTGGTTCATCTTTCTCTTCACTCTCCTTTTATCTAGCTTACTGGCAGTAATGTGTCTGGGATGGTTTGCAACTTTCTTTAAAAATATTCTCAATTAAGTCATTTTCTCTCTTGCTTAATTTTAAAATTCCCATGCTTAATTGAACGTTTGGTTTTGTTTTTTTTAAAATTGACAAAAATTTTTCTGGTTGTTGGACTTAGCAGTTCACCACACCTCTTTTTTTTCCCCCCCAATTAGAGTAGATAGACTCAACTATCACCCAGTTCACACTCCACTCACGTCTATTGAACAGGTGAAGAGGCTCATCCCTTGTTACCTGTTTAGGATGTGGTTTCCGGCCTTCTCTTTTCCAATCTTTTCACTCTTTTCTTTTTTTTTTCAATTGGAGTAGATAGACTCAACTATCGCCCGGTTCACACTCCACTCACGTCTATTGAACAGGTAAAGAGGCTCATCCCTTGTTACCTGTTTAGGATGTGGTTTCCGGCCTTCTCTTTTCCAATCTTTTCACTCTTTTCTTTTTTTTTTCAATTGGAGTAGATAGACTCAACTATCGCCCGGTTCACACTCCACCCACGTCTATTGAACAGGTAAAGAGGCTCATCCCTTGTTACCTGTTTAGGATGTGGTTTCCGGCCTTCTCTTTTCCAATCTTTTCACTCTTTTCTTTTTTTTTTCAATTGGAGTAGATAGACTCAACTATCGCCTGGTTCACACTCCACTCACGTCTATTGAACAGGTGAAGAGGCTCATCCCTTGCTCCCTGTTTAGGATGTGGTTTCCGGCTTTCTCTTTTCCAATCTTTTCACTCTTACGTAGCCCCCTGCACATCAGTGGCGGTACTGCCTTGCTTGGGGTGAAACAAAATAAAAAATTTAACTTGACTGGAGTATCTGCACCTGACTTCTCTCCTAGAACTGGGGCTCAACTGAGTGATGTATACATAACCCCCTCGCTGGTCTCTGTTATAATTTCAGAGCTTGACCTTCCATAAGGCAAGCAGAAGTGACAGAATCCCTGTCATCATCATGAAGAAATGTGCTCTTGAACTCTTCTCTCTCCTCTCTAAACTCTACAACTACTGCTTCTACTTCTTTCTTTCCTGCCTGCTGTAGGCCCTCCTATATGATTCCTGTTTTTAATAACTCTGGAGACCCCTTAGACTGCTCTAATTATCAGCCTCCTACCAATTTTTTGCAAAGTGTCCAAGGCTATTATCAATGCTGAAGTGGTTTAACATCTCACAGTCCACAGCTTATTCTCTGATAAACAATATGGCTTTTGTTTTGCCAGTTCTACTGCTGATATGCTAACAACTATCACCGAATACATATACCAGTCTCTTGATAAGAACGACAAAGCTTAAGCTGTTACCCTGGATATCGCCAAAGCATTTGACAGAATCTGGCATGCTGGCCTTCTGCACAAGCTACAAAGCTATGGTATAAATGGATACTTGTTTAATTTAATCCAACTGTTCAAAAACATTTTTCTTATGTTTCTCTGTGTTTTTACTTCTCAGCAAAATATCAAGGTATGCAACTACAAAATTGAGACCACTTAGCATTGTGTCCATGATTTGCTGGAAGATAGCTGGAACAACCTTCATGCCAAATGGAAAACAATTAAATTTATATAATCCTCTATGTGCATTTATGGTTAAAAATTTTGAAACTTTGTCAGTGACTTGAATTTGAAGATACATGTTGTGAAGGACTATTTTTGAAAAAATCTTACCTCTGCTAAGCTGTGCAAAAACCTCTTCTGGTACCAGAAGTGGGTAATGGTAATCTTTGAGAGCATCCTTTAAGCCTGTGGAAAAATCCATGCAGATGAGTATCTGTTCTATACCAGAGTGATGTATGCTGTATAACCTGGAAACCAAAATAACCAACATGTTGTATAACCTAGAGCCAAGGATGACGGAATTTAAACTGCAATCAAGATGACATATATGCTGTGTACCCTTCAATGGAACAATGATTATTTGTTCAACAACGGGGGCCAAAAACCCACCATCTTCTCTCCCATAAAATTGCTTGCTTTTTTCATGTTGATAAAATGACGATATTCTCACTTAATAAAATGATAACAATAACACAAATATACAAACAAATGTAGACAACATATATTTTATTCACTTTTCAGGTGACATGGCGTAGAGTAGGAGATGGGGTTGGATGTGTTAATACACATGCATCAAGGGGGCCAAAGGCCTTTGTTCATCTGTGGTTTTCTCTGTGCCTTTCTTGATCTGGGTTTCGATCTCAAAGGTTCACTGACTGCTATTAGTACTAATTTATGTCTCTTATATAGGCAGCTGCGTCATATTTTAACACATTGTTTATATAATTTCAAGGCTTATATTATCTGATCTTGGCTATGCTGGTTTTAAAACAATCAAATATTTTCCTGACATGGGGAATTTTGCCCACATATTTAACTTTGACAACAATCAAATATCTATCAAAACAATGCCTGTTTTTCTTTTACAAGCCAGTTTAAATATTTTTTTGTTTCATAAAAATACACTTCTTCACAAAATTATTCACCAGCTTAATCTACAACATATCTCCTTTTGTTTTTTTTTAATATATATATATATATATCAAGTTTATCGTTTGTTTGCTTGATCAACACAAAAGGTATATTTCTTCTCTTTTTAAAAACTGGTTGTATACCTTCTTTCAGCTCAAATTTCACTTTTAACATGTTACAGCTGTTAAGTCCACCAGAAAATACCTATGGGAATTTAATCCATTTTAATTATTTTTTTAGATCTTCTGTTTTGTTGGTAGAACTCACTTTTTGGCAAAATGAATTAATTGGACAGTTCCATAATTTTAATTTTTCCATCCAACCTGTACTAATAAGATTATTTGTGTTTTTCATTATGAATATTTTTAATATTTGTCTATATTTTTGAGATGAGGTAGTATTTACACTATTTGGACTATTGTCCTCATCTTTGTTCCTATTTGTACATTTCGGCCTTCTTCAGGTGCTAGGAATTTTGAACCAAACCCTTTATTACAATCACTGGGGTATATCATTCTCATTCCTTGCGTAGAGGCTCTTTTTGGTAGTCATGAGTTATCTCCCTCTAAGTTACTTGTTCACCACTGCTGTAGCCTGGTAATGAACTCACAACTCTTTGGGTCAAGTCACAGGAACTAATCAACGTCTATATCCACTGGGACATGTGTCGTACAAATGGCAACAAAGATGAGGACAATAGCCTGAATAATGTAAATATGAGTTGATAAATGAGTTCTTGCCATTATACCTTTTAATATTTTTCTATAATTAATATTCCATAATATAAACATAGCTTTGCCCAATTATTTCCTTTTAATTCCAATCTCATCTATGAATTGATCAATAAGTTCTTGTTGGTTTACCTCTTAATCTTTTCCATAGTTTGAATCTCATAATAGAACCATAGCTTTACCCAGTTCTTCCTTTCTGATTTCAATTTCATCTATGAGTTTATAAATGAGTTCTTGCTGTTCTACCTCTTAATTTTTCCCCATAATTAGAATCCCATAGCATAAAAATAGCTCTACCAATTTCTTTCTTTTTGATTCCAGTCTCATCTATGAATTGGTCAATGTGTTTCTGCCAGTCTACCTCTTAATCTTTTCCCATAATTAGGATCTCATAATATAATCATAACTCTTCCCAGTTCTTCCTTTCTGATTCCAGTCTAATTTATGAATTGATCAATGTGTTTCTGCCAGTCTACCTCTTTGATCCCATTCTATCTGATGCACAACTTTTTCAGCAATAGCCACTAAATCACACTTGCCTTTCATAGATTGTCCATAATCCTTAATAAATTTGCATGTAATTCTTCATTGGCCATATATTATATCCAACTGAGATTTAGCACTGCTCTTAATAGTTGAATATATGTATGGTCTATTTTTTTTTATTTTTCAGTGATTTTATTTGTGTCTAATGTCGTTAGTTACATAAGAGGAGTGTTTCTCCAGTTGACCCAAGCATTGCATTTTCAGATTTTTTTCCTTTTGAACTTCCAGATCGTACTCCTTTCAACAGTACCATATTTCATTGTAATTCTAACATTGATATCTTTCTGTGAGGAATTCAACCATGATCTCAGATATTAAAAAAAATCATCCATTTGATTTATATTGTCACTTTTGAATGTTATAAAATTTCCTTTTGTTTGGTGAAAGATATGAATTCTGTTTTAATTTTTTTTTATATTGGATCCAACTTATGCTGCACCAGATTCTAATCTGAGAAGAAATTGTTGTGCTTGGGAATCATCTGTATTACAACTTGAGTTCAAATAATAAAAAAGTGACATCTAATCAAGATATATGCACGTTTATGGTATCATTAGAATAAATCCGAAGAATTCCAAAGTTAGACACATGTCCATTTCCTAGAATTTGAAAATAGAGGCAGTAAAGTTGCCACAAAATGTTGGTTAATGTTATACATTAACTAGCAGTATTGCTCGGCGTTGCTTGGGTGTAATGAAAGCTTTAAAACTAATCCATGGTCCTGGAGCTCAGACTCTTTGGACGTTGGCACGAAAGACTAAAAAGCAATAGTTGTTTCCAGTTAAAACAAAACCGTAGACTGAAAGAAAAATGAATAGATGTAAATCAAATTTTGGTTTCCTGGTATCGATATCAAATTTTCTGCACTATTGTAAGAACTGCAACCTTAAAACTTCTGAATATCGTTTGATTTCCTGGTATCGATATCAAATAAGTTTTTTTTGTCATAAACTGAATTTTGAAGGCTAAATAAGTCCTCTGAGTAAATCGTATCATGGCTGAGACTAAGAACTACAATTATACCTACTTAAAGCCAAACCCAGAGTAAAAACTAAAATAAAAAGGCTGAAAAAATACAGACATACAGGCAGATAAACAGGCACACACACACAAACATCTTGCCTTTTATATAGGTACCTCTAATCAATTCTTAGATACCTAAATTTAAATTGAAAATTAAAAAATAATTAATCTATCTTCAAGCTTTAAAATTAGGTCTATTTGAAAGCCAAGGGATTAAAGTTAGTAATTCCAATAATCAAAATACACTGGTGTATTTTAACCTGAAATTATATCGATTGGAATCCGAAATTTTTCGAAAAAAAAAAAAAACTTTAAATTTTCCGCCATTTTTTGATTTATTGACAGGTTACGTCAACAGTAGCCAACTTTCTGTTTAAAAAATCTTGAAAAAAAATATATACATCAAAGACACTTTTTTAAAGTCATGTTTAAATTGAAACTTACCTTAATCTGATTTCACACAATAGTAATTCCTTACTTTATGAAATTTAAGACAGAAACTTATCTTAAATACAGTAGTCCTGTCATCAACGTAATCCGAGGTGTGATTCATTGAATATGTCAGCTACTGTCTGTCAACACCCCAAGTATGGCATCTGGAAGTGCCAAATTTTTATGTATCTAAAAAACCGGTTTCTGTTTTTTAACTGCATAGCTAACCATAACATAATATTTTCATCAATTACATAATATTTTATACAATGTTCGTGTAGCATTATAGCTGGATGATTGAATATGCTTGCTAAATAAATAAAAATTGAAATTGCTTTTAAAATAATTTTACAATTTAATAACAAAGAATGAAATTAAAATAACCCAGTAAAGTTATGAAATATTATGCTAATTATTAATATTTTTATTATGCCTTATTCATATTAATTAGTAAGATAACTAGGTAAAAATATCTAATTTAATTTTTACATAACTGTAGATGTTATAAATAAGTATCTATATTTTTTGTACATGTCATACTGTATTTATGCAATATCTTGAAGAGAAAGGAATTTCGGGAATATTTTGTGGCCCTGAAAAGGGCCATGGTGTTTTCTTAATTGGCACTCCAAGCCTCCTCACTTTTTAGCTGCTTTTCCAGGTACAGGTATGTAGGTATCTCCCTTAATTTGATAACTAAGGGTAAAATAATTTTATGACATGTGTTTTGTACAATCATTTACAATTTAAAAAAGAACATGAAAGTAGGAGTTAATCAATAAAAATGTATAAATTCAATAGTAGGATTAGGCTATGAAATAAAATAGAAAAAAATGTCTTTTTCATTCAATTGAAAATAAAAAAAATGAAACCTTTTCCAATTTGTTTTAATCTTAGCTAGGCATCATAAAATTGTAGTACATATTTGTTTCTTAAAAACATTCTGCAAACACAAATTGAAATTAAACATATTTTTTTTAAATTCCAACTTTCCTCTTGATTTTTTCCATTGTGAATGTAGGTATCTTCCTTAATTAGCCTTAATAATAAGGGTAAAAATAATTTTATAACGTGTTTTGTACATTCATTTACAATTAAAAATAAACTTTAAAGTATTAGGCTAACATTGAAAATGTATAATTTCATTAGTAGGATTAGGCTATGAAATAAAGAAAATAAAAAATGGCTTTTTCATTCAATTGAAAAGAAAAAATGAAACCTTTTCCAAATTGTTTTAATCTTAGCCTATGCTAAAAAAATGTCTTTTTCATTCAATTGAAAATAAAAAAAATGAAACCTTTTCCAATTTGTTTTAATCTTAGCTAGGCACCATAAAATTGTAGTACATATTTATTTCTTAGTCACATTTTGCAAGCACACATTGAAAGTAAACATTTTTATCCCTAATAATTTCTTTTATGAATCATTACCACATCCCATTGGAATGAACAGCCTAAAAAAACAAAACAAATAAAAAAGAAGTTTTGATGTTTTTTCTAAATTCTGTCAGGTAGATAGATTTACAATTAATATTAAAAATGATTAAACTAATAAGTTAAAAATATAAAAGATACTTTAAATATTTAAATTCTGACTAGAAATGACTTCTTTCTTGAGCGATTCAGAGACACGCATGAAAAGAATAGCAGTAAGGACCTTCGGGGTTTATATACGGGAAAATTTTATGTAAGGGCGGGCAACCCTTGAGTCACGTGACCTTTTACAGATTTATATCGTTTATGGGCACCCGTACTTACCAAAAACGGGAAATTAACATGCAAAAATAAACAGTTTTAATTAAATTACAAAAAAACAGCTTCTCTTTTAGAGTAACTTTTTAAATTTTTCGTTTAATAAATATATTTGCCACAGATTAATTAAAAAACATCTGAGAGACCAAAAAGGAGAAAATTATAAAAGACTTATGAAACTTTTTAAATTACTTAATAAAAAATATGAAAAATAAAAACAATTCTTGTAAAAATTAATTACTAATGGGCAAAATTTTTTTTTTATTCAGACGATGACACAATTTTAATTTATGTTTATAAAAGTAATTAAAAGTTTACCCAAATAAAAATTGGCAGTTTTATTGCATTTTTGTTTTCCTAATTCAGAGCTGATTTTCTAAAAGGTAGCTTGTGTTGAAGAAAAAAAGACAGTTGATTAACTTTCCTTAATGACTCCTGAATTTAATGAAAACTATCTATATTTTGTGACCGAGTTGCATTTTTCGAGATTTCTGGAAATTAAATATGGGGGTGGGGGCAAATTTTAAAAGAAATATTTTTTACCAATATTTTTTAAAAATAATTATTTCAAAAATCATTTCAGTCATTTGTGAATAAGTCCTGAAATTTTCATAAAAATCAGACGATTATTTGAGTTTTGCAAGAATTTCCAAATTTATGTCTTTCACAGTCAAAAAATGCCTTCGTGTAATATTACACTGTTAACGTAATAAACTCTAGCGTCAATTTACCCCTTTCACTGACGAGAGAAAAAAAAAGATTTTCTACCAATAAATGAGCCTTTCAGAACCTGTTAGAACAATTTTAAAAATTTGTAAAAATAATTAAAAAATACTTTGATCTATCCTCTTTATGATAGCATAAACATTTTGCCGAGAAAACTTTGTTTTTATTTAGTTTGAGGCCTTTTACTTCAGACTATGCTGATTTTCCCACGGTAAAATTGGAGGTACCTACTTTTATATATATATATATATATTATCGATTTTCTGCACTATTGTAAGAACTGCAACCTTGAAACTTCTGAATATCGTTTCTTATGTCTTTGTCTATGAGTGTATCAAATTTGATTAAAATTGGACCACTCCTTCTATAACCTGATTTTTTTGATTATCGATTTTCGATATTTATCAGGGGTACCACGACACAATCCTAGGTAAGAACACTCGCTGACACTTATAGTACAACTGTGTAAATTTTCAAGAAAATCGGTTCAGCCATTTCGGCGTCTATGGGTAACGGACACACACACAGACAAAGTCCCATTTATAAATAAGTTTAGATTAGATATTCTATACAAAACATGATGTATTGCTTCCTTTTGAAATACTGAAGAATATAATGGTAATGGTAAAATAAGGCATTTCAATAGAGGAAACATTTGGTCGTCATTAACTGAACAGTTATTGTTACTGCTGGTTTATAATTAGAAAATCTTTTATTAAAACAGTAAATTCTAAAGTCTGCTGAATACAGTTCTTCCTAATATTGTTGAGTTTCCTTTCAAACCTTTTGATTTTAGTAGTGTGGAAAGTTAATGGCTTGATTATGTCATTGTTTTCTCTTCTAATTACATGTGCTACCCATTTTCTTTATTGCTGCTGTTGGAAGTTTTCAAGTGATATGAGGTGTGTGAATATATACCAGAGAAGGCATTACTTAAATAGACTATTCCAATTGTAAAAACAGAAAATTCTTTTGTAGTTAGCATCTTTAAACCTTCCTAGAGCAGCAACATTTATCAGAAATGGGGTTTTGTTGAAAATATTAATACAGTGTAAAACTGATCTCCGACTTTTTTACAAAATTATTGGGCTTTATCATATTAAGTTTGAAATTGTTCTTACATCATTGAATATCTACATTTGTTTGGTTTTTATCAAGTTTCTGAACTTTTCAAACATATTTTAACTTTTTGGGGTGAGTATTTTTTCAGTAGCACATGCACAAACATTGAAGGATAATAATTGTTTATTTTAAATGAAGAATAAATGGATATCTACTTTTATTAATTAATGTCAAATTTTTATTCTGTACTTGAAAATGTTTATATCCATTTGTTCATTATTTAAAAGATTTTTTTTAATGACAAAAAAACTGTTTATTTGCGTATTTTACAGGAGCTAAGTCCAGATAATTGTAAAAATTCAGAGATTGATTTTACAGTGTATCGATATTATAAACAGGACAATCCCTTTTCTAAATTGACAAAAAATAAATATTTTTAAATTCTGACAAATGTTACAAGTTCTAAACAATATTAATCTAGAAAAATTATTTCTCCTCAAAAAAAAAAAAACTTACCCTGCTTTTTGTACAAGTGACTCAGTCTACATAAGTCATATCCCAGAGAGCACTGGTAATGACTAATTTACTGTTACATTTATAAACTTGAAACAAAGACTGTATCTATAGAACTTCTGAGAAAAATTAAACTTTCTATCAATAGCTTGTAAATACATTAATCATAATTCCATAGACAATATTGAATTAGTGAATGGCAAGTCATTGATAAAAAGTTTAGCCAGTACTGAATGCTCTATAAAGGCTACCATGTGCCGAACATAATTGGACACAAGTAACACACTCTATCACATTTATATATATGTATGTTTTCTTCATTGTTGCTCAATACAAGGCTCAAGAGCCAGTCAGGATAGAGATTACTAAATGCAGTTGTAAAGAAGTAGAAGGACAGATTATGAAAATACGTATGATAGGTAAAAGTTGTCCCTTGACTTGAAGAGGTTTAGATTGTACTATTAAGGAAGCATTCTCTCGGGAGTCAGTCCCTAAAGTAGTGGCTCTTGAGAACAACTGGTTTCAATGGAACATCTTACCAACGAAATATGACAGGAATGAGGGTGATTTGAGCCTGTATATATGGCATGGCGAGTCTTATGCCTAAAGATCAGAACTGATGGAAATAAGGAATGTTGCTTGTCACAACATTTTGCTCATAAATACTGATAGAGTAGTGAGGGGTTTGCAACATTGCATCTGTGGGAGAGGTTGTAGGGTGGAAAATAATTCATCATCTACAAGGCTACATAGATGCTTCTGAACTCTATTGAAACTGGAAAAAGAGGATTGGGTAGCCCAAGCCCATATATATATATATATATATATATATATATATATATATAATTTTGTATATGTGTGATTTGGTGTAATTGTCCTTTATTTTTGTAACATTTCTGGTATCTGTTGCCTTCAATGTTTAACTGTATACTCTTCTACCTTTCACCTAACCTTGTTTCCTCTCTAGGCCAAAATAAACATTTTTTTAATATTCTTAGTTAAATGTAACATTTGAGTTTTTGGGTTTGAAGAAGCAGTTTATAATTTTTACAACTGCTGAAATAAATTCTGGATTTATAACCATTTAATTTTGTATTGAGTTTTCTTCTCTGTATTATATATATATATATATATATATATATATATATATATATATATATATATATACTGATTGTTTAATACTTAGTTTTTGGTCATAATAGGGTTAGACCAGTACACATTTGTATTAAAAAGTGTTCGATACAATTATATTGTAGAACATTTGACTATTTTCCATTTTTAAACGAGTTATTTCGCTACCCAGGTTTCTACCATGAGTGGTGTCTTCAAGCAATTTTTAATAAGAAACCTAGGTAGTGAAATAACTTGTTTATGTATACACAGACACACACACACACACACACACACGGGTACTTCATCATGGGGATGATGATTAACAACTTAGTTAACTTAGTTAAATTATTAATTTTTAGTGAATTTGAACTTCATTGTATGCCCCACATGGTTATTTTGTTTGTAAAGTTTTGTTGTATTAGAGTCATCTTGATGGTAGAATATTCTAATATGTTTGTGAATCTGGAAGACAAAAAACCTACTCCATGTAACTGCAAAATATATATATATTAAATAATACCTACCACTTTTTGTGGTGAGTGGGGATCCAAATCATCTCTCAGTTCTGTCTCTGTCCTTGAAGACAGAGTGCGGCTCAGTTGTACCTCTGTCTGAGGACAGGCATGCAATTGAGAAACACTATCCTGAGGCCGCGACACACCATTGCACCAGAGGGATGGACTGGTGCTCATCACCAGGGCCAGCAGGACTGGCGATTGCAGGGACTGGGCAATTTTTGTGCCTTGCTTGCTCGTACGCGTTCGAGCTCCCCACATTAAAAATTGATCTTGTGTCACATCCACTTCCTAGTTGGGGGGGGGGGGATAGGTAAATATCTCTATATTTTTTTTTTAATAATCATGTTGCCCCAAGCAAGGCATTTTACTGCCACTGTTGTGCAGGGGGTTACATAGGAGGAATGTTATGAGAAAGGGTAACAGGTTACAGGGGGTATCAGCAAGAAGTTAAGAGAGGGATGAGAATACTGATAATAGTAGGGTGGACAGAAAAAGGAGCATGAGAAAGAGGATACAAGTTTAAATAAGCTGCATTTTAACAGACACACCTGGTGAAGCCTGATGAGGGTAGGGGGCAGTGCTTTGTGACCTCACTATTTTATCAACATTTGCTTTTTCTTACCTAGAGTTATATACGTTATAAATTAAACTAAGCACAGCTGACTATTAAATGATTAAAAATTTTCACGTATTTAAAAATCATTCTGGGGTATTTTTTGTTCAAATCTGTGAATTTGTTCAAGCTAAATCTCAAAAAATAGTATATAAAATTCACTATTTTTTATCCATTATGTTGAATATGCTAAAATTATTCAACCTTTTAACAAGAAAAATCTCAAGTTGATGTTAAAAATTGCTACAAAACATTGTTAATTTATTTTAGATAGAATGATCTATTATGACATGTCTTTAATTTGTATTTAGATACATTGTATTTAGTTTAACCTTTTCTAGCTGAATTGTAAACCCATATTGCATATGATCCATTATTGTATAAAATTTGGTTACAATAAAATTTATATTTTATATGAATACTACCTTATGAAAATTGAGATGTAGAACGTGTGTATAGTGGGGGGGGGAGTACCATAGATAAGGGGAGAGCACAAGGAAAATCTTTTATTAAATTTTTCAAATTTCCAAATTAGTTGTTTTATGTTACCAGTAAATTTACCAAAGTTCATTTTTATTTTACATTACACCCCCCCCCCCCCATCAGTATTTACAAATGTTGCTACATTCATTTTCAAGGATTGTGTTTTGTGTATATTTATGCAACTGTTTTTGGTTAATTTCAGCATTCTCTCACTTGTGGAGACCAATTTCAAGACACTGAAGGTGATGTCATTTAATCGGTCACACTGGTATTTTTATCTGTATTTTTTTAAATATAGAATCTATATATATGAATAATAGATATGACATCATTTTTATGACATTTTCTATAATATATAATAACAGCTTGGAATGAGATATTGTAGCACTGAGTTTGAATTCCAGTCATGTAGTACTCTTAGGGAAAGTTATGAATTCATCTTCTCCCTCCTAGCTATGGATTAAATATTAGTACTTGTAACTGGAAAAATCATTACTATTCTCAAAAAATGAATTGACTATTCACTTCTCTAAAAAAAGAAAAGAATTATTCTTCCAATGCAAAATATTTTTAAAGTAATGAATTTTCATTTATTAATTTGATAAATGTTATTATTTAAACATTACTTTTAGTTAATATCCATATTTGAGGACTTATTAAACAGTACTTTTATTTATTTTTATCTGCCAGCCTGAATATTCGAGAAATCTTATTAAAAAAATATGTCTCTATTGGTAAGAGAAATTGTTATTGGATCTGATGTGTTTATACCGACTTGGCCACAGAGTGTATATTGCTAATCAAGCAAAGTTGAATAGTTCAGATCGATAGACAAAAATAAATATACTGTTTAATAAATGGAGCGTCTATTCAAATACGGGTATCCACTAAAAATAGCATTTAAGTAACAAAATCCCAAATAGGTTTTGGCTTTAAATAACCTACAAAGAATTAAGCTGTAAAAAAAATAATCAAATCATTTCATATTAATATGGTTATTTAGACAGCATATTAAAGAGTGTAACTGTAAAACAAAGATGTTTTTATTTACATTTTTTGATCTTTTGTCCTAATTTTTTTTTTTTTTTTTCCCATAATCACCATGTTTTGGCTGTTGCATGCTCCAGCCTTCTTCAGTTGATATTTGTTGAAATTTTTAAAAACTTCTTTTTTTATAAGAGACCACATTTTGGAGTTCAATGCAGGTGAAAGATTAAGCACTTTTGACCATGTCATCAGGTTGTGCTATTTCTGTCTGCATGACAGAAATAGCAAAACCTGATGACATGGTCAAAATTTATGAATTTTAGTCATTGCAAGTTCTTTAAGCTGATACATCCCCATGAACGACTAGACTGCTGGAAAGTGGTTGATTTTATCAAGACACAAGCTCTAGATAGATTGCTAACCCAAGATAAAGAGCTTCTATCTACCCAATAGCTCAGGACCTGTGACTATGTATGAATATGACAATTATCTTCCAAACCACTTCATCTACTCAGTTTTACTCATAAGGCTTTAGTCAACCCATGGTTTGGTTTTCATGGTAAGCTCATCTCTCCAGGCTGATATTACTAATAAACTATCATGAGATTTGAGTCTGGGTCTCATGGATACTAACATTCTAACCACTCAGTCATGTAGTGATTAGTATGGTGACCATTAGATTTATTTACATAATGTTTTTAAGCAACTTTATAAAAAAATATACTAATATTTGATGAAATTTCTGGCAACTCTAAGAAAAAAAATAAGGACAAAAATAAGTGTAAAAATGAGCAAAAAGAGTTACTAAATCTATTAGTTTAGTTACATGTAAATGTTTTTCTTTTCTATTTATTGAATCCAAGCATCAAAATTTTAAGCATCTTGAGTACTAATTCTATTAACAAAACTGTGTAATGGTCAAAATCCTAAGCTGCTTACAAAATAGATTGTATTTTGTAGATAAATCATTTAAATAATATAAATCTTTTTATTCTGGAAAATACATGATATAATGTATTTTTAATTTTTCTTTAGCATACAGATTAAAAATTAATATTTTTACAAAAACTAAAAACTGATAAAAGTATTGAACTAGATGTATTATAAATTAAATAAAAAAATCAAGTAAAATGTTTGCAATATTCTTAGACAAATATTGTTTCTTGAATATGTTAAGTGTTGTGTCATATCTTTATCTATAGAAAGTGTAGGTCTACTTAGTAGCTGAGATAGTTGGATACATAATATCTTTCATCAGCATCAAGAGGTTGATGATGCCAAAACCCAAAATCATGAATACCACCATGGCATTTTCAATAGATTTTAGGATACCACTATCATGTCTTGTAATTTGTTATTCTCACACACCTGTACTATTTCAGTGAAACACTGTCTATATTTTTAATTGGTTGCATTTTCATGTCTGATATGCCTGTATTATGGGGATGAATCATGCAGCTGGTGTACTTGGGATGACAACCCTATAAGCAAATAAACTTATATCAGTGGGTACTAAATAATGTACCAGACACATTGCAGTAGATGGTATTAGTTTCATTTGAACAGTTTAGTAGGTAAACAAAAGGGTGTTACATCTATTTTGATTGATTGATCAAAAATAAGAATTTTTTCTCAACTGTTTCTTCATTTGATGTCTTTTGTGAATAGGTTTCTGCAATGTTTTAAAGCTCTTACTTCTTAATAGACATTAAAAATTGAGTGTGTCTTACAATTGCAGTGGGTAAAATATTACTATTTTCTTGCTGTTTCTTGGTTACCATATGATGACGTTTGTCTTCTAGAGAACAACACACTGCACCTCCTTGGCCTTACTCTCTCAAATGAAATGAATACATCAGATCTATAGTTGCATCTACTGCTAGGGAGATTTGGTCACTGTCGGGCCAGGAAGTTTTCATGTCAGAATCCATTTTGCACATTTATAAATCTACCATTTGTTCATGCATTGAATACTGTTGCCATATCCGGTTGGGTGTTCGTGATATTCATCTTGAGGTTCTTGACAAAATCCAAAAGAGGATCTGTAATAATCGATTCTGACTGGACAGCTCGCCTTCAATCACTTTCTTACCAGCATGATGTGGCTTCCCTGTCTTTTCTAAAAATATTTTCATTGCAACTGCCTGCACTGATGAGATTTTTTTTTCCTGGTTCTCTGACCACATGTATTTACACATACTACTAAATTGGCATTACAAGGTCCTACTCTTTTACTGTTGAAATAGTTAAATATAATTGTCTCTTCTACTCTATCAGTTTCTTTTCTTGCACTTATGGAACTCTCTTCTATTTGCTTGTTTACCTGATAGCTACAATCTACAAAAGTTTAATGCAATGTCAATTGCCATCTTTTATCTCCTTGATTCCCATCTACCTTTTATCTTTTTTTCAACATCCCCTGTACCTTGTATTTTCTCTTGCTGTAACCTCCTGCACACCAGTAGCGGACCTGCCTTGATTGGGGTGAAATGATTATATAAAAAAAGAACAGTTCTTGAAACTGCTTGATATGCCTTTCATTTCATCCAGTTTCACTTCCACAAAAAAAAAACTTTGCCTCTTTTTAATTGTTTACATTGAATTTATTTTGTTTATTCTGACAAAGGACAAAAATTAAAAACAAAAATCATTTTGAGGTTTTAGTACACATGTACCAAAATACTTTCATAATTTTGATAAACCCCACCACAGTACCAAATTTCATGGTGCCTTGGATTTTGATACCTGCATCTCGCTTTAGCACAAACAATTGGTGCCCAAGCCAAGAACTTCAAATACCGTGTTTTCTAAAGAAGCAAATCATCACAACTTGAAAGGCTGGTGCAATACAATCTTCAAATAGCTTTTAAGTTGTTTTCCAAACTAAACTTAATAATATATCTATTTTGTGTACTAAAAGCAAAATTTAAAAAAATATTTGAAAACATTGTGGTTAAAAACTAACCTTGATAAAACACACTAGTTTACGCTAATGTATCTACTAATGGGAGTGTCTATACTTGCCTAGGACATAAAGGTTACCTCTAAATTCTTTAACGTTTTTCTTTAACTATCTATAGAGCATGTAGTCAGTATCATCAACGTATACATACAATCAGTATTCCTACATAATTTTCTGTATGACAAAATGAGTCCCTGCTCAATTGGCTTAGTATAGCCATATAGTTAAGTAGAGTGTATATGATTTTATCCGGGTCTGAAGCACTGGTGATTTTATGACAACAGGAAAAATCAAGATATGAGAGCTACAAAGCAACCACCTACTGTCCAGAAGTAGAGAAAAGGAAATAAATTATATGAATAAATAAAACTTTTGGAATCAAGTTCCATTTGGCCAGAAGGTAGATGGGAAAATGTTTTGGGCAATTACTATAGGCAGTAAAATTATAGTTCACTTCAAATTTTATGTAAATGCAGAGAATTATTGTAAATTTTTGAAGGAGAGGAGCTTCTTTTATTTTATTTTTCTTTTTTCTTTTTTTTTTGAGGGAGTGTTGTGGTACATATCATAACCAAGAACACTTTTAGCTAAAGAATATATTCCTATAAGACAATTATAGTTGTGGGCTTATACAATCAGGGCACATTCTAGAATTTTCCCTGGCTTAAATTTTTTAATTCCCATACTTTGATTTTTCTTTCTTATTAATGAATGAAGATAACAATTGACATTGCAGCCAAAAGATCTACACTGTAGAAATATATATTTGATTTACACAATACTCCATATGTTTGAATAAACTATTATTTGCCATTTTACATTCTATAACATTAATTATATTTTAATTCCATTAATTTTGCTAATTTTTCTATTGTTTCAAATTCAATATTACTTGCCAAAGTGTTCATTGCTTTCCAGAAACATTTGCTAAAATCATGATTTTCCATTCTCATTTACGTTTCTTTCAATAATGGACCACAAATTTTCTATTTAGTGTCTTTGAAATCTTTTTTGGCAAGGTGGGCAGCTTTGCAGAATTTGAAAGGGCATTGTCTTATAGGAATATATTCTTTAGCTAAAAGTGTTCTTGGTTATGATATGTACCATAACACTCCCTCAAAAGAAAAAGAAAATAAAAGAAGCTCCTCTCCTTCAAAAATTTACAATAATTCTCTGCATTTACATAAAATTTGAAGTGAACTATAATTTTACTGCCTATAGTAATTGCCCAAAACATTTTCCCATCTACCTTGTTATTTCTAAATCATGTTGGTTGACTATTTCCATAAAAGACCTATTCTTCACTATCAGGTCTATGCAATGTAGCTCTATATTTATTATTAAAAATGATTGTTTTACTCAACTTGCACATTTCTCTGCCACTATTGCGCATGGGGCTACATAGGGGAAGGTAAAGAGAAGGAGTGGTTAGACATAGGGAATGTCAGGAGGAAGGTGACAGATGAGTAAGGATATCGAGGATGAGGGTTAGGCAGATGGGAAGAGTGTTAGATAGAATGGGAGCAGGTTAGTGTGTTAGGAGGTGTCTATTGACCTTACATTTAAACTCCTGGAGATTGTAGCCATCGGGGAAGCAATCGTTTGGAAGAGAATTCCACAGTCGGGAAGTGCGAGGAAAGAAACTGTTGGAGTAGAAGTTACGGCTGCATTTTATCGGTTTCACTGTAAAAGAGTGGGATCTAGTTGCTAATCTAGTATCTCGTGCAAATTTGTATTTAGGGGGCACCAGTGATCTAAGTTCATCGGAGCAGAAGCCGTGAAAGTATTTATAGAAGAGACACAGGGAAGCCACATCGCGCCTGTGGGAGAGAGACTGCAGGCGGTCTGCCAAGTCGGTATCTAGATGTATCTTGGTGATGTTTACTTAAATGTGTTTGTTTAGTTGCTTTTAGACAATGTTCTTAATATTCTTCATCTTATTTCTCTTAATATTTATAATACAAACTTCAAATATTCTCTTTCTGGTAAATCCACTTTTCTTTCCTTTGAATTTTTCTCAATTTTTTAAAAATGACATTCTTAAAAGGTTTTAGCAATGTTTAATCCTCTTACCAGCAAAAAATGGTTAAAAGGATAGATATTTCTTTGAAACACGTTTGACTCCTTTTGCAGTTTATTTACAAGATTATAAGAATATTTAAGGCAAGCCTCTAGCTCTCTCCCCTCTCCTGTATAATCTTCACGTTCTCTCCGCCCATGTATCTGTCATCGCACCTGCTTTCTCAGCTTTCTATTGTTCCTTTCTAACTAGTTTGTACTCCTTACTCTTTTCTAATTAATCTTGTTACATTTATGTAACCCCCTGCACATCAGTGGTGTTTCCGCCTTGCTCGGGGTGAAATGATTAAAAAAAAAAAAAAGTACAATGTGATCTTTGTATCTAAAGATTTATTATTTACCATTTGAAAAGAAATCTTTTTATTCAAAATTTTTAAAAAGAAATTGCAAAATTATCAATACATAAGATTAATTTAATTTAATTTAGTGAAGTAACAAGCTTAAACTTAATCCTAAGTAGTGTAGTATGAAAATGAAGAAGCTGCTTGAGTTTGCCCCCCCCCTCCTCAGAAAAATCATGGCCCTTACGTGCCACCCACCGCACCTTCAGAGTTTCACAATTGCCACTGCATACTGGTATGCCTCAGGTTACATCATATCATGTTAAGTCATTCTCGATTATATGTCATTTGTTAAGGAAGTATATGGAAAAATAAAAATCAAGTTTAATCATTTTATTCGACTTAACGTCTGTCCGCAACAAATATTGAAGTCATAATATCACTAGAAAAGCATTAAAAGCATATAAAATCATGTTACTGTAGTGTACAATAAATAAAGAATTAAAAGTATATAAAATCATATTAAAATATGTACATTTATAGTAAATGTTAATATAATAATCATAAATCCTGGAGAACAAAATATGAGAACATCTGTGACTCTGTGTTATCGTCTTATTTAGCTGTCTTTAAGAGCTCAGTATTGGCATTTTCCATGGTAGTTCCAATATTTACCATTGTAAACATCTGCATTTATGATTTACAATTTATTGTAAATATAGGATGTATGTATATATGTATTTGTAAATTTAGATTACTTTTTTCTGTACTACATAAAAACTAAAATTTATTTGTAAGCTTAAAACAGATTCTTATTGACCATATATTAAAAATGCATTTATAAATAAAATACAGAACTAGGAATGGTTATTTGTGGATTAGTCTAGTGACAAGTAAATTCGGAGGCAATTAAATTCAACTTTTAAGTTGCCTTTATGTGCGTTGTGGTACAGTGGATATCAGCTCAGAACGAGAAACTGGGGAGCCGATTTCGAATTCCAGCTGAATCCATTGCATTCACTTATGCACAAATACTCTTGGGAAAGGTATTAATCCGTCTCTTCCCTCCAGTTGTGGGTTAAATAGCAGGACAGATTGGGTTCTATAGCCTTGGTAGGCAACCTACTGCGGGATAATCTTCTGCCCAGTCAGTCATGTCTTGAAAAAAGACATGATCGCCCAAGCGTATTTCATGTATGGCACTTAACTAACTCCTGGAACAAATTACTGACGTAAGGTGAGGTATACCACTAAAATGCTATATCTTTTACACACACACACACACACACACACATATTTACTACAAAACTTAGTCTCTAACATCACTAGAAAGAAAGAGTGGAACTATGAAATAGAGTAGACCCTCCTCACTATTAACTCAAATTAAAGTAATTGTTATAATTCTAGCAAAGCTTGATAATACAGTTGATTTTCTAAGATGTTGCACAAGGCTGAAAGTATGGGGTACCCTGTGAGGAGACTGTCCAGAAGAGATGTAGGTGATTCTGAAGATTCATTATTTACCATTTGAAAAAGAAATTGCAAAATTATCAATACATTAGAGAAAAAGATACTCTCAATCTATTTTAGTGAATTTATGTGGCAAAAGCAAATGAAAGAAATGCCTGGAAAATGCATTATTTCAAAATTTATAATTAGTTAATTGTCATTTTTCTTCTATGTGGTATGTCCTTTCAGGATGTAAGCAATCATGGCCTTCCATATCTCCCTATCCCTGGTGGCTCTTAGCACACTTTCTCCTGTTACCCCACCCAACTTCTGCTCTGCCATCTACCTGCTCAGGCCTGACAAATATGTTATCCACTGCTTTCCCCTGTCTAGCCTGTGAATATCAGATTCTCCAAGCCCTCTTTCCTCATTACATGTCCCAAGAACTTTAGCTGTCTTTTCCTGATGCTCAGTACTAATTTCTTTTTCGTTTCCATGTTTTTAAATTTTCATATTCAGACATTTTTATAAATTTATGAATAAAAAAATTTCGTTTCATATTTATTTCTTTATAAAATGATAAATAATAAATATTTCATTACAGTTTACATATTTTTATAATTTTGTAAATATAAAATTATTCTTGTAAATATGCAATTTAATAAATAAATAATGTTTAATATCTTTGTCCTCAATTCTAAGAATAAAGAAAATGTATAAATCCATTTTCATGTTTAGGTTTTAAAATTTGAATTATCACTTTTTAAGGCAATAAACATTTTCCCAGGGAAGTCTAAAATATAATAGCAGTGTCAAGGGGAGTAACTGTCCTTCTGACAGTTTTTTTTTTGTTTATTTTTTTTAGTGATCACAAAAATTAAACATTGCCAAAATTTTATTTCTTGTTCTAATCGTGCCAATGTTTTGAATTTCTTTTTTATTTGTGATCTCTGGTCAGTTTCTACATAATTATATGTGAGTTGAATATATGAATCAGAATCTGACAAGATAACAGAATAAAGAAAAAAAAAAATGGAAATGTATCTCAATCTAACATGTTCCGCTTTTATAAAAGCTTGTTCAGATTAGTATTACTTCATTTATTTTGATGTATTATTTAGAATTAATATTATTTTATTCATTTTTATGTATTGGTAGACGTAAGTTAGATTCATAAAGAATGGATCTGTAGAAAGATGGTGATGTAAGATTTTAAGTGAGTGTTTATAGTTGGTAGTAATACTATTATTATGTTTTCAAAATATTTTTCCATCGTTCTTTTACTTTATTCTATTATAATTAAATAAATATTAATAACTATTATACATAATCATTTACAATATGATAAATTGTCAAGTTGCATAAAAAACTTCACACTATCAGGCCCTATACTTGTGCTACAAAATCACAATGGAAGAGATTTACAAAACCACATTGCTTGAACACTTTCTACAGCAGCAACAAAACATGGGTAACAAATGTAACTAAGAGAAAATTTTTCTTTTTTTTTTTTTTGTTAATGATATCACCCTGAGCAAGGCGGTAACGCCACTGAAGCGCAGGGGGCTACATAAGAGTGAAAAGATTGGAAAAGAGAAAGCCGGAAACCACATCCTGAGCAGGAAACAAGGGATGAGCCTCTTCATCTGTTCAATAGACGTGGGTGGAGTGTGAACCAGGCAATAGTTAAGTCTATCTATTCCAATTGAAGAAAAGGAAAAAAAAAAATAAATAAAAGATTGAAAAGATTAGAAAAGAGAAAGCCGGAAACCACATCCTAAGCAGGAAACAAGGGATGAGCCTCTTCACCTGTTCAATAGATGTGGGTGGAGTGTGAACCGGGCGATATCTACTCCAAATTTCTTGAAATTTCATGAATTTATGTGAAGGTGGGGTAACAGATGTAAAAAAAAAATTTTTTTTACCAATATTTCTTAAAAATAATAGTTTGAAAAATAATTTTAAATTATGATATAATCAAAATTGTCACTTTCTACACTACAAAAAAAAAAAACAAGTTTTGAAAGGAAATTCTTAATACTAGAAAAAGATATAACAATTAGTGGACTTGAAAAGTCTAATTTCTTGAGAAACTGTTTAAAAGAAAAATATTCTATAAATGTCAATCGATAGTAATACTAATTATTCAGTCAATGAATGTCATTTTCTGTATAGAAATGGTTAACTTTCCCATTACAGTTATCAAATAAGTTATTGTAAATATTTCTAATAAATGCTGTTAAACTGAAATTCATGGTATATTTATCACATGAATATATGTTGAATTTTTTACCAAGAACTGGTTAATACCAGTTTTGTGAAAAAATTTATCTGCATAATAAAATCTGTCAATGCATACTTGTCACTATGACAGTTACTGAATGCCACATTGTTATTGGCATGAGGAGCATTGCACATTCAGCTCACTTCAGGTGAATTTCAACCACTTTCTAGTAATTTCCTTCTTCAGAAGCAAACAAAAGCATTGCAAAATATATATAAAGGAGAAAGTTAATATTTCTCATAAGGAACACTGTTAATCAAAAGTTTTTCAAAACTGAAGACAGTGGTATTTTTCATCATAAATCATAATAGGCTGTTTTTACATAAGGGGGTGTACAAATTTCTGAATTATTTAAAATGGTAAATGATAATTTTGATATTTTTTTTCTGTTTAAAATATAGTGGGGTACCTAAATATCAATGGTTTGCTAAATGAATAAGTTGAATCATGAACGTTTTTTTCCAAAGAAAATTAAATTTGCCAAATAAACTGTAATTTAAATAGCAAATGAATCGACTGCACAGATTTATAAGTGGATAGTTACATTCTCAGTTATGACTCAGTTTCTGTGCTGTACTCATTTCTTGTTATAAGCTGTCAACTTGCAAATTTTCACGTTTTATATTGAAAATGATATTATTTTTCATATTTTTTACTAAATCTATAACTATGAATTGATAAAACTGAGTATTCAATTCATATCAAAATTAAAAAAGAAATATTTTAAAATGTAAATGTGTAACGGGTGTTATCAAATTTATGGCAGAGTATGGAATAGTAAATTCAACAATTTGCACCAAAAACATGTTCAAGCAGCTAAGAAAATAACTAAACTTAATAAATCATGTATCAATTTTATTGAAGAAATGGAAAATTTTCTTCAAGCATGGATTAAAAAAGAAATTACTAACAATAAGTGAATCGATAATTTAGGCAAAGGTCAAACAGTTGTTTTGATGACCTTAGATCTGATGCTCTCAATGAACTTGCTTCAGTATATTTGTTCTTTACTTATGTATATACTTGCATATTTGCTATTTTTATATGCTTTTATGTAGCTTTGGATGGGGCTTGGAATGGATTAGCCTTATTTATATGCATTTCAGTTACTCATATGATTGGTTGTTTGTATATAGAAATCTCACTGTATCTATGTATCTGTTTGTAAATTGTGACAATGTACCATAATTTCCTAAAGTCTTATAGTTGTATATATTGTACCTTTACTGTCAGTAGGATGTGCGTGGTGGTCCAGTGGATATCGGCTCGGAACAAGAAATCGGAGAGCCGAGCTCGAATTCTAGTTGAATTCATTGCATTCACTTATGCACAAATACCCTTGGGAAAGGTATTAATCCATCTCTTCCTTCCAGTTATAAGTTAAATAATAGGACAGATTGGGTTCTATAGCCTTGGCTGGCAACCAGTCTACCGCAGAAAGCAATGGCAACCTACTGCGGGATAATTTTCTGCCTAGTCAGTCATGTCTCTTTCGAGACATGATCGCCCAAGCGTGTTTCACGTATGGCACTTAACTGACTGTCAGTGAAGCCTGTCTTAATTCATGATCAATGACGCGTTTTCTTCTTCATTTGCACTGCATTTCTTTAGTAAAATAGGGCTACAAAATATTAATTATACATATTATAAATGCTACCTAATAAAATGTGATACCTAATGTTTAAAATGTATTTCAAAAAGTGAAAATTTTTCCTTGAATCTTTTATTTTAGTTTTCATTCCAAGCTTGAATTAGATTAAATTTAATATTTTCAATAAGCAAATTAATTTAATAGAATTTAAATTGATTGGTGGTATTTTTTCTGATTATCAGTAAAATCTGTAAAATCGTCCATATTGACAAATTTGTCAACAGAGCATAATTTTTTAAAAAATCAACATATTAAAAAATCTTTCAAAAACAAAATTTACTTTTATGAAACTTTGAGAAAAAATTGGATCATTTAAAGTTTAATGTGAACTGAAACAAATATTACTTACTTTTAGTTGAAAATATCACAGGAAAAGCATGTTTTGACAGATATAAAAAAGAAAAATTTTATAAAAGAGAAACATTTAAAAAATAATTTATTTCTGAATAAGGTCCTGAAAGTTTCATAAAAATCTGACAATTATCTGATTTTTGCAAGAATTTCCAAATCAATGTTTTTTTTTTCACCACAAATAAACACTCAAATTTCCAATGCAAATTTATGGTCCCAGGTTAATGGAAGAAAAACAATTTTTAACCAAAATCTCCAATGTTCTAAAAAAGATAAAATTAAAAAAAAATCATTTTTACATAAAATCTTTTGATCTTTCATCTTGATATTAATACAAATGTTTTGTTGATAAAGTTTTGTTTTTATTGTTTTGTACATATTTTTCATCATGTATTTTTTTAGGGAATTTTTGGCGGTACCTATATAATAGCCATAATCTATCAGTAATGATTGCATTAATTTTTGACTACTGACAATCTGTTTCTTTTTTGATTTTCAATAAACAATGAAGATTAACATCCAAAGTTACTAAAAGAGTTTAAGTAAAAAAAAGAATTTATTTACTTGGTCATTTTTAATGTGACAATCTTACAGTACACAAGTTTAATCAATAGTGTTTTCCTGTAGACTGAATAACCCCGCAAGAGAGTTTGTTCCTTCATGGACAGTAAAATTATTTTCATTTGGTTGTTAAATAACATCAAGGCAACACAATCAGTTCTTGAGATATTCAGAATGGCTGGATATGTTCCATACAAACCTTGTTTATAATCTGAAATGCAGATTCCTTTAGATTAAAATTCTTAATTAGGAAATTATGGGAATATATAGCAAAATAGAAGGTTGACACAATGTTTCATCAGTTTGTCTGTGTTTTCTTTTTCATTTAGCTTTTTAGGAACACAGAATTTTGTTGAAGCAAAAAATCAGAGTGGACAAATCTCACTGTTCTGCTAGTATTGACGTTAGTATTAATCCTTTGATTTTGTTTTGAAATTAATCTCTCTTGTGTTCCAACAGCTTAAGAATGGAAAAGAGGGCAAGAATAGATTAGAACTCCATGACTATGAACAAATTTATTCCTTTAATTTAGTGAAGTAACATACTTATTCTTAAATTGTATATACAATAGTAGTGTAGTATGAAAATGAAGACGCTATCATGACCCTTACGTGCCCCTCCCCCCACTTCAGAGTTTCACAATCATCACTGCATACTGGTATATCTCAGGTTACGTCATATCAAGTCATTCTTGATTATATGTCATTTGTCAAAAAAATATATGAAAAAATAAAAATCAAGTTCAAGTCATTTTATTTGACTTTACGTCTGTCCGCCACATATATATTGAAGTTGTAATATCATTAGAAAAGCATTAAAAGCACATAAAATCGTGTTATTGTAGTGTACAATAAATAAAAAATTAAAAGTATATAAAATCATATTAAAATATATACATTTATAGTAAATGTTAATAATCATAAACCCTAGAGAACAAAATATGAAAACATCTGTAACTCTGTGTTGTCATCTTATTTAGCTGTCTTTAAGAGATTAATGTTGGCATTTTCCACAGTAGTTCCAATATCTACCATTGTAAACATCTGCATTTATGATTTACAATTTATTGTAAATATAGGATGTATGGATATATGTATTTGTAAATTTAGATTACTTTTTTCTGTACTACATAAAAACTAAAATTTATTTGAAAGCTTAAAACAGATTCTTATTGACCATATATTAAAAATGCATTTATAAATAAAATACAGAACTGGGAATGGTTATTTGTGGTTTAGCCTAGTGACAAGTAAATTTGGAGATAATTAAATTCAACTTTTAAGTTGTAACTCTTGGAACAATGACGTAAGGTGAGGTATACCGGTAAAATGTCATGTCTCTTATAAATAAATATATTTTTTTTTACTTTAGAGCTTAGTCTCTAACATCACTAGAGAGAGAGAGAGAAAGCGAGGAGAGAGAGAGAGGAATTGTGGAATAGAATAGACCCACCTCACTATTAACTCAAAGTAATTGTTATAATTCTAGCAAAGGTTGATAATACAGTTGATTTTTTAAACGCCGCTTAGATGTAGCCCAGGGCTGAAAGTATGGGGCACCCAGTGAGGAGATTGTCCAGAAGAGATGTACAAGATTTTGAAGTTGTCATGATTGAAGCCAATGGTGATTTTATTGAATGAATTTACTCTTTAGTATTTCAAAATGTTTTTGTATAATTTTGGTAAATATATCTGCTAAAATGAGATGTCAGTATTATTTTCATTTTTGCATAATTTAGACAACAATTTATTTGTCGCACACTGTAGTGTCATTCACTGTCAAATCAACAAGGGTTTGACCATCACCGACATATTTTTTCAGATTTGATACACTCATAGAACTTTATGATATGATACCTATTTTACCTCTCTATGTCAAAGGGTTTTCAGGATATTACCTTTGACCTTTGCAAAAAAAGTGTATTTGTGAAAATAGTCAAAATCTATCTAAATATAAACTTATTTATAAATGGAACTTTGTCTGTGTATGTGTGTCCGTTACCTATAGACTCCGAAACGGCTGAACCGATTTTCTTGAAAATTTACACAGTTGTACTATAAGCATCTGCGAGTGTTCTTAGCTAGGTTTTGTGTTGAGGTACCCCCGATAAATATTGAAAATAAAAAAAAATCGGGTTATAGAATGAGTGGTCCGATTTTAATCAAATTTGCTACACTCATAAACAAAGACATAAGAAACGATATTCAGAAGTTTCAAGGTTGCAGTTCTTACAATAGTGCAGAAAATCGATAATATATATATATATATATATATATATAAGGCAAGATGTTTGTGTGTGTGTCTGTTTATCTGTCTGTATGTTCTTTATACAAATCCACAATTTTTATCCGATTCTCACCAAACTTCACACAAATATTCTTTAGGCTGAGTCTGAGCTCCAGGACCATGGATTAGTTTTAAAGCTTTCATGACACCTGAGCAATGCCAGGCTATACTGCTAGTGTTTAAATAACAATATCTCAGTTGTTCTTTCACTTACAAAGCTAAATTTTAAAATACTTCTAAAAGGTAATCTATTTATTTTTTTTGTTTAAAGGTCAAATTAGCTAATTTGATCACATGACTTCTAATTTCTCAAAAAGTATATCTTAATTTCTTTTTTTAATTTTACAACAAATTTGTCTGCCTTATGGTAAGATATGTACAAAACTTTGTGTGAAACTTTTGACTCTGGCCTGAGTTACAAGGGGTCCACTGAGTTGGGGAAAATTTAAAATAGCAGATTTTGATATTTGCCACTACATGCTAATATTTTCATATTTCCCAATCTCTTTGAATGTTGATTAATATTCACATCATCATAAAACTAACCAAATATGTGGTTAAATGTTGACCAAATCAGTAGAAAATGAACAACTTTATTTTTGGTTTTGTTTATATTTTTATTAACAATAAACAATGGGTTGTCTAGAAAGTTCCTGCCAATTTTTAAGGGAAATTAAAACACAAAACAAAGTTGTGTTTTTTAATATTTATTCAATTGAATATGAACCATTTTTCTTCAACGTTTTTTGGCAAAGAACTCATTAAGTGGATTTTTATGCCATCAAAAGAATTAAAATTTTTACCACTGAGATTATTTTGCTTAACCTGAATAAATGAAAATCCAAAGGTGCAATGTCTGGTGAATATGGCAGGTTGGGGTAACACATCCCATTCAAGCTATAACAGTTTTTGCCAGGTTACCAAAGAAATGTGAGGTCTGGTATTAACCTGATAGAAAATAACATCTTTCCTGGTCACCAATTCTCGGTATTTTTCTTGAATTGCTGCCTTTAATTTGTACAGTTGCAAGCAGTACTTTTCAGAAACAATTGACTGGTTACTTAGCAGAAGCTCATAGTACAGGATTCCTTTTCAATTCTGGCAGATGGACAGCATGATTTCCTTAGGATAAAGACCTGCTTTTGGGGTGGCTAAAGTTGACTTATGTCGCTTTCCCCAAGATATTTTTCACTGAACATTGTTATAAATGATCTATTTCTCATCACCCATCACAATTTGCATAAAAAGGATGCATTTTCATTGCATTTATACAGCAAATCACAGACATAAATGTAATCCAAAAGATTCTTTTCACTCAAATCATGTGATACGTAAACTTTGTGGTGATTTGAGTACCCAGGCTTCACTAAGTGCTCATGGATGGTAGATTTTGATAAACTTAGTGTTTCTGCCAATTCCTGCATTGTGTAATACAGGTTATTTTCAATCAATGTTTTTGATTTGCTCACCATCTGTAGTCATAAGGTGGTGAGGGTCTGTCTGAGCTTTCTTTTGTCAATAAAGCTAAAATTAACAACTCTAAACTTAACAAAACATTTCTGAACAGTTTTGTCAGGTAAAGTACCTCCACCATATAGAGCACATATCTATTTTGTTGTTTACGAGGCATTTTTGCCATTTTGGTAATAAAAAAGGATCAAGTGTCTAAAATGCACTTTATAATCTTCCATTTTCATAGGGATGTAAAATTGACATAAGTAATTTTAAACTTTCTTTCTCAAGAGATAGTTTGAAGTATGTTCTAATTGGAAGTGTAAGTCTGTCAATAAATTTTACGTGTTCTAATGTGTTGGAATCTGAATGACTAAAATTTGGCATGAACTTTCTGGAAAAACCCAAAAGATTCTTATATGAGAAAGTGACATAATGAAAATAATCATTTTAAAAAAATGTCCTGAATTAATGCAAAGATAACATGAAATCTTATGAAAATATGCAACACATGATGTTAATGGCTAACAAATTTTTGTTAACATTTGACATAGTACACTAAATGCACAAAATAAAATTTTCAGTTTGCTTTTTTTATATTTAAAAAATTAAGTTTTGATCTGAAAAAGGGATACATTGAAATGAATATTTAACACAAAAAATGACTATAAGATAGTCTTAAAGAATGGTAGAAGAGTTCAGGAACAAAGGTATCTTAGGATAGATGCGTACTATTCATTTAAATAGACAAAATCCACCCAAACAATTCGTTTTCAAAAATTGCTGAGCTCAAACCAAAAGAATGTATCCTAGCAAGTGGTGCTGGAACACACTATTTTATGTTTTCTAAATACTTAAAAATATGAATCTGATGATTGTTGGGGAGTTCATCTTGGTACATTGACTCAAGATAAACAATTTAGAAGATTACCACCAATGCATAGCTACTCTTACATGCAATGAGGCAACATCTAACTGCTACTTGGGTGAATGCTCAACTTGTAGCAATTTGATTGAGGATTTCGTTTCATATATAGAAGAAATTCTAAATAGAAAATCAATAGATGATTTTATCTACAAACAGTGGCTATCGACAGATAGAACCACACTGCAAACTGTAATACAATTTCCAATCCAAAAAGATTTATTGAAACGTTTGGCTTAGGGCTTCAAACCTTGAAAAAGGATGTTTTAATTACTAAAGAAGAATCAAAATTTTGTTCTAATAACAAAAGTTCTTTGATGAATGGTGAATTCATAGTTATTGCAGAATTTGCTGAGAGTTATTCCTTTATTTGCAAGATGCTGCACAAGGCCACATTACATTCTGTTTTTACAGAAATGACAAAAAGATGGAACATATTAATATTGTAATTATATCAGATTGTACACTATTTACATTATTTGGATTATTGTCCTCATCTTTGTTGCCATTTGTATGACATTTCGGCCATTGTATGCTCTGGCCTTCTTCAGGTGCTAGGAATTTTGAACCAAAGACTGGAGCGTACAACAACTGAAACATCATACAAATAGCAACAAAGATGAGGACAATAGCTCGAATAATGTAAGTAGTGTAAATACTACCTCATCAGAAATATAGACAAATATATCAGATTGTCACAAGCATAACACAGGAGATGTCCATTTGTTTAAAAATAAATTTACAGAAGTACTAAAATAAAAAATCTGATCTATTTCTTTGATGGTGCTGCTTCACATTATACAAATTTTATCAATTTTTGCAATATAAGGTTGACTTTGGTACTGATGCAGAGAGGCACTTTTGTGTTACATCTCATGGAAAAGGACCATGTGATGAGTTAGATAGCATTATTAAGAGATTAGCAGCAAAAGTAAACATACAGCGACCCTATCATGGAGAAATAATGACACCAAAACAGTTATTTGATTATGCAAAAAAGAAAATAAAATTTCAGATATAAATATTTTGTATTCCTCAACAAATGAATGGACAAATGAAGCAAAAACCTTAAAAAAATAGATTAAAAATGCCTCAACAATTACAGGAACTCAAAAACTATGTAATTTTATTCATGTGTGTTAGGGAGGAGGTAGAAGTAAAAACAGTATAAATTCAGGATGAAAGAAAAAGTTAAAATTATAAAAGGGTAAAATATAGAGCTGAAAACATTAAAGGATTTGTTACAGTAATCTATGATAGGAAATAGGGGTTAAGAAGTGTGCTTGAAAAAAATATCCTTTCTAATGAAGAGGTAAAATTGACATTTTTACAACCAAAGGGCTCTTTGCCATCTTTCTGTTATCCAATACACCCAGATATATTAATTCTAAATTATTCTGATATTCTTAGTTTAGTTAATCAAATAACTGATGTTAGAAGAATTTATAAACTTTCAAAAATTAAGATGAAAAAAGCTACAAATGTTTTAGGAAACAGAATTTCATGAAATAACATTAAATTAAGATACAATCAAAGTTAAAAAAAAAAAAGATTGAGTAAAAAAGTAAAGAGGTTTGCATATCCAAATTTTCATTTACATGTATTCCAATAAGTAGAAAAATAAGTTTGCTTGTTAATCTTTAATCTTTTTTAAATATTCATTTCAATCTACCACTTTTTCAGATGAAAACTTGATTACTTTTTGCATTTAGTGTACAATGTCAAATGTCAACAAAAATTTAACCATTTGTTACATAATTTCATATTATTTTGTTATCTTAACATTAATAGACATTTTTGAATAAGTATTTTCATTGTTTCACTTTTTCATATAAAAATCTATTTGTTGTATAATAAAAATGTAAACAGAACCAAAAATAACCTTATTTTTCCACTAAATTGGTCAGCGTTTAACCATAACACAAATTCTGTTGATTTTATAGATCTTGATATACAACTTGATCATATTTGGAGATATGAAAATATTAACATATAGGGTGCTATGGGTAAATTGTCATCATTTTATATTTTTAATTTTGCACATGCATGTTGTTTGTTTTTTATTTTGTAGACTGCACAGCATAGTAGGGTCAGTTAGATACTGTCAGTGTGAAAAAGAGCACCATGACACTCTGCCAAAAATTTGGAAACAGCATGCTGTAATCCTTAGCATTCACACTGGAATCTCCAAATGAACATTTTAGACTGTTTAGGTGTTAAGCTGAGGACAGAAAGATTTGGAAAAAGATGGGTGATTACAACAGTGCCTAGAGTGATCACTAGTGATAGTGACATTATACCTCCATCCATCTTCCCACTGGGCCTCAGCCTCAACATAGAGGCCTACATCAAGTGTTTTGAGGAAGTAGTGCTACCCTGGGTCAAGAAGGTGGCTGCTGGAAAACTATATGTTTAGCAACAGGACTCTGCTCCATACTACACAAGCAGGAGAATCCAGCCATGTCTGTCAGACAATTTCTGTGACCCCATCACTCCTTACATCTTGCCACTCAATTCCCCTGATGCAATCCCCCTTGATCATTATACGTGGGGAACAGTTGAGCAAGAGATCAACAAAACTCCTTGTAATGCCAAAGATGAACTGAAAGCAAGGATTATGGCAGCATTCACCAACTTAAACAAGGAGACCATCCAGAAGAGTTGCAGGAGATTCCAAAGTTTTCTGGAGGCCATGATTGAAGCCAATAGGGATTTTAATGAATCAATTTACTCATTAGTATTTCAAGATATTTTTGTGTAATTTTGGTAAATATATCAGTGTTATTTTTATTTTTGCGTAATTTAAACAATTCATCCATCACACCCTGTATCGCAGCAAATATTAAAATCTGCCATTTTGAATTTGACTCAACTCGGTAAAACTCAGGCCACAGTCAAAAATCCATAAAATTAGTTGTCAAATTTAAACAAAATTAAGGATACGGTTGGGAAATTAAAGCTCGAATGTTAGGGTCAAGGTCAAATTATCTTATTTGACCTTTAAACAAAACAAAACAAAAAAACAACATAAATAGATCACCCAAATACTTTAAAATCATATATACTTAATTTTGTAGATGAAAAACAACTGAGATATTGATATTTAAACACTGTGACTATTTTCCAAAATTTACCTTTTTGGTAAAGGTCAAAGAGTGATATCTTGGGAACCCTTTGATCTAGAGAGGTAAAATAGGTACAATTCAAATTGTATCATGAATCTCTATAAGTGTATGAAATTTGAAAAAAATCTGTATTGGTGATGGACAAACCCTTGTTGATTTGATACGAAATGACTCAATACTAAATTTAAAAGTAAATCTAACATCAGTGTCACTGTTATAATTTCCTACATTAAATATTCCATTATTAGTAAAAAGAAAAAAAAGTTATAGCTATTTTTCAAATATTTAAAATGCGTGACTTAGTTAAAAATTAAAAAAAAAAATCATTGCTATTTCTGCATAGTTGTTCAGCAAATTATTTGGTGAGTTTTTGAATTAGTCAAAACTATTTCTTTTCATATTTTGTATAATTTTTATTTTATTGAACCAGTAATTTGTATTATAGTAGCATCACATTTTGCATACTACAACAGGTATTATTACCCAAATCAAAACTATCAGTGAATATTTAGAAACTAAATCAGTCACCATACATTTTATTTTCGTAAATGCTTAATTTTTCTGCATGCATAAAATAAATCTGTATCATAACGAAAGAAAGAGTATATGTGTGCATATTGTTTGAAACTTGCTATATTTATAGAAGAGTGTTTAATGTTCTTTTTTAATCATTTCACCCCAAGCAAAGCAATAAAGCCACCAAGATGCATGCAATGGGTAGGTTACTGAGAGTGAGAGAATATAAGAAAAAACAAAATAAAAAAAATATTAAGGAGATAGAACAATAAAAGAACAAGTATTCAGAAGACACGATAACAATTGATGTTGCATTTAAACTTTTGAAGATCAAAGTGGACTGGGAAGCTTGAAGCCAGATGAGTTCTAGAAGTGAGAAATGTGAGAGAATAAACTGTTAGCATAGATCTCACAGTTACATCCAGCCATTTCAATTTTAAAATGATTAGACTATGCTACCAACCAATCTGCTATCTTTATCAGGGATAGTGCATTTATATAGACATAGGGATCAACATTGCATGGTGACTGCCAGTTTCAAACTTTAAATGCAATCTTCAAACCAAGTGTCTTAGAGGAAATGCTGTGTTAAGTTAACGGTTTTAACCCACTTTCCAAAATCTAACCAAACGTCAGAATTTTAGGGATGATGAAGCCCATTCCTAAAATTCTGATGTTTGGTTTAGATTATGTTTGATTTGCTAAGTTGGGCAAAAATTCTCAACTTAACAAGTTTTCAATAGTAACAAACTAAACAGTTTACTGCTTACTGCCTTAAAATATAAGTACACATAAAAATACACTACACACAGCTATAGGAACATGGGATGTTAGTGTTAGCCTTTTATTTTAGTTCATATGGCTGGAAAAGAATTGTCATGAAGTCACGTGGCGGTTGACGTCACGGGAATGCAAGTCTCTGGAGGAATTTTTAACGTGCGAAGTGGTATATAAAATATGCATAAGAAAAACATGATAGCGTTCTCAAAGAATACGAACGCACTGAATCCCCATTTTGAAGAATCGAACACCTTGTAACTGTTGACACTAAGTCTGAGTATTGCGAAGTGACAGAAAAAAATGGTGTCGAAAATTAACTCTCTCTCTACTCTTCTTGATTATAAAAAAATCGTAACCCTTTTGCTTGTCCAGGGCATTTTCGGATGTTGAAATCTCATGTCCTGTGCATATGTAATTCACAGGACAGGCAAAGTAAGAGATTGTGCCGCAGAAGTCTTTCTCTCTCTATATTTTTTTAGAACTTTAAATAAAACGTTTTAAGGGCAGTGTCAGGTGAAGAATAAAAACCCAACCTCGTCTTAATTTGAAATCAGGTTTTCTTCATGATAATCGTAACTGAACACGTGTATATACTTAAATAAACACTAAACAGTAGCAACCTTTTTTGTTTTTATTGTTAACAAATGAGACTTCGTAGTAAGAGACGCCAAGTTAGAAACTGAATGAAAAACTGAAAAATGTCACATTAATTCTTGTTTAAACAATTCCTCCTCCTTCGTATATACATTATTCTTTCCTCTACCCCTCCATTTCTGTTTCCGTTTCTCTTCACATTACTAACACTCCTACCACCACTACCAATACTCTCAACTTTACTCTTTGTTTTTTTTTTCTCCTCTCTCCGTATTCTTCTTCGTCTTCCTCCCACTTGACAGTATGTGGCATTCTCAGTTTTCCTCCTCCTGGCTCATTAAGCCATCTCCTCCTCCCTTTACCTGCTATTCGTCGCCTTTCCTCCTCCCGCAGCTCACACTAACTCCATTTTTCGACTGTGCGCATACTCACTCTCCCTCCTCCCGCCGCTACCTGCCACTTCGTCAATACTTTTCTCCTCTGCCTACCGCCCTTCCCGTGTCAAAGGTCAGGGCGGTCCGTGGAAAATTACTTGTAAACCCCGCAGGTCATTGGCACGTTACATGACGGTGAGTGTTTTCTGAATATTATTTTGCTGATAAAATTTGCAGGCAAAACTTTGGGTTCAGAGGCTAAAATCCATGGGAAAAGCCTGATTTGCTCAGTTTAGTTGTGCAAAAAACTACAAAACCGATGCAGAGTCGTGCTGTCGGGATTGGCGGCGGGGGCTGGCTGCCTAGCTCTCTCTCTCCAACCAACAACACGGCAATAATGTATTGTTGATGACCACGGCGGTGATGACTACGATGACTCGGGTTTAGGAGTGGGTCATGTGTAAATAGGAGGAGAAGGAGAAGAAGCGGTTATGAAAGGCAAAACCCTGGTCGCCAATTCTCTTTCTATCTTCTTCTTTTTATCAACTTCTATCCTATTCGACACCGCTACTCCTAAACTGTCCCGTCCACATCCAATCCCAACGTTAAATCTCAACTTTTCCCTCTCATCAATCCCAAGTTCCTGGCCCTATTATCCATTCAGTCACTTAATTTTTTTTACCCATCCCTTCTCAGTAAGGCGTTTTTATTTTTACCTATGATTTTTTTTTTTAAATCGACAAAAGAAAGGGGTGAATGAAATAATGAAGCTTTTTCAAATCGCTACATACAATCTTTACTTTTATATCTCAAGTCAATCAAACTAAAAACAGTAACACCCAAAATATAACATTCAAATTGATTCAATGTTAAAATGCTCCCCTCCAAATAATTTATAAAAGAAACTCCATCAAACCACTGCCATTAAATAACCTACTTAGAGAAAAGGGAAGAAACGTATAAAACAGTTAAAAATGTAAATTATGAAACCTGTGAAGTACTACAAAGTATGTTTTTGCAAATGTAAACTACCTTAGTACCCAATTACTGGAGACTCAATTTATAAAACTCCACTGGAGAGATTTATAAATTGAATCAAATGATAAGAAATCAGTCTTTTGACCTCGTTTAATAAATTGACCCCATGTTTCTACATGCATTTTTATTTTTTTATGTTAGTTTCTTTTTTTCTAATATCAATTGAAAAGGAAAATAGATGACGGATTTGTAGAAATTAAATGCTGGGCCTTTGCACAGGAAAGCCAAAAATATTCAGATTAATAAAAATGTAGAACAATTAAGTAAAAAGTATATTGGTAGACTCATTTTATGATTTAAACAAAAATGGATCCATCTTTTTTTTTCTTTCACTATTAAGCTCCATCTCTGAAACAGTCTGACACTTAATGTAAAAGTTACTCTAATTTGAAACAATTATATTTACAAGAAACCTTGTAAACGAAATACTTCGATTTCATGTGCACTGACGCAACATTAAACGGATAACCCGCCATAGTTTGAGATTTTAAGATTTAAAAATAAACAAGGACTTTCTTTTCGACAACGCACTAACAATAAAACTTTTCCCAGCAGAAATAGACTGAATCTACGAAGCACCTAACATAAAAAAATTGGAGCTTATAACTCTTTTCTTTTCATTCAATTGTCGTATATCCACTTTTTAAAGTAATATTTTCAAATGTGTAATTAATGAATTTAAACAATTGCAACATTTAATTTTTTTATTTAGCAAGAAACCACACTTCTAATTTAAAAAAAAAAGTCAATGTTAAACTATTTGTTCTGATGAAATAAAATATAAACACTTATCTCCTAAATCATTTAAGTTCTCTTTCGGATTGAACCTGATAATTTTTTTTTTTAAATAAACAATCCCTTTTTAAAGTTTAATTTGAAGAAAGTAAAAACTAAATTTCTTTTGAGTTTTGATTACATTTTTACCAAATTAGAGTTGATGGCAATATGTACATAAGGGGGCATTTAAGCAATGTTATCGTTTTTAAAAGATCTACGAAATATGATTTTTGTCTCGAAGATTTAAAAGTGACCGACCTACTAAATTTGTTTGAAAAGTTCCCACAAGGAGTAAAATATTCAATGTTACTTTTTAATTTGGCCGGATTTTACATGCTCATGAATGTATAAACGAGTGTAAGGATTTTAATCAATTTTGTTTTTGATGCAATATTGCAAAATTAAACCCTTTTTTTCGTGTATTACCTTAAGGAAGCTTTCTCAACTTCAGTTAGAAAAAATCCGTGTATGAAACTAATAGTCAATGAATAAAATATCACCAGTTTGATTATATGTAACTTAAATTAAAAAAGAAATAAATTGCTATGTGTTAAAATCTCGTGGCTGATATGAAAGGATACGAGTGAACAACAAGAATTTAAATCTTGTCGATTTCACCTTCCTCGAGTAGTGGGTTTTGTTTTTTAGGTGGCAAAGTAATTTCTTCCGAGTATGATCACGTATGCCCGATAGTTTTTAAAAATAAATGAAATCCCAGAGATATTTTTTTGTCTGTGTTTTGAAGGAAATTAGAATTCTCAATCAAGGATTTTGTTGAGACAAACAGTTATCATGTGGTCAGCACAACAGAAGTGAAATAACTCTTCTTAAGAGGCGACACATTCTGAAAATGAGACTTCACATCGGGTGTTTCGAGTTTTTTATGTATCCCATGTGGCGAATCATGAATAATCACTAATCTTGCCCTAAGCTTACTCTAGTAGGAAAAAAAGGCCATGTCTGCTATTTTAAAGGCCTGCCACGTCTCCTCTGTCCATTGTTAACTGTCTGGCTGGAGTCGTCGATTGGTGCTAACGTTGGATGATAGGAAAGAGACAAGAAAGAAAGCATTACATTCGTTAACACAAGCCCGCCTACAGGGCGGACACAAAGTCGGGGTCCAACTTGTGTGATACATTTGTACGTGATCAATTTTGATTGCCCATCATTTGTCTTTAAAGGTCAACAGTAGTTGACATCTGATCTGTTTTTCGATTGATAAATTTAGTAGTTAACCTTGTTTATGTCATTAGTTTACTCTGTTCCGTTTTGTTTTTGTCTACTCTGACCTGAAGTGGTCCCCGACTTCGTAATCGCCATTGCAAACAACAGTGATGTATCTTTATCCGCCCCATTTGACCGTCCTTCTTTTCTTTCTTCCTTCCTTCTGTTATTTATTCCCTCGTCTCCTCCTCCTCTCGACAACATTATTTTTTTTTATTTTACCTATTTAATTTTCGTTATCCCATGCTATTTGTTTTCAAGGTTAAAAATTGTCTAATAAGGCTCGGGGAAAAATTAGGTTAGGCGTTTGATTGAAAAATGTCATAATCCTATGGCGTGTCTTTCGTTAAAAACAACAGCAATACAAAAGAAAAATAACACGATGCTGTTATTTACAGGAAAAAAAAAACATCCTTTTTTTTATTCAGTACAAATAATAAAAAGATTACTTTTTGTAAACATTTAAGTTTGCATTTTTTAAATATTTAAAGTTTTATTTGTGTTATTGTATTTTTATTGAGTCTAAAATCTAAATTAGTTTCTTTTAACTTTATTATTTTAATTAGTGAATGAGAATATTTTGCTGCTTGTATTTCTGTTTTGAAATTTGGGTGATTGTTCTGTCTAAAATTTCTCCAATTTCAACCCCCAACGAAGTCGTCCAACTTGGCCACCATATTGATTTTTGTTTTAGAACCACGTCATAACCAGACTAACCGTCATTTTCACCTTGGCACGTACAACTGCTCGGCTTCTCAACACTTCTCTTGATTATTACAAATTAGCACTGAAATAAAGCATTGTCAACTACCTTATCTTGTATAGGTCTTTTAAGTAAAGTTCAATCTGGAATTCTTATCTCCCCTCTCCCCCAACCCAAACAAACAGGTGCTTTCTCTCCGATTGAGAGATAAAATGATATAAGGAACAAAATAGGAAACGTTTATAAATTTAACGTTTCCTATTTCTGTCGGATTTGATTTAATCCATATTAGGTTTCATTTCGAGTATCGTATGGTTCGGTTCTACTCTAAGTGTAATCATAAAAATTAAAAAATAAATTAGTTCCAACATTATTAATCATTGTTTTATTTAACTGAAAAATGGAATTTTCTCGTGCATGAAACAAAGAAATGTCAGTTAAAATTGATTTTTTTTTTTAGATTGTTTAAATGTTTGTTGAGGACATGTGACATATTTCGTTTCCAATCCATTCTGTTATTTGATATCTCTTTAAGTCAACAAAGTGTCAGTGTACTGTCAAGGGTTATAGAAAATAATAATTTTTTTTATACAATTACTAAATATAACTAAAAAAAAAAAAAGAAGCGATAGAAGTATGTGAAATAAAAAGTAAACACTATTCCGTTGAAACAAAGATGAAACGTTGTTGCTAATAACCATTTATCATGAAAGATAAGTTAAATTTTTGGCAAATGACTCACTTTGCTTTGACAAATAATAATAACAATAATTTCACTAAGTTTATTTTTAAATATGACCAACCAATTTAATCTAATTTATAACAATCTTTTGTTCATTTTTTTCTTAGAAAAGAAGAAAAATAGTTTTTTTTTTATTTGTATTGTATTATTGCTTTGACAAATAGGTTGTTTGTACTAGAACGGGACATATTTTTCTTTTTACAGCGAGGAAGTTTTTACTTTTTTTTTAGTAGTTACAAGAGTTTTACTGGTTTTAGGTTTTGTAAGGAAACAATGATACTTAAATAAACTAAAAGAGCATTAGAATTAATTGTTAAGTTCAGCAAAAATGGAATTTCAATTTATGTATGTTATTAACTTTCATACACACAAATACACGATAATTCTGTTTTGTTGCCTCAAAGCTTCTTGGAAAACACCACAGGTTATTTTCAGTCGTGAAACTAATTTCATTGTCGAAATTCCCGCGTTTATTTATTTTTATGTGAAAAAGGTATACCCACATATACTCATGAAATGGTTGTGCAACCAATTTGAAAAGGCATTCCAAATAAAAAAGAAATGTCACGTGCTGTTAAAGTTGCGATCTCCAGAATTGGATTTTTTTTAATGGAAAACCGAAAACGTGAAAGAAAATAAAGATACATGTCAATATAAAAGTTAACACATTGATTTTTTTTTTGTTTTATGTTTCACGTTGACTAGTTTTTTACACGTTGATGTCAATATGAAAAAAAGTGTATCGTTTTTACTTTTTTGTGCAGTATATCGTCTGCGGCTCACGTCTATATTCTCCTGTTTTAAAACTAAAAGTCTGTTAATAACTCCTTGTTCCATTTTTACACAAGAATCCTCATTTTTGTGAATCTAAATGAAAAGATTTATTGTTGTTTTCATGATCAACGAAAAATGACATCACCTCAGCTTTCAATTGAGATAGTTTTTTTTTTTTTTTCAAATAAAAGCTTGTGTACGTTATTTCTACATAAGTTATCACAAAAAAGTTTATTACAAGTTAACCTTTAGCTTTATTGACGTTAAGACAAACAATTGTCAATCTACGTAACACGTTATTCGCCTATTTTGCTGAAAAATTCGTTTGAGTTAAGTGAAGAAGCGCCAGTGTTCAACAACGTGACCTGGGGGGGGGGTTGTTATCAACATTAGTGGTGAAAACCCTTTGCTGCTACTTAGTAGTAGTAGTAACTAACTAAGTAGGCTAGTGATTAAGTGTTCTTTTATTTCCTAGTCACATATAGTCCAGCTTTTTCCGTATTTTTCAGATGAATCAAATTGACTATTTTCCCGTTCTCCAAAGATTTTTTTTTAAATTTTTTTAGTGACATTTGCTTTCATTCTCGAGAAATAAAAAAAAAATCTATTGTTTTGTTTTTGTGTTGTACACAAATTTTTAGAGGAGTAAGAAAAGCTACTTTCTTGCTTAAAAAAGTCACACTTCTCTTAGTATTTTTTCATAAAATGTAAGTAGTAAAGAGATTATAATTTATTTGTATTTGGCATTTTTATGATTTAAGTGGGTTGGGTGAGGACGACGTGAAATTGCGTTGGACGTTTTCTTGACCAATAATCGTCGTTCATAAAAAAACATATCTGATCACAGATGCATATTTTTTGTTTTCTTGCACTTTAACATCTTCACGGAATTTTCCGTTGCCACTCTTGAGTTTTTACCTCAGGGCTGTTGTTTATGACTTTCACACGTTGTCTCTTATTTTCTGTACCTTAAAAAAAAACGATAAAAAACCAAAATACAAGAAGAAACTTTAGCAGATGTTTTTGTTCGATACCATAGCCAGTGGCAGCTGCTACTAACAACTACTGCGTAGACTGGCCCATGTCCCTAACCTTTGTAGGCTTGAGAAATAGTGAGAACGGTTAACTTGACTCCCATTTAATTACTTGTAGCTTATATTGTTATCATTTTGTTTTTTTAACAAATTTCTTCGTTTACTGTTTTTTGAAAGCTCACATTTTACACATGTGCCACAGACATGTGTATCATCAAACAATCTTACCACTAAGCGGAGAAAAGTACGAAATAACGAATTGGATATATTGCGCCTTGTAATATATTTTAAAATATACATTAAATTTACAACACCGCAATTTTTGTAAAAAATATTAAATATTTTGGCACTTTTTTTTATATATTTGCTGCTTTCTTGTATTCTGATTTTTTTTATTTTATTTTGGTGTTGTTTCGTAGTCGTCATGAACCTCATTTGGGATAGTTATTATCATAACTAACCGCATGTTCTTCATAAAACTGCATAGTGCACGGTCTCTTTTTGCACCAATCCTTTGATGGTATATCGGCAATATCACTATTCTTGCAGTATTTTGGTAAATATATAGTTTTTCATTGCGTGTAAATACCTAAATTCGTTGAGGATGATCTGTGATGCAAATGTTTTTAGGTTATAATCCAATAAGCATATATATGTGTGCGTACGTGCGTCAGTAGTTTGGTAGTAGCAAGATGTTGCCATGTGCTACTCGAATTTATGGCTTGAATGGAAAGATATTAGCTTTATTATTAAAATAACATTGTGGGTGTACATCTTGTGTTTTCTCTACTGCTATTTCAACTGATTTTAGACGAGAAAAAAGGTAGTGGAGGAAGGAATATTTTGACAATGATAGCAGTAGAACGAGGAAACTAGAGAGAACCAAGCAATAAGCAATAGAAAGGACGAATTAATTTTGTATCGAGCTTCATCATACAGAAAACACGTCTAGTTTATTTCCCACCATTTTTTTCTTCCGCATATTTATTCTGATGGCAGGTTTTACAATAATTTAATTTTGATTAAAAGAAATTAATTGTATTTTTTTTTTTTTTACTTCCCTTTTTTCCACTAGTAGAGATTTTATTTTATTTTACAGTTGTCGTTATTTTCAAATATTATCACTCAATCAGTTATGATATTGAATTGTTGTTGTTTATATGGAGGAAGTGAACGGCTTCACCTGTTATTCACGTTCTTGTTTAATGTTTTGTATTAAGGACTCCCTAGTGTCCGGCATGGGCACGCAAATTGTTTTCTTACATTTTATTTTTAGTTGCACTTTTTGCTTCTAATCGAACACATTCGTTATCGTATGCAACGCAAATATTAATTTACTTAGTCACTTTTCATGTTTGTTGTAATGTATTGTCACTACCAAGCTAAGTTGTGGAAAAAGATGAATTGTTAAAGTAAAACTCAAGCCTAGGTTATGTTGACACCACTAAGGGATTGAAACAAAAAAAAAAGCTTTCTCGTTACCTTGTCAACAATATTTTGTATTGAAAATTTTTTTTTTATTTAAATAAGAGAAATAAATTAAAAACTAAATGACATTTTTTGAAATTTTGTTAGAAGAGTAATACTTATTTGTAAGTCATATTGTTTTAATTTGTTATTGTAATACCAACACTTAACTTGAGGAATGTTTAAAAGTAGGTTAGCAGAAATCCAGCCATTGAATTTTTTAATGGCTTCTTACTTTAACTAATAATCTCCGTTTGTTTATATTTTCAACAAAACTGCCATGAAAATAATGGCACTTAAATCTCTCTTAAAATTATTGTTTTCCTTCTCATCACTTTCCCAATGTTTGATAGATGCTTCTTCACGATATTATTATTGTAGAAGTCGGTTCTTTACTTGTTGCGATATCTGTCAATTTTGATTTTTTTTTATAATAAATCCTTTTAAGTTTGTACTTTTAATACTTAAATAGTCATAAATTACAGTCATCTAATTAAAGTTGTCCACTCATCCTGATTCTTGCAGGAATATTTTATCGATTACCAACAACTTATTTTACAATTTTCATCTTCAAAACAAATGATAACAATACTTTACTTTGTGTTTTTCAAATCAAGTAGCATTTAATTTTAAAATTTCGATTTTCGTAAAAAGGAAACAGACGAATTTCTTAAATTTGAAATTTTGGTATTATTAATTCAAACAAAATATTAAGAAAGGTTGAATACGAAGAATAAATTTTGTATACACAAAGTGACAAACTCAATTTTATTTTAGTGATAAGTGCGATAGGGAATATAAATCCAATTTAATTTAGTTTTGCTTTTGTTTTAGAATGTTGAAAATTTACTGAAAGTCAAAGTGTTTCATTTTTGTTAATGAAAGATTTGTTGTTTTCATGTTGAAAATTTAAAATTGTTATGTAGATATTATGGTAGGTGAATGTTTTCAGAAAATCTTTTGATTACTTAATTTCATCTTTGAAAAAATTGTTTCAGTATTGATTGATTCTTAGATTGTTTCTTTAATACATATTTTTGGGTTATCTTAGATTTGTTTTAGAAGGGAACTTTTCTTAAATTCTGATATTCAGATTTAATAAAATGTTAGATATTTATTTGAACATGAAGTATCCCATATTTAGAAAAATTAAGTTTGTTTCTCCCATCAAGATCAACAAGTTTAAAGATTTGTTGCTTGATCCATTATGTTTCAATTTGACGATTTTTTGTACACTACAGTCCAAACAAATAAATAAAATGACAGCTCTTCCTTGAATGATTTTTGATAATGACATTTACAGAAACCTTTTAAATTAATAAAAATACTTTTTTTTTTCAACCTCATATTTAAGAGGTACTCTCAAGCGCATCATCATAGTTAAGTTATTGGATTTTTTAATGCTTTTTTTATGAATGATTATTAAATCAATAAGCACAATCAACATTCATTGTTTCTTTGTAAATGGAAACAAAACAATGACGAGACGCACCTTCTTAACTCGGTACATTTTTTAGGTAAACAAAGCAGTTACACATCATAAATTTAATGAATTTTAGTTTATAAATTATTTTTGTACTAAATTTCTAAATCAGTTAAATCTAACATTTTGAAGGTAAAATCCATATTTTTAACTCTTTTTGCTGCTATCATTTTTTCTGATTAACTTTCTTGTTCTTTTGAATAGATTATTACACTTTAAACTTTAAAAGAAACTTCTTGCTAAATAGGGGTTTCTACCAGATAAAATCAACAGTGCATAAAGTAGGTAAGAATAATTGACAATACATTCAAAACTTCATTTGTAGTATGTATGCCACCCATTGGCCTATGTGATTTATCTTTGACAAACATTTTAGGAAAAGTAATTGTTTGACATCTGCTTTGACTCACCTATCCTACTTTTTCTTTTATCTCTATTAAATGACACTGAAACAACGACTGGCTATTTAAACTCATTTAGGGTTTATGGAGATATCTAAAAAGATTAACTTGATCGTTTAAAAAGTCTCCATTTAAAGTTTTCTTTAATTCTTCAGTTTTCAGTGGATTTGCAGGTATGGATAGAAACTTGGAATTGGAGAGCAGAGTTCGAATTCCAGTTGAGCTTGTTATATTTACTTGAGCACAAACACTCTTGGGGAAGGTATTAATCCATCTCTTCTCCCCACAGCTATGGATAGTAGGATTTTACCGGAGAAAAAATAATTTGTCACCCAAAAATTGTTAATGTTACTTGCAAAAAAAAAAAAAGAACATTCTTATAATCCCAAATATATTTTAGCTACAAATAACCCACAAATGGTTGATGAGCCATAAAAAAAACAACAAATCAATCTTCCTCAGGAGATTGTTGTTTCTTATTATTTGCATGCATATAAATTTGTGTTTGGTATATTTTTCTTGTATTTAGTATCTTATGGAAACAATGTACTACACCTATTTTGTGAAATAATTTTTTAGGATGAAAAAAAAATTGTTGTTTACTGTCACAGTTTAGACAAGACCTCCTATATATTAACCATATATGGTTAATATATAGGAGGTCTTGGTTTAGAGCTTCAGCACAACAATATGTAAATTATAAAATTTAACTTAAGTTCCATTTGTATAACACTGATTTGAAAGATCCATTGAAAACATTGTTATATGAAAACAATTCTGAAGAAAAAAATCCAATTAAGTGTACAGTAACATTCTTATAATTTGGATTTAGTGTGGTTCCAAAAATTATTTAGGTCTTTTTATGCAGTTGGAATCTAAATTTATTTACTTTTTTTTTTCTTTTTACAAAAAAAACCTATGCATTTTTAAATATATTGAGAATTTCAATATAAAGCATTATTCTGATAAAAAATAATACATAATTTATATACAATAGAAAATAGATTTAACTAAAATATTCTCTTTGGTTTAGTCAAATATGCTATACATCTTTGTAAGGAAGATTTTTTAATCTTGATAAAAAATCATTTTTGATAGTTGCAAATCTCCAATATAAAATAGTTTGAAAAATAGGGATGCTGTTGTGATCCTGTGCTGTAAACTGATTTTCACACTTTTAAAAATAGACTCTTTCAGTCTGTTTCTACCCACTCTACAATTCTAGCCAAAATGTACTTATTGTGGAATTTTTATATTTTAACCAAAAAAAAATTTTTTTTTTTTTTAGAATTATGAAAAGTTGTACTACAGATGTAGTTTAATTGTAATTACAAATGTTAGAAAACAAGAGCTGTTAAGTTTTATGCATTTTCCATTCCTATCATTTTTCTTCTTGTTATAAATACAGTGGTAGACAGTTGAATAACATTAAAATTTGTTATTGTATTTTTGGTATTGTTTTATTTATTTTATTTTTTTTGTCATTAGAAAGAATGTGCTGATTTTAAAAAACAACTCTTAATTTGTATACTTGCTCATTCATTTTTTATGTTTATTTACTTTAAATCTATGCTATAAACTATAGTTTTAACTTTATAAAGAATTAAACATTGTTATGTCATAAAAAAGTTTTTATAACCTTTTATATTATCAATCATAGTAATTTAAATTTTGATGCCCCAAAATCAGAATTTAACATGTATGTATGATTTTGACTTCTGTATTTATTTTAATCTTTGCAAACTCTCTGGCAAATAGTGAAATGTATGAATAACACTATTTGACAGGTTAGAAATTTGGAAAATGAAGTAAAAAATATCATTTACTTTATAAATTCATTTTAGATTGTATATCGAAAGATTTGAACTGTTTATTTGATCAATTAAAACTGTTGACTGCCTCTGATAGAAGGTAAATGGATCAAAGGTTAATGAAAAGTATTTAATGAATGCATGAAAAATCTGAAAATTCACTTCAAATAAATGAAAAACAGGTTCAGCACAATTCATAATTTGTCTTGAAAAATTATTAAATATTTTAACATTCCAAAAATGTCAGCCACATTTGGAGATGTCACACTTTCAGTAGATTTCTCATAATTACTTGAAATTGAGTATAACTTAAAAAGGTTATTTTTGTACAATGTTATACACCTTTTGTAGCAAATACCACTACCTCTATTATATGTACACTAATTAAAATCTTTGTACTTTTTGTTTTATTTCACATAGTTGAAAGTTCTGTTTTATTGATGTTCAATGATCATTTTATTCTGTAGATGTATTATGTGGCTATTTTTTTAATTTTCAGTAAAAGTTATTTTATAAGTTTGAAAAGTGTTTACTTGACATCTTTGTTTTTAAAATTTACTTGGATAAATAAGCAACTTTCAAAATATTGATTTAAGATTAATCTCTTTTTTCTTAAAGGAATATTTATTTTAATTTGCATTTATATTACACATATACACACACATAACTTCAACAAAATGAAAAAATATTAGGATGCTGGAAAAACTTAATTAAATCTTCTTTGTTGGTCATATTTAATGAAAAATATTTGAAAGAAAGGTTGCTGCCCAAATATATTTTTGTACTTTTATATGAATGTGATAAAACCTCCTACAGAATGTAGTGAAGGAAAGTGAGAAGAAAAGACTAAACATAAACTACAAAGAGACTAAATGCATAGTCATCAGCAAAAAGAGGAGCCCAACATTCCTATTACAGGTCAGGGATACCAAAATCAAACTGGTACAGAAATTTAAATATCCAGGGAGTGTTCTAACAGAGGATGAAAAGTGCAACACTGAGATCTGAAGATATGTTAGGATGGCCAAAGACACATTCCAAAAGCTAAGCAGAGTATTAAGAGACAGGAAAATCTCATTATAAGAAGAAAAAACAGTACTGAAGTGTTACATGACATCTGTCTACTAATATAGCAGCAAATGCTGGACAATCTACTCAAAGATGAAGGAGAGACTCAAGATATAAATGTGACTATAGAGAAAGATGCTGAGGGTACCATGGGTCAAACATGTGAGTAACAAGGTTTTGAAAAATATAGAAACAAAAAGCAAACTTATACATCTGGAAGAGGCTTTTTAATTTAATTCTGTGAAAATAGTAAATATTATCAATCAGTAAAAAAATTTTGAACTTGATAAATTTAATGTTTTGTGTTGTCAACATTTTGACAATAATTAAATTTATCATTATTTTCTCAAAGAGTTATGAATCTTGTGAGGTCTATTATTATACTAAGTTTTTTTTTTTTTGTTTTTTTAAATTTTAATGATGGCAAGCTATCAATTACTTAATCTTGCTATCAATCAAATTAAGTATTAAAAAACAAGATATTTTAATTTGAATTCATTTATGACATATGTATGAAGTTATTTACCAGTCTATTGTTAATTCCTGTTTTTAATTCAATTTAAAGGGTTAAGAACACTAACGATAACAAATTGAAATTTCTTTACTTCCCAAAATGTAACAAGCAATGAGTGCTAATGAAAACTGCAAAAATAAAAGCCGTAGTTCATATTTTTGGTAATTAACCAATATTTTAATAGATAACACAGAATTTCTTTGTCTAAGCTATTTTATTGCATCCCAACTTTAGTTGACTGCATGCAGTTGAGATGCAATAAAATATCCAAACTTCTCTATTTGTAAAGTGGAGAAATGCTAATAAAACAAACTGACAAATTGTTTTAAGACAAGAAATTTTAAAACTGAACATTAATTCCAAATTACTATGATTAGCATGTGTATATTCTCAAGCTTTTATAATTTCAGTGATGTATAGTTCATAGCAAAATGCACTGTTATGACTAAGTAATACTTATTACTACTTTAGATTTACAATGTGCATAATTTGGACTCTTTTCATTTTATACTTGTCTGCTGTTATTTTAAATGTAAAGTTATTCACTTTATTGGTTATGAGTTCATGTACCACTGGCTACTCTATAGATGTAAACATATTTCAAAATAAAATAAATATCTGCTCAATTGATGAAAGTATGAGAAACATAGATATTTCCATTTCTTTTCCAGGAGATATTTTTTATACTTTTGGTATCTTTTATCAGAATGTTGTAAAAGCAAAAATAGTAAAAACAGTTATTGCATTAATGAATTTGAATTAATCTATCAGATTTCATGTTTGAATAGGTTATAATAATTTCAGTTTACATGTGTACAAATTGATATTATGCTTTTAGCTGATGACAAATGACCAGTTTTCATTGATAAATCAATGACTTGAGATTATTCAGCAGTGATGAATTAGGCAACTTTAAATAACAGGAGTATCTACTTTAGTATTTACTTTGTTTTTTGTGATTATTAATCATTTGTATTAATAATAATGGTTGGCAAATTGATATTAAAAATAGATTTTAAGTGAGGCAAACTGATATTGTAAACTTATACTGAATTACTTTCTGTATTCAAAATCTTAAATTTAAGGGAATAACTGAGTGATTATAATGTTGTACTTATATAAACAGTTATTTATGATTTAACCATTATCTCAGAATATTTTCTTTTGTAATACGAAAACTCATAAGTCTTTATGAAAGTCAAAACAAAATTTTTAAAAAAATCTTCTATGATTTCTTCTGTGAAATGCACTATAAATTCTACATCTTTTCTTTTTTGTATTTTTGTTTAAATGTTTCTACATACTTTAATGTTCCTGATCAAAGTACTTCAGTCTATATTTTACAAGTAAAAAGAAATATAACTCTTTATTTTGTTAATTATTTCGTGTTCTTTTGAGTATCAAAACTTCTACAAATAAAAAAGAGCGTTGTTTTGTAATTTACTATTTTCGTTATATACAAAATTGTTATCTAAAAAATTCTTACATAAAAAATGTTTTTTTAAAACATTTTTAATCTATAATTTTAAGAATCTTGGTAATATTTCTGCATAAATTTCGGGATTGCTTTTAATTATTCCTTTTTTTTTTCTTTTTTTTTTTTTTTTTTTTTTTTTTGTATTTCAATTAATATATTTTCTAATGATAATTATTTGGTTATATAAAAGAAAAATTAAGTACATCAATAAGTCCATAGCCTAATGATGAAAAGAAAAAAAACATATTTTACACAACAAATATAATTAATACAGACATGGAGATTTTAACAAAACATAAAAAATGGTACATTTATCTTGTTAGTTCAGTTAGCAACCAAGTTAGGACTATTCAAAGTTGGTAAAAACTTTGAAAATTTTCCATCTCACATCCTATTGTGATAGAAACCAATTTTAACAGTGTGAACTGAAAATGCAGGCTTCAAACAAGTCAAAGGTCATTATAAATTTAACATACAAGGTTGTTTTGAAGTAAAAGAAAGGTAATACTAATGTAATCAATAATTGTTGAATTCAACCAGCCTAAACATTAGGGAGATTGTGTTCTCAAAAATGAAATAATTAAAAATTGATTTGGAAGAGCAATTCTAACTGATTGTATAAGTTTCATTACAACTGGTAGAGCCTTGCAAATTCTTGCTAGGATTCATAGCACTACAGAGACGAATGTACATTTTTTTCTGTAGTGAGTCATTAAAAAAAAGCCCCCCAAAAAAACATATTTACACCATGTAAAAAACAAGAAGCCCAATTTGTGAAAGTAAGGCAAAAATAGATCAAATGTATATAATCTTGAACTTTACATAAAAAAGTATCCATTGTAGCTATATACCTAAAACCTTGAACCTTAACTAATTTTGTGATGATGGATTCAATAAAACCATTTTTTTTTTTAGTATGTATACCTTTTGTCATAGATGTATCTAACTTTGGAAAATTTTATAAAATTAAATAATTTTTAACTTATCAACTAGGAACAGTAATGACTACAAAACTTAGAAATCATTGATAAAACCTTGAAACAAATGCTTATTGTAAAACTTTAAACTTATTTATCTTCAAACTAAAAAAACTGAAATGAATAAAGAATACATTTACAGGAACTGATGAAAAAGACTTTTTGGACAGTTGGAAAAATTCTCCTGCATTTCCTCTTCTAATGGTGATTTGTAATTTAAATTTGTTTATAAATCACTTATATTTCTGGGACACTCCATATCCTATCATTTTTTTGAAAATGGTATGAAAGTTCCATCTAGAGACAATTGCTGGTGCCATTTGTACAATATCATACTGCAAAGGCCATAAAAAATAATTGCTGCTTTTGGAACTAAAATTTTGATTATTGTACTCGCTAGAGATGTAATATCAATGACTTGGTCAATGTAAAAGATTGAGTTGGCCTTGCCATTTGAAGTAGTTCTTTTTAATCTCAAATGCTCATTATATGAATACTCAGATTCACTGAGTGCCCTTTCTTCCTTCCTTTGTTTCTTTAGAGGTAGAGATGAGGTTTCATTAAAAGTTATATCATTGTAGTGTTGATTGTTTTAATCATAGTTTTTAACTTTATTAGCAATCTTTTCATGTATTACAAAGAATTTCCAGTCTTCTCCCACTTAGAAGAAAACTACTCAGTGCATGGAATTCATCATCCACTGATGTAATGTAGATACCTATTAAACACCTAGGTAAGAGTTCTTTGGTGTGAATAGCACTAATCCATAAAAAAATCAACAGACAATCTGTTTAAAAGTATATTTTATGCTTATTGTCTATAACAACTTAAGAAAAAAGTTAAGCAAAGATAACACCTGTTTGCTAAAGTCAAAGAACTTTATGTATCCTTTTTTTTTTTTTTTTTTTTTTTTTTAAAGAAAATGTAACAATTTTATTTCATCTTCTGAAATAGGACCTAACCTCTTGTAAATATATAATCTTTTTTTTTTTTTTTTAAGAAACTGACTACATTTTGTAAATTATCTAATTATATTTCAATTGTTTATGGAAACATGTGTCAAAGGTAAGCTTAAACATATATCCAATTCATTTTTTATTTTATTTTTTGTAAATTGTATCTGGTTTAATATCTTTTTTTTCAAAGAAAATATAAATAAATTTTCAATTTAGTCCCCAAATCTCAAGAATTATAGAAAATATTGTGAATCATGAATGTAAATCATTAAAAAGAAAATAAGATACTTTTTAAAGAAATACATTTTAATTTTTTAGACAAATGCAAGAGTGCTAAATTTAAAAAATTAAAAATATATCCATTTTAATGTTTTTTAAGTAAATACATAAAAACAGCCAAGGCAAAAGTGATTCAAGCATGACAGTTTGGACAAAATGCAGGGATTAAGTATTTTATACAGTTTTAAGATGCATCATTAAAGACAATATGGGAAAAAGATTTAAACTATGTAATATTGATGAAACAAATCTGATTTAAAATGGGATTCAGCAGGCAATGTTCATTTAATTGTCCATCAGTACAAATTTTGATGCAGTGGACCTAAAGATTTTGCACAGAATGAATGCAATGTGCTCTATTTTTAATTCATATGCACCTTGAGTTGTATGGATGCATGGATATAAAATTAAGTAATTATTAAAGATAGAACATTGCCATTTTCTTTTTTTCTTTTTTTTTTAAGTGTTGAATTTTTATGGTATTTCATCTCAATAAAATCTTCAATTTAGAAAGGTTTTGTGAAGGACAACTTGAAACCCTATGTTAAGGTCACCAACTATTTTGATATGTAAGGGGAGACACAACTTGGAATGCAAATTGTTTTAAAAACACCACTATGAAATTGTCCACTTAAAAAATGCAGAAAAGTAAGTGCTTGCCATTAAACAGTGACTTAATTTAAAGAGATGTTGAATAAAAACTAATCATCATACATGAGAAAGAATTGTATCTTTTATAAAGAGAAAATACTTAATTTTGTTTACATACTAATTTTGTCAAAATAGTTTTGAAAATAAATGAGTTGTCAGCAGGTGAAATTAAAGGAAATTTCACTATTTTGACATTTTTGCAGTGTAAAGTAGGGCAGTTTGGGATAACTAATTTTATGCAACATTTATTTTTCTACATAATGTTTTTTACACCAATTAATTTTATTTAATGTTTCTTTATTCTATAGATTAAACATTTTCAATGAATATTTCAGATCAAAATCAAGCTAATATCTACATGTCAGACTATAGACTTATTGATCCATCATCAGATACATCTTTTTTTTTTTTCACATCAGATTCAAAAGAGGTGACCTAATAACTTGTTCCATTTTACTGTTTGCTAAGAAACAAAAGGGAGCTGAAGGAAAACAACTTGCTACTTGCACAAATATTAATGTGCTTAAAAAAAAAAACTTTATGCTTTCTGTATTTCTCAGTTTATCCATCTTGGGAATTATCAGGCAGATGATAATTTAAGCTGTAGTTCAGATGGTATTTAACATAACAATAGAATCCTTGGAAAAAGTAAGCAAATTTAAAGGTTTTATTGGTTCATTTTTAACATTTTTATGGGTTTCTGCATTACTGTCATCTAGTAAATTATGAATCCATGAAATAATTGCCAACTATCTAAAAACACCCTCCAAAATGCTTTAAATTCTAATTGTATATATTATCCATTTGAAATGCATGTATGGCAATAGTAATGTGATTATATATATATTTGCTAACCTGATTATTTTATGACAAATTTTGTTCGGAAAATGTGTCATTCTGCCAGATTTGAAACTATGATCCCTGACAACATAAGGGAAGCCACCAATTAATCAGGTGTGTCCTATAACACTTGACCACGAATGATTTCACAGTCCAAATGAAGTCAAATCATATATCTTTTTATTGATAAGAAATTATAAACCAATTGTGTTGCATTGAAAAATGTGGTATGGATTTTTCTTTTTCCTGCTTTTATTGAGTATAATCGTCAGTTTGAACAACAATATAAAAAGGCACTTTAATGATTGTTATAACTCAAGAATCAAATCTCAGAAAGGTTAATCTTGAGAAATAACAATAAAAAAAATGGCTTCTTTCTTTCTTTCTTTTTCCATAATTGAGCAAATATTAACTGCTTCATCAGTGTTTATGGAGGTAAATCCATCCATTACAGCACAAGCAAATTAGATGCTAATTATAATTATTCTTCTGAACTATAATTTACACATTTTCTAATTGTCATTAATCACAAATGATAAACTCTAAAATTATGACCTAAAGATGAGCAGTAAAAATAAATTTGCATTATGTTATATGGAAGATGTTTTATAAGGTAGAATCTTAGTATGTAAAGCATTGTTTTAGAAGTTATAAAATTTGCTTAGTTACATGACACACAATTGTAGGTTCCTTACCTGTTAATGAAAAAAAAATATTTTCAGGCTTGTGATTTGTTTGTTTAGCAGCATATCAACACCTTATGAGTCATTTAATGCTAAAATGTAGCATTAGTAATTTCTTTTACAAAAAATATATTACTGATACTTTCTTTTAATATTTTGACTAGAAAAATTTTAATACTTTCATATTCCAGTTTGAGAGTTAACTATTTGACCATAGCTGGGACCATAACAAGTGCTATTACCCTAGGTCAGGGTGGACCAGAAAACAACAGCAATTAAGTGGTGGTTCAGCACTCCTCAAAACTGTCCAATCAGAGGCCTTGCTGCTGGATGTAGTTTATTGTCATACTAAGGACAGCTTCTTGTAATAAAAAATCAAAATCTGAATATATTCATTGTTAAAGTTATCTAGATCTCTATCTTGTATGTTTTAATGTATATTCAAATGAAATTCAACAAGTGCACTTCTTGTACTGACATCATGATTTGGTGTGATTTTCTTTTTTTATAGGAAATATACTAGCCAACAGTAATAGTACTATATCCAAACTTTGCTTGCTTTTGTAAATTGATTTTTCAAGTCAGTTATTGTTCATATAGTATTATGAACAATAACTAGTACTTATAGAGTTTACCTAAAATTGTTTGGGTTGTATTTTTAATGGTTTTGTGGCTACGAATCAAAGTAATGATGTTATTAGAGATTATCATGATATGGTAATTCCTTTAACACTAGTAATTAATTCAGAATTTTATTAGTGGATTAAAAAGTCTTCTTTTTTTTCTGTATCTAAAAATTGATTGAAAAAAGCCACAAAATATTTAATTAATTGATTTTTCTGTATACTTCAACAGCTTATTTTGGCTAGATAACTTTCAAAAGTAAATTATTGAACATTTTTTTTATGAATAGCACTTAGATTTTCCCCAATGATTAATGAAACAATAAAAGTAATATTGAATTACTCTGCTGTTTTCATAGGACTTTTTCTTGCTCTCTTTTATTTCCAGTAATACTTGTTGATTTTAATTACTTTAAATGAAAACAATTCAGTAAATTTCTTGAAATATAAGAAATTTATGGAAGTAAATCAATTTTTTGGGGACCAGGCTTGGGGGATTGATTATTAGTATGTTTTTATATTAGAATATTCTAATGTTTCATGTTAATTAAACTATTTGTCTTATTGAGAATCCAGAATAAATTATATAAATGCTATTTGAATATCTCATGCTTGTTTTTCTGTTAATTTCTCTTAACACAAATAACATCTTGTTATAGTGTTTGTTTTTATATATTTCTTACCTGTCCTGTCTACATTATAAAGAAGAAAGTCAGTGAAATCTCTATTTTTTCTTTTTTCTCTGTTATTACCATCTATGCCATGAAAACACATTCCAATCTGTCAGTGGCATAATGGGGTTTGTTAAAATCTTTCTAGATATCTTGCAGTCTCTTTCTTTTCCAGTTTTTCATTATATTTACAATATGAGGGGTGATGAAGATTTTTTAGCCCAACCCACTTTCCACTTCCAAATTTTGATATTTGATCATTGAAATACTACTCTCTGTAAACTTTTCAGCATCCTCTTGTAACATATCGGTATGATCACTTTAAAATTTTTCTAATTGTTTTCTTTCAATTGACATCATCATTAAAATTCAAATACTAATGTAAACTTATTTGAAAACTGAAACTTTTTTTCTTTTTTTTTTTTTTTGCATTTCTCAAAATATATGTTCCTGTAAGATGGCTTTGACAGTGTCTCTTTTAATGTTATCATTCTTGGTTAATGTACTTTGGTTAGCTGTAAACTATATAAATTAATCTCAAGGAAGAAGTTGACCAACTAATGATCTCTATAACTTTAGTTTTTCCCTACATTTATCCTTCATGTTTCAATATGATTTTTCATTGTTTGGTTATTTAACTCTGTTGAGTGAAGCTCATTCTGTGAACAGTTATGAGAGTTTTTAATCTGACTATAATGTGTCCTGAAATTAAAATCAAACTCCTGATGAAATATCTTGATCAAATTACAAATTGATAAAGTTCAACAGTCTGGATTGTTTCTGAACTGTCCTTTGGCAATCAATCTATACAGGACAAAGGGCCAGGTGATAGTTTTTTATAAACTGGAAATGAAGTAAATAGAACAAAAATCTAAGGTCTGTGTTAAATGTTAAGAATTACAATTTATATTAATGCTTCATCTTAAATGAAATTGTAAGAACTTTCACTCTTGTTTTCTTTATTTAAATTTTCATTTAAATGTTCATGTAAAATCACTATCCAGAACTGAATTGCTTATTGTTTCCTTTCCATATATACAAAACAATCAAAAACAGAAATCCAGGTTGCATAATAATTTTATATTTAAGTATGCCACATTATAAAAAGTTGGGAGTTGATCACAATGTAGTTAAAATTTAAATATACTGATACAGATACATCATATTTTCTTAATATAGTTGGCGATAAAAAAGACACATTTCTCATCCTGCAATCATTCCTGGCAATGGAGAAATGTTTAGTGAGAAATCTCCAGCAAGAAAAATCTCAAACCACTTGACAAATACCTTTCTCATAAAATCTCATTTTTTTGTACATTTCACTTGAATGTTTGTAATAAATAAAAGAAAAATAAAGATAAAAAAGCATAATATACTCAAATGTTGCTTATTTTCTTCCATCCTCAGTGTTAGAATCAAACAAAAATAACATTTAGAAAATGTGACAGTTGTAAGAAGTTATTGTTTTAAATATGATTAGTTAAAACTAAATACTATTAATGCCATCTAATAAGAACAAAACTGAACAAACATTTTAAGTTACCCAGTAATAATATAATTACTCTTTTCTATATTTGTGATGAACTGACATTCTCGAAATTTAGTATTAACTTTCATATACATTACAGTATTAATTTTAAGTATTTTTATTTGTTTCTAAATGCAAAATAGGTTTCTGGAAAGTATTTCTATGATAGGGCACAATTAAAATATAAACCAATTCTTGAAATAATGATAGCTTGATTTGAAAAGAACACTGGTTCAGTTTTACTTTCAGTGTCTGACTTCCATGTTGATATTCTTAAGATAGATTTTTATAATAAAACTTTTACTTTAGTGGATTTTAATTTTTCTGTAGGTTAGCATGAACTCTTTCATTGCCATGTACTTTTTGCTCTATCTTTTGGTAATAGAAGTACAATGATTATTGATTATATGGTACTTCCATAATGGAGAAAAATTTGCCAAATACAGGATGCAATAGATAAATTGTCTAAATTATGCAAAAATGAAAATAATACTGACATCTCATTTTAACATATATTAAACAAAATTACACAAAAATATCATAAGATATTAAAGGGTAAATTTATTCAATATAATCACAATTGGCTTCAACCATGACCTCCAGATGACTTCATAATCTTCTTGAACTCTTCTGGACACTCCTTGTTTAAGTTGGTGAATGTTGCCATAACCCTTGGCTTCAGTATATTACAAGGTTTGTTGGTCTCTCACTGAACTGCAGCCCATACATAATAATCAAGGGGGTTGTAGTCTGGAGAGTTAGGTGGCCAGATATAAGGGGTGATTTGGTCACAGAAATAGCCATAACTGGGTTCTCCTGCCTGTGTGGTATGGTGCAAAATCCTGTTGCCAGACATCAGGTTTTTCTTCTCAGAATGATCAGAGTGTTTTTTGAACTGTTGTACATTCATAATCACCATTAGACTCATCCAACTCTTTCTGAATCCTGCACTGTCCTCAGAACGACACCCAAACACTCTGAAATGTCTGTATTGGAGCTTTTAGCCCAAATGCCAAGGAGTACAGTATACTGTTTTCACTGTTCTGACAGTGATGTCATGATGCTCTTTTTCTCACAGATGGTGCCCATCTGATTCTTCAATACTATGTAGTCACCAAAATAAAAAAAAACCAATGTACATATGTAGAATAAAAACATAAAGTGGCGACAATTTACCCATCGCACCATGTAGACTGGCTAACAGAAAATTAATAAACCAACCTCTCTTCTGAGATTGTCCATTTATTCAGATTTCATTGTCTCAAATTATATTTGTTAGTTATTCTTTTGTATAACAAAAAAGAGATAAAAATCTAGATTAGTAATTTATTAGGAGATTCTATTTTTGTTTCTCATCAATGAACAATGAATTTATTGAGACTTTTTTTTTATCTAGTAATTTTAAATTATTTTTCAGTAATGCATTAAAATCACATTATTTATACTGTTTTCTCTGTGTTGTGTTAAGTCCCTTGGTATAGCAGACTGCATATTGATATTTCTGTTGCCTACTAGAGATACATGCCCTACATTTTTAGGTTTGCATCAATATCCATCATCTTCATGCACCATTCGATCCACTTTTAAAAGAATCTGCTAATAATATTAGAACAGGAAAATAGATCTTTTTTTCATAAGAGTGAATTGATAGTTCAATGCAATCAATTTCTTTCTATTAAGACTATAAAAAATGAAATTGTCTTCATCTTATCTTTTTCTTCTTTTTTTCAGTTTGGACTTTTTATTTATTTTTTTTTAGAATATATTTATATTAAACTTTTATATTATCTTTAAATCATTTGATCGTATATTAATTCTTTTAAGTAGAAAACTCATTTTTTATAAATTTTGTTATATGAAAGTTATCCAACCAAATTTGAGAGTAATGCAATTTTTTTATTTACTCTTTATAAGTTGATCAGTTTTGTTAAAAATAATTAAGCATGATTATTAATTTTATTGTTTTTAGTGAAGCATTTATTTTGGAAAGTAACCTGTTATTTTATGTATTTGTTAAAAACTTGGCCTTTGTTTGAATTTGTTTAAGTGTTGCATTTGGTTCCTCAATGTCAAGTTTTCTTATTTATAGAACTTGTAATTATTTGCAAATACTATTTTTAACTTTATAATCCCTTACTTCATACAGTATTACATTATTCTAGAGATTTTACAGGATTGGTTTTTTCCATCATCTCAGATAGCGAACACCTTTTGCAGTTGGCAGTTCCTGGTAATGCTGATTTCTGTAGGGTTGGAACATGGCATTTCAAGGTTACTGTTTAAAATTCTGAGAAAGAGCTTAATGCATCAATGAAGATGAACATGATGGTAGTATCCATAGACCAGAAATATATCGGGCTCTTGAATGGCGAAGCTCGGACTGTTGCCCTGGATATCGCCAAAACATTTGACAGTCTGGCATGCTGGCCTTCTGTGTAAGCTACAGGGTTGTGGTATAACTAGATGCATGTTTGACTTAAAGCATTCCTATCAAATTGTGTTATGAAGGTCATATTGAATAGGCATGCTTCCAGATCCTATCATACGCATGTGGGTGTCTCTCAAGGCTTTATCCTGGGTCCTACACTTTTTCTTATCTTCATCAACAATCTCCCTGATGTAATCAGAACCCAAGTAGGCATCTACGCTAACGATACTACCATTTACTCCTGCCTCAACAAGAAATCTGCTGAGGTGGACAAAGCAAACCTTGCTGCTGATCTTGAAAGTAACCTCCAATCTGTGATGGACTGGAGTAAGAAATGGCTCGTAAAGTTTAATGCTTCCAAAATGAAGCTGCTATCCTTTAACCACCATAGACAATCACTCCTACTCCCCACCAGTATGGATCAAGCTAGTCTCCCTGAAAGCAATACACTGTACCTCCTCGGCCTAACTCTCACAGCCAACCTCAAGTGGAACGACTGCATTGAATCAACAGCTAAATCTACTGCTAGGAAAGGACATTTTTCTCGTTTAAATCCATCTTGCACATATAGAAATCTACAATCCGCCTGTGCATTGAATACTACTGTTATATCTGGTTAGGCACTCCTGCTGTTCATCTCAGGGTTCTTAACAAAATCTAAAGGAGGATCTGCAATGTAATCGATTCTGACCTGGCAGCTTGACTCCAATCACTTTCTTCCCTCTGTCTCTTGTACAAATATTTTCATGGCTTCTGCTCAGATGAGCTTAGTTCCCTGCTGCCCCCTCTGCATGAATTTACTTGAGCTTCTAGACTGGCAATTAGGTCCCACCCTTTTGTAGTGAAAACAATCAAGTGTAACTGCAACTTCTATTCTAGCAGCTTTTTTTTTCTCGCACTTCTCACCTGTAGACCTCCTAGGTACAATCTCCAAGAGTTTAAATGCAATGTCAATTGCTATTGCTTATCTCTTTGAATCCCATCCTTTCCCCAACACCCCTGTATCCTGTTGTTCTCCCTTTCTGCTCTACTCTCAGCAGCTTTCCTCACACCAATGTTTCTGTCTTTCTCTTGCCTATTCAACAACATCCCATGTGATTTGTTCTTTCTCTTCATTCTCTTCTTATGTACCCCCTGCACACCAGTGGCATTAATGCCTTGCTTGGGGTGAAACGATTATAAAAAAAAAATTTTTTAATATCATTACAGAGATCTATATATCTGCTAACTTTCTTAGCAAGATTTTGATTTCCTGTGCACGCAACATCAGCAAGATAATACTTCATGTTGACTTTATCAACCACAATAATATGAAGCTTATGGTCAGTTTGGATTTGGATGTCTCACTACAGTTTTACTTGTCACTCTCCATAAACCTCTCCAGTTTGTATTCATACTTTTTCTCATTCATGTCAAAGCCAAAAGTATTTGGCCAACAACATAAATTGTTAAGAAGTTAAGATTGATTAGCTTTTATCAGTAGTGCCTATGGGCTTTGTAGATTGGAAAATAAGTTGTTGCATTTTTTGTAGGTGCTCTGTAACCGAACATATACTATTCGATAGTACCTTTGAGCTAGTCTTTTATATATGCCCATGATATTGGTCACATTTTCAACCTCCTTCCTATATAATTTGCAAATATTTAATCCCTCAAGATGATAGGTGCTCTTTCAGACAGTTTATATTTAAGAATTGGTCTTGTGAAACTTAGTTTCACATTTCAGTTCATGTTTTGACAGCAAATCATATTTTTTTTCAAATTTTTTGTATTAGTATAGATTCTCTTATTCCAGCTTTCTCCTCATTCACTCTCTTATAAATTTTCTTTCTTTTGATATCTTCCATGACCAAGTTCTTATTGGTTGCGACATATTGCAAGAATTCTTCAATGCTGGCAATGTGCCAGTCTAACCCTTGGCCCTCCAAATTTCAAGACATTTACAGATATCACATTAACTCTATGGTGGACCACAACATATTGCACCCTCAGTTTACTAGTGTCTCTGTTCATCTTCTCAAATATGTTTAGTTCATTCAACAATGGTTGTATTGCACCTGACCACCTAAATACAGCCATGATCAAATTTTGGTTGTTTAGCATCAACTAAGTTTATATTTTATTTTATTTATTTATTTATTTATTATTATTATTCCACTAGCTGATGGAAGAGTGTGCAGACAGGTAAGATTCTTTCTTGCTCGTTCCCCTGTTTTCTTATTAAGAAAACTAATTAGACGTTAATAGATTATAGATTTATCTCTCTTTAACAGATATTTATTTCTGTTTAAAAGTTTCTCAGAAACCTGTAACATAATTGAACTACTTTGTTCTTAGAGCATTTTTGTGATATTGTGCTAACAGAAATTGTGCTATGGTGTTTTTTTCTGTGTTATGCAAGCAAACACCCAACCATACAGAAATGAACTCATTGTTGGATTGATACCTATATAGTTAATGTTGTATTGAAGAATTTTGTGATGATTAAAAACTTTTTTCAGATACATTTGTGAATTTTCTTTAGCAGTTAAAATAAGAATATCTATATTTCACTGTATAAAATATTCTATTTTGTTATTAATATACATTTTCATAGGCATAAAGTTTGCAGTCATTTACTTTCATTTAGACTAATCTCTGCTTCAGTCCAGCTGAATCAATTACAGATGAAGGCTATATTGCATTCTGTCTATTTACATACTTTCTGTTTATTGCATGACCTTTTTTCTAGTAACTTTAAGCAAAAAATTTACTAATCAAGAGGAAATTGAAAAAAGTCTTCAATGAATTTATTAATTCTTTGGATGAATTCTTTAGGAATGGAATTTTGGCCAAGGTGAAATACAAGTATATAGAGTGGATATTTTAAAGGATTTTTATGTAATGTTTTTACAGTTCATTTTGTTTTATTAAATTGGAAGTTTCATGTTGAAAAATCTGATATAATGGAAATACTTGATATAGCTTACATTGTCTTGCAGATGCAACATTTTATAAAGATTTACTGTTAATTAAAAACATCAAATATATTTGAAAATGATTTTCATTTCTTCTACATTTAGTTTTTTTTAATATCCTCCTATTGCAGTAATTTTCTTTCTTTTTTTTATCTGTCAATGATGCAAAGAGGCATACATTAACATCCAAAACTTTTTATAATGCTTTAAAAATAACTCACTTGTCTATTTAAACAAAAAAAAAATTCTTTTTTGATAAAATAAAGAAGTTTTTGTATCATAAAATAATTTTCAATCATGACTTTCATACATCTAATTTTATCTGTATAATATGTTAAAAATAAATGTCAGTTTATGGAATAATTTCTGATAACTGGAAATGTTTTCTTAAACCTGTTTTGTTTCTTTTTTTTCTTTTCATACCAAATTAATATCAATTTTAAGTTTCTTGACTATGCTCCTGACAATTTTGAATAACTAAATATTTACAAAGCTTAAATTTAATCTGGTACAATGCCACAGGGTAGATATGAGGATTGAACTTGCTAACAATAACCTCTAAGATTAACTAACACTGATCCATTTAGTAATACTTTTACTATTTTATGCATTATGCAATCATCAGGTGCATTTTTAAAAAATATACATGTGCACTCTCATGTATATTTATTAATTCATTTTAATATATATATATATATATATATATATATATATATATATATATGGTGTTTAAAAATTGATTTTTTTCAATAAGCATTTTACTTTTTTCCATAAAATAGGTAGTGAACTGAATTTGCTTAGACAAGTTTACATGTTTTATAACTTGAAAAATGTCTTGTATTTGTGACAAAAAATTATCAAATTAATTAAATTTTGACAGGAAAACAATATTCCATGATAGCACGTACATTATTATCAAGCAATAAACTTCCTAATAAAACCTTATTAACTATTTGCATCATTAAAAAAGGAATTTACAACAGCTGTTTATTAATCTTTTTGTATTTTCTTTGCATTTATTTCATTTAAATGAATGCTAATTTTTCTGATTTCATTGCTGAATGGAAATTTCATAGTAGTTGAATATTTTATTTTCAGTATATTAATTCCTAAATCTTTTCGTATTTTTCTTAATATAACTGCTGTACAAACATGTCTTGCCATAACATATTTTTTACATTTCTTACATTAATAAGAAATATCTGCATGTTTAAATAAATACCTTTATGTTTCAACTGCAGCACTGTTTTTATGTACTTGCAAATAGTTTGTTGTAACCTTTCCAGCCATCTGTTGTATTACATGAAAAATTCAATGCTACCATCTGTTAGACAATTTATGCTTATGTGATAGGGACAGAACTCACAACTATGATGAAGCATTATAATGGCTAATTCATATCTTGTGGTAGAGTGAATGTACAAAAAATGTATCTATCTTTAATATTTTTCATAACTGTTGTGTATATTAACACTGCATATAAACATACCTTATTACTTATTACAAGTGAAAGATTCTTCCTGGGAGTATTTTAACCACTTGTAAATCTTTAATTGATTTTTCAGACAGCCAACTAATAAAGTGTTAAGCATAAATTTCAGCCATTGATGTTTTAGCTATGATAATATTTGTCTTTCAATTTTTCTTTTTAAATTGTTAGGTGATAACTTCTTACATAATTTATTCATTATTGCATGCATTTTGCAGAAAAAATTTAGCCTAGCCACATCAGAGCTGTGATAATAGCTCTGTCACTTGAATATCTGTTGCTCTCTTAATGTTCTATATCAGTAAGCTGTAGATTGATATTCCTGCTGCTATCACAGCTACTTTTCTCATTGTGAAAATAGTGGCACACTTAATCAAACTGACTACAAGCCTGTGCTATTAAATCATGTTTCTTCTCTTTGATGCCATTCACTTTTGATCAACACTCTTAATCATTTTGACTTGACATTCTTCTCCTCACTTGTATACCTATCATTCAGACTTGCTTTCATTTTGCTATCTCTGATGTATTTATATCTTGAGTGTTTATCAGTTTGTCTGCTGTTCTGTCAAAGTGCAAAACATTGATTTTGTTGTGTTCAACATTCTTCAATTGATTTAAATATTTACATCTTAAGAAAATCTGTGTTTTTTTTCTCTATCAGACTTCTAATATAAATGAATGTTGATAATAGTTTTCTATTCAGAAAACATTTAATTGCATAGCTTTGTGTTATTTTTTTTCAAATGGTATATTTGCAGTTTTAAAAGGGTTTATCATTGCATTCCTCATGAAATTTAGTCATTAAATAACTAGTGCTTTATAGATAATCTATCAGAAAAGTTCATGAACTCTCTGATAACTTAAAAACATGTTGAAAACTTTAATTTTATAAAATATTTTTGTCTTACACTACATTATTCAGACTATTGTCCTCATTTTGGTTTGCCTGTTGTACAATGTTTTTTGTCTTAATCAAATTGCTAAAAGAGATGAAACTAAGCCTTGTTTGCTAGAGAAAATGTAAGTTTAATAATTGACTGTTGACATGCATATAATATCTTTAGTGATTGGCCAAGTTTTCCATTTGTTAAAGCTTTCATGCTGATGTACAGATTATTAAATGAACAATTTTTTCAAACTTTTACTTTGTGCTTTAAAGTTTTTACTTTTTTTATTTCATAATTTTTATTTTATGTATTTTAAAATAATATCAGCCTAACAATTCAGATGATGGTTTATAGTCACATCACATTAAAACACCAGTTACCATACGATTACTGAACTTAAGCAATGTTGAACCTGGTCAGTACCTTGATGAGTAACCACTTGCTGGAATATTAGCTGCTGTAAGCTTAGATGTGTGGGTGATGTAATTGATAATGACTTGGAATTGTGAATCAGAGCCGAGTTCCAATTCTTGTTGGGTTTGTTATATTCACTTATGTGCAAATTTCTTTAGGAAAAGTATGAATCCAGCACTTTTCAGTGGCTATGGCTTAAAGACTTGTATCATTATTTCTCCTTCCCTCCCCAGTTCTTGTAATCTAAAAATATTTTTTGGCTTTAAATAACTTGCAAAGGATTGATAAATTATAGAAAATGAATGAACGAATCTATCAATATATCAGAACACCGGCCTAACGACCAATATAACAACTTATCTGAATTCTGATGAATAGAGCAAGTAGCAGAATTAGACTGGAAATTAGACAAGAGTAATGCAGATTTGATGAAGTACATCATAAAGAACTGTTTGAAATTCTTGATATGCTTGATTTATTTTGGAAAGTTATTAGAATAATCCAGAACCTATATTTGGAGCAGACTGCCTCCATACAGATAGAAAAGTAATTAAAAATTAAGTAAATATACAAAAATAGAAAGAGGTTAATAGAGAGAGATGTCTTCTCACTAGACTTATTCAACCTATACAGTGAGGCAATTCTGGGAGAATTAGAAGTTCTCTCAGGATTGATTATTGGTGGCCACAATTTTAACAATATATGATATATAGATGACACAGTGCTGATGGTAGACATAGAAAGGAAATTACAAGAACTCCTACAGATGGTAGTAAAGGAAAGTGAGAAGGGACTAATCAGAAGTCTAATGTATGATTGTCAAAAAAATAAACAGCTCAAGGTGTGAACTATGAATTGGAGACACCAAAATGAAGCAATTACAAAAATTTAAGTATCTAGAAAGTGTTTTAACAGGGAACAAAAAAAATCAGCATTGAAATCTGAAGATGCATTAGAATATCAAAAGATACCTTTCAAAAACTAAGCAGGGTCTTAAGAAATAGAAATTTTTTAAGAAACAGGGAAGATTACTGAACTGTTACGTAATATTGGTCCTTCTATATGGCATTGAATGCTGGACAATCGCAAATGAAGAAGAAACTTGAGGTAATAGAAATATAATTCTGCAGAAGGATAGAATATCATGGACTAAGCAATGGCAAAGTTTTAAGGTAAATGGAAACAAAAAAAGGTACTTATACTTGAAAGCAAGAGGAAAGCTGCACATAACCTACTCTAATGAACTTGTGTAACTGGTTGGAAAAACATTAGGAGAGATAGCAAGACAAAACTTACTAAGTGCTACAAAGGACAGGAAGTTGTGGAGATATATGACCACTCACTTCCTGAAGGGAAGTGACACACAGAAAAAGATTTAAAAAAATGGACTAGATTAAGTTTAACAAATAACATGATCAAACAAAAATTGTAATATATATATAAACTTAATAATTATTTTCAAAGAATTTTTTGTTAGTAGGTTGTATTTTATAATTTTTCAATAAATATATTTAATTATGTATATATTTACACATAATTTTGTGTTTTTTATATAGAATCTTTTTTCTATGCAGATAGGATAAGATAACCATGTTTCTCTTTTGCAATGTATTGGTCTGTGAAGCATTGTTGAAAAATGAGATACTAATGTAGGATACTTAATCTTTAAGATAATGTTGCTAAATGTTAATAGGTCATATTGATATATACAATTTGCACGCTTTTTTCATGCGTTTGGCTAACCTTTTCCATTTTTAGTGTCATCATTTTTTATCTTTTTAGTTTTTCTTTCTCGTTTTTCATAATGATAAAATAGATCAGTTTCTTCTCATTCAATCTCAAACTAAAGGGATATATATTAGGAAATTTTGAACAGTTTGCCTGAATTATGCTTTAAGTGCATTAGCAATTTTGAACCAGTGGCTTGCATGTTTCAATCCCTTTTATGTTCATAGCTTTGATATCATCAATGTATATATACACATTTATTAAATATTTTATTCTATTTTTATCTTTTAAAAAGTGTTTAATTGTTCTATAAGATTTTAAAAGTATCTTATAAGTTCTATATTCATTATTTTTCTTGTAAAAATGTAAGTAAAATAGTGTTCTGTCCAGTTTCTCACTTTACTTTTACTTAAGTAATTTGTTTAGTATAGTAAAATAATAATAAACTCCCTTATTTTTCAAACAATTTTACTTTAAAGAAAATATTTTAAAATTATAATGTGAAGTCAAACATGAAAATTTTTTGAAAATCAGAATTTCTTTTCTTTTTTTTTATTGTTGACATTTATTGTCATTGAAATAAAATGTTCTTTGTTTACATAACTTCACACATTCAGTAAATTAATATCTGGAAAATATGTTCCTTTTTTAAAATGATTTCTTGTAGTTTGAATAAGAATCAAATTTCATTTTTCTTATTGTTTTAAAATAAAGGATACTCTTTACACACTAACATATCCATGTGTAGCTTTACTGCTAAACTTGAATTGTTTTCAATTATTCTCTTCAGTGAGTGAAATATTTGCTTCATGAGGAAATGATAAATTTATAAATCCTTTAGTATTGACTGACACCCATTTTCATATTGCCTCTTTATAATACCTGAAATGTACTTAAAAAAACATTTAATAAATTTCTTATAATAATATCTGGCTTACAAGATGTTAGTTCTAAACAAAAGTTCACTCCCTGCTTGTGTTAAGTGCCTGTGAAAAATTACTTGCCTAAGTTTATATTTCTAAACTATGGTAATTAATTTATTTTTCCTTAATTCACACATTATTTATATATTGAAAATATTTTTTTTAAATAAATGAAAAATTTTCTTTTATATTTAATTTTAACATAGTGGACAATTATACTAAATAGATTAAAGATTGGTGAGGACAAACCTTATTTAGAATTTCACTATTATTAAAGTAAAATTTTTTCTGTTTGTTCTTTAAACAATTATATATTGACTGGATACAGGTTTAAGTGAAGGTCATCATAACCTCAGTCATTCTTTTTCATTCTACTTTCATTTTATCCTTGCAAAATCCATACACTTTTAAGCTAAAATATGCTATTTGGCAGTTCTTCTTAACTTCATATATATATTTGCAACTTTTAAATTGCATTTCATTTATTTCTTTGTATAATCTATTTACAAAATATAACCACTTCTCTTAGTGGACAGATGCATATAAATTTTTTAAATTGGAAATTACGAATAATATATTTTATGAGTAGCAATGGTCCTTACAGGTTTTCATCATTAATATATGTATATATATATATATATATATATGAATACTTTAATGAATATAAGTTTATAAATAAAGTTTAAATAATTAGAGGGAGTCTAATATTTTAGTTGCTTCTGATAAAACCAAAACTTACGTAAATTAATTGAAAATGCAATATGTGATTTTTACTTGCTAATAATTTATTCAATTAGTAAAAGGTGTTAATTTGATTTAGAGAATTATTACTTTTATAGTTTAAATATATTTGAAGACTAATAGTGTGTGGGTTTATTATAAGATCAGATTTACTTGAATGTAATTTAAAAAAATGGTCAAAGACTAACAACTTAGTAATTTTGTCGGGATTATTGATGTTACACAATAAAAATTTTTCTTTTATTCTGATTAAATATGAGAAGTTGTCATGCTAAAAATATGTAGTAGTACACAAGTCTAGGTAACTTTCTACTCAATACATTTAAGCCATTTTATTTTTGCTGGAATATTTTTTTCACCATTGTGACTTGTTTTAATAATATTTTTAGTATATAACTATGTTGAATGTGTATTATTTTTTCTTTTATGATTTTGTCTAATTTCCTTATTCATTTCTGTATTTGCAGCAAAAGCAATTTACAGGACAATTTTGAAGTCTGACAGACATGATCAAGGTTAGTATATTTTTGTCTAGTTAAATTCAATCAGAATTTTATGAAAACCTGTTAGATTTCAGCTTTATCATGCAAATGGCTTGATTTAGTCATGGATGCAACATATAGTTCCTGCTGAAGTAAAACTTTCAACATTTTAGAATATTTCTTTCCATTTTGATATTTTATGCATAAATATTCTTGAAAGGAGAAAAATCCTCCAGACGAAAGTGAACTATTTTGGGCTGTAGATTTGTTAAAAATTTATTTATAGCAGAAACTTTAGTTGATTGTAGTTAAAATCTATTTCCCTTTTATTCTTTCTGAGCTAGTATAAATTTTTTTTAATCATTTACAAAACTTACATTTGGGTGCAAGTTTTATTTTATTTTATTTTTTTTTAACAAATGTAAAATGAAGTTTATCTTAGTTGTCATGACTAAACAAGGGAGATCACCTAAATTTTATGTATTTTTAAATGTAACTACCATATTTGCTAACACAAATGTATGTGGGGGTGCTAAAAAGTACTCGGTTCAAATCACTTTTTCTAGGATCAGTTACCAAACATCAGAATATTGATTTAATGTAGGGGTTTAAACTGAGAATTTTCCAGCACCTTGTACATTTAAATAGTATCCAATGTGATGGCATTGTCTGCTGAAATTTGAAATGGACCCTTATGGGGTGTGTGATGAGTTGCAGTGAGTGGTGTTCCCTCATGTGCCCTTGTAAATCTTGTCTTATCAGTTGATAACCATAGTTATTTAAACCTGCTTGTAAGCTTTTCTACCAAAAAAACATTTTATTGTTTTGTCATTAATTTATTCAAAAGTATTTGAAATTACTCATTTAGATTTCATCTCTTGATCTATATTGATGATTCAGAAATATTTTCGTTAGGATACATCTCTTTTGGAATTAGCTAATTTCAATCACTTCCAAGCATAGCTATTCAAGATTCTTTGTCTCTTTTCATTTAAGAGGCAACTTTTTCTATTTATAATTTGTCATCAACAATTTCATAAATTGATAAAATATGGAATAAAATTGTTCTGGTACATGTTTATTAGGATCAAATTTAATTTATCTGTTAATATTTGACAATTCTTTTAATGTTTAGTAGTTTTATCTTTTACAATGTGGAGAAAACATTTTTATAATGTTATGTGTAGGCATTGAATTTCCTTTTTTCTTAGATTCTTAAAAACAAATTACATGTAAAAATAAAAAATATTGGGTTATCCAGAAAGTTCACAGCAATTTTTAAGGAAAACTAAAACACAACAAAAAATATACTATTAAATATTCATTCAACTACATATGAACCATTTTATTACACAACCTTTTCCTATTTTTGTTTTAACTTAAAGATTCTGTCTTCCCAGAATTTCAGTAGTTTTTCAGCAAAGAAGTTATTAAGTTTGTTGTTTTTTTTTTTTTAATTGAAAGAATTAAGTTTTTTACAATCGAGATTATTTTACAAGGACCTGAATAAATATAATTTGAAAGGTGAGGTAACATATCCCCACAAAACCGAATTGCAACATTCTTTTGCCTGGTCACCGAAGTAACATAAGGTCTGGCATTATCCTGATGGGAAACAATGCTGTTCACCAATTCTGGGCATTTTTCTTACCTTCTATTCATCCATTTGTGAGTAGTACTTTCCAGAGTCAGTTGACTGGTTATTTGACACTAGCTCATAGTACAGGATTACTTTCCAGTCCCACCAGATACACAACATGACTTTCTTAGGATGAAGACCCACTTTTAAGGTGGCTAAAGTTGTGGTGCAGTGGATATCAGCTCGGAACAAGAAATTGGGGAGCCAAGTTCGAATTCCAGTTGAATTTCTTGTATTCACTTATGCACAAACACTTTTGGGAAAGGTATTAATCCATCTCTTCCCTCCAGTTATGGGTTAAATAATAGGACAGATTGGGTTCTATAGCTTTGGTTGGCAATCAGTTTACTGCAGAAAGCAATGGCAACCTACTGCAGTCAGTCATGTCTCTTTTGAGACATGATCGCCCAAAGCATGTATCACATATGGCACTTAACTGACTGAAAGTTGGCTCATATTGCTTACTCAGGATCTTTTTCACTGAACATTATTTTAAACAATCCATTTTTCATCATCCATCACAATTTGCTTAAAAAAGGATGCATTTTCATTGCATTTATAAACCAAGTCCCAGATAGAAATGTAATTCAAAAGATTCTTTTCACTCAGATCATGTGATACCCAAACATCATAGTGACTTGAGTACCCTAGAGCTTCAATAAGTGCTTATGGATGGTGGATCTTGATAAATTTAGAGTTTCTGCCAGTTACTGCCTTGTGTAATGCAGGTTATTGTCAATTAATTTCTTGATTTGGTCTTAATCTGAAGAGGGGTTGTCTGCCTGAATTTTCTTCATCAATAAGTCTACAATTACCAACTGTAAACTTAGTAACCCACTTCTGTATAGTTCTGTCACCTAAAGCACCTTCAGCATACACAGCACGTATTTTTTAGTTGCTTGCAAGGCATCCTTACCTTTATGACAATAAAAAAGCATCAAGTGTCTAAAATGCACCTTATAATCTAGGGATGCAAAATTGACACAAATTAACTATTTTTAAACTTTCTTTCTCAAGAGATAGTTAGAATTGAGTTCTAATTGGAAATGAAGGCATATTATATCTGTTGGGAAATTTAATGTGTTTGAACATAAACAACTAAAAATCAGCATGAATTTTCCAGACAACCCAATAAAAAAAAAATCGAACATGATTTGATAATTAAAACAAAGGAATGTTGCAGTGCATAATTATAATCAGATTCCTTCTTTAAGAACAAATATTTTTGGCAATCCATTCCAGAAGAGGAATTTTGAAAGTGATGTTCTGAAAATATCTTGAAAATTTAAGATGACTCTATCTTTTTTTGATTTTATTGTCAGTTTGTAGGTTATTAAATGAGTACAATTATATCCAGACTGAGTTGCAAACTATGGTATGATGTATGGTGTACCATCATCTACAATCTCCAGAATCCTGTCTACTGCCAGGCCATGACACTTTTCTTGCTTAAAGAATCCTTCATAAAATTACACATAGGAGTGAGATTTGGTTACATTAAACTATGAATTCCGTTAGTTAAGCAAGGAGCCTGCAAGCCATTTCAACTATCACTGTTCTTGGCTAGGCATTTTGAAAAAGGGTAACTTGATGAAAGCAGTAAGCTGTGTAATATCAAATGCTGGCCCATATGAAAATATTTCATCAACAGGATTTAAAACATAAGCACAATACATGGAAATTGTTAGTGAACACATTTTACAACACATCTCTATCAGTCCTTTTTTTTTTCTTTTTTTCTTTTTTCTTTTTTAACAATAAGTTGATCTTATACAAATGCAATGTCAATATCAGTTATGGCTCAGATTCATGCTTGACTCAGTTTGATGATTGTATTTTTTCATGTTTAGAACGTTATTAAGAAATGACTCTCAACAAATGTTAGCAATCACATTCAAAAGGCTGTGGTTATAGCAGTTGGTTGTTTTGTCTGCTATATTTTTCATTGGCAGGCTGGGTATTAAGAACAACAAAGTGATAAATAAACAATTTGGACAGTTGAAGTTGCCTAACAGACTTTTACATTTGTGTTACCTTCCTTGTAATACTTTACTATAACTGACTTTTGTCAATTTTGTATAGAAGTATTCCGACAAGGAAATTTGAAAAGAAATCAAGGAAAGAATCCCCCACATCTCTTTAGACATCACCAAAGTTGTAATTGCTTTCTATTTTAATGTAGATGACTTTTTGTTTCTTGACATGTCAACGTTATAGAGACAGAATTTACAAAACAACACATAATCAGAAGATTATTCTAATCTGGCTTTAGCACAAATTTTAAATACTGGTATCATTTGTCTGCTTTCTTTTCTTTCTTTTTAAGAGGAGCTTTTGATACTGAGATTATTGGTAATTCATTATATTTACCAGATTTGTCCTTTTTCATATCAGAAAATCATGATTAAGAGGTTACAGAATTGAAATAAAATCTTTACAAACTTTGAAAAAGTACTTTTAGTAAATATACTATAATAATAATGTGTTATTAACAATTTTTTATTTAGATTTTAAAATATTTACAATAGATAAAAATGATGCAATTATAAATTCATGTGGGGCAAGCTGGAGTTGATAACATAGTTTATTGCTAAAATGAACTTGGGAGGAGAAATGAATCCAGTAACAGGTATTGGTGTAGAAATTGGTTGATGTAGAGACAAAAATAAAAATAATTCAAGTTTGACAAATAAAAAAACAAGCTTATAAAGTGTTTAAAACTTTCTAAAGTTTGTGAAAGTCATTGAAGTCCTTGTGTATGAGATCTGGTCTTAAGGAATAGTAAAATGTTTTTTTTTTATGTTAAGTGACAAATATTTTCCTTGTTCAATTGTTGCATCAACACCCATAATCTGATTTGTTTTCTCTTGTTTCCACTTGAGTGATAAACTACAAAGCTACTCAAGTGTTTGAATATTACAAAACTTTATAAGAATAGATCTACATAGGGCCAAACAAATTTTTCTCAGAAAAATAATATACCATCTTTATATTTGCAAATATAATTAATGTAGAAATGTTCTTAATTTTGTTCTAACTTGGGGGAGTGGGGAATATTTGTAAAAACAAATTATTATATAAATGTTAGTAATGTTAATTTTTTTTTATGACGAAATCATAGATAAAGTGTTATTACACTTTGAAAGAATAGATAAATGAATTTGAAAGAATATCAAATGATTAATTTGTCATTTATTGTTGAAAATTACATGGAAAGCCAGATCCCATTTTACATTTGCGATTTCATGATTCTGTTAGCAGAAATTTGGTCCCTCTATATGTGTATTTTACTTCTGTAATTTCTATCTTCTCTATTATAAATGCTTTAATACTTTTCCTTTTCTCTCCAAGTTTACTTTTATAAACTGGGTTAGCTTTATAGGAGAACAGGGAATCACTTCTTGAATCTTGTATTGCCATTTTGATTTTTTAAAAATTGTATAAGGTTTTATGAATATTTAAATAATAGTTGCTTTTTTTTTTCTTTTCTTTTGCAAAGATGTATCAGATTTTAACATTTGTTACTTCTGAAAAATAAACATTTCAGCTTCAGATACCTATAGGAAATGAGATTTGTTTAGAAAAATACACTGGAAAACCTCTATGTTGATGATTTCTTACAGACTTCACTGAGAATATTCCTGAAATAAGAACTATCCGGCAGATTATGACAAAGTATTGAAATAAATTTAAAAAAACATACAAAACCTCCAGACATTTCTTCTTTCTCCCCACAGATGACTATGTGAAGCCGTGTCTTCAAATTATGCCTTGTTTAATAGTGGATAAAACTTGATGGGTGAGTCAACAAACTCATAACTTGCTTCGTCATTTGTCCACTGCCAGAATATGAAGTCACAACTGTTATTCTAACTTGCATGCCTTTTAACTATTAAGAGTTCAAACTTAATGAGAATTTTTTTCTATCCCAGGTAAAAAAGAAAACAAAAACATTTCTACCTATTGTTGACTAAAACTGCACATATGAAGTATACAAAATATGGAATATTCTATGTGCCTGTTTTTTGCACATGTTCACATAGTAAGGAATATGTTTAAGATATTCTATAAGTTAATTATTTCATTATGAATAAACATTTTAATTCAATTAAAATGTTGCCAAAAATGTTTAGCTATGCATATTAACAAAGTATGTATTTGAAATTAGCAAACATTTTATGCATGGTTATTTTTGTGTTAATAATATATTTCAAATTATTATTATTTTAAAGTTTTATGTAAGTTTCTTTTTTACATGATGATAAAATACATTCAATTAGCAATTGAACATTAAGTTTTAGATTTTCAAGAAAAAAGTGAGTTTGTAGGTTGGAACAACTTGTAATTTTATAGGTGATTGTTTCATTTCTGTTATAAAATGTTTAAACTTCTTTTTTGTATTTAATTTTAGTTGATGTTTTATTTTTTGTATGGCATTAGTCTTTAATGTTATTCAAAATGAATTTAATCTGAGAATGACTCTTTCAGTTTGTAATGTGTACCTTAGTAAATTTTAATTTTCTACATAAATCTTTCAAAGATCATATTTTGTAATCTAAATATGTGCAAACTTGAGTTTTAGCAAAATGGAAAGATTTTTTTTACTACTGTTATCAATATTTCTTATCTGTATCTCTGTTTTGCTGATTTTTTTTCAGTAAAGTTCTGAAACATTTTGAACTTTCTTTAAACTGAGCATGGGTGACTCTTTGGTTGACTAGTCTTTGCTGTTTATACTCATTACACTCCTGTGAAATTATATATTTTGCATGTTGTTGGCTGAAGATAGTATGTGTCCTGTCTTTAATATTTTATAAAAATATTGTTTTTTTTATTATTTTTTTTTCTATTCATAACTTTTACTTGAAATTGTATGTATAAAAACTTAAGATACTTCTTTGTGAAGGTTTGTCTTTTAATATTGAATTAATGTAGAAACCTGATTGATTTGTTTAATCTTATTTCCTCAAAGCATTTTAACAAACACTTTTTTTAATCAATAAGAAATCTGGCATTATTTTTATCTCATTAATTTTATCACTAAAAACTTTTATATTGATGTTTTTAAGTTTACATTTTTGAAAACTAAGATCTGTCCTATACTAACTTGCTCAAGTTGTAAGTTGAGAAAGAATTACATTATTAAAGAAAACAAGTGATTTTTGAAAGGATTAACCAAAATCTAAATCAATGTGTTAAAGAGGAAGAATTGTAGAATGGAAATATTTTTCTAATCAAGTATTTGTTGTAGTTTATATACTGTCTTGAAGTGGCTCTTTTATACACTTGGAATTTTTTTTAAATTTAAAGTTTTTAATTAATTTTATGAATAAAACTAATTTATTAAATGCATATTACATCATTTATAAAAGAAAAAATGTTATTAATTGAATGTGCTTAGTTTATAATTTTCACATAAAATATGATTATTTCCTATATCAGATAGTTTAAAAATAAAAGTAAAAACAGGATTGTTTAATACAGAATGTTGTTTTTTATGGTTGTTTTCAAGAATGTTTATATAGTCTAAATAATGCAGGATGGAATATATTCCCATTTAATTATTTTCAAACTACTAATACTATTTCTATTCTAATTCTATTCATAAATAAACTGCTTAATTTACTATTAAAATAATAATATTATTTAATAGAAATTTTATTTACAGTTAAATGAGGAATAAAAAAACTAGTTTATTTCTGGATTCTCTAAATGTAAAAAAATATAAGTGTTATCTTCTGATAAAAATGGCACCAGACTATACAATAGTTAGACTTTCCTCAAAACTAACATTTTTCATACTATTGTTTATAGCTATTTTTATATTTTTCATTGCACAATAATATGAATTTCTTGTTTTTAGTTGATATCCAGATGTATACATTTTTACAATACTATCACTTTTCCCAAATATTTTTTGTATACAAATACCTGTGTAGAGTTAGTTTTTTCTAGAACTTGGTTTTGTAAATTGAGATTAGCTTTAAGAAATATTTAAATAATTAACTGAAAAATATTTAATTAGAACATGTATTTTCTTTACTTTTCAAAAATAACTTTTATACTTGTTTTCCATTCCTTTTTTGTAATCAAGAAATGTTAAACTTCATCTCTCTTTAGCTATATTAGTCAATATTTGTATATTGTTGATAATTTATTGATTTAGTTATTCTAATCTTTATTTTTCAGAATTCCTTATTTATTAGTATACCTGCGGTATTAAGGAGAGATTAAGACATATTCAAATTTTCATTGTTATAATTTAGATTTATGAAATATCTCTTAAAAATTCAAACTGTTTCTACATTTATTGTACTAGTGAATTTTGTCTCCAAAATAACATTTATTCATCATAAATTTCTAATGCTTATTTATTCTTATATAATCTCATTTTTTTTGTTTCTGAATAACAGAAAAACATTAACCTAAATGTAATAAAATCAACGAAACTGAAGATACTAATAGAAATCATTTATAAAATAATAATGGCTTCATTTTAAATTGCATATAACAAAGTAGTTTGATCTGCAATAAGATCACTTTTTACACATTTTTTAAGTCTTTGTTCATTAGATAAAGCAAAAAGAATCTATTGCTAGGTCAGCTTCTAAGAAAGTCAGTTCACTGTTGTGTGAGACAATTTTTCTCTCTAGAATTGATCTTACATATCTATAAGTCTACCATTTAGAATATTGCTACCACATATGGTCCAGTACCTCTGGTATTTCCCTTGAGATCCTTCATAAGATCTAAAGAAGAATTTTCAATATTATTGATTCTGATCTGACGATTTGGCTTCAGTCACTTTCCCACCTCATAAGGTTGCCACTCTCTTCCTTTTATATAAATACTTTTCTATGGTAATTGTTCAGGTGAGTTCTTCACTGTGATACCTAGACTTTATGAATTTAAGTACAGTACTAGATGTACTGGATGTGAGTTGTGGTGCAATGGATATCAGCTCGGAATGAGAAATTGGGAAGCCAAGTTCAAATTCCAGTTGAATTTCTTGCTTTCACTTACATGCAAATACTCTTAAGAAAGGTATTAATCCCTCTCTTCTCTCCAGTTATGGGTTAAATAGCAGGACAGATTGGGTTCTGTAGCCTTGGTTAGCAACCAGTCTACTGCAGAAAATAGCAACCTACTGCGGGATAATCTTCTGCTCGGTCAGTCATGTCTCTTTCAAGACATGATTGCTCAAGTGTGTTTCACGTATAGCATTTAACTGACTGACTAGACGACTGGTGTCAAGATCTCATCAGTTTACAGTTGAGTTGGTTAGATGTAACTGTAAATTCTATGCTAACAGTTTCTTTTCTTGCACTTCACACTTGTGGAACTCCCTTCCAGCTTCATTCTTTCCAAGCAGCTTTAACCTACAATAATTTAAATGCAATGTTAATTGCTATCTACTGTTCTCCTGATTACTCTTTTCTTTCTGCTCCTTATTAATGTTCCTGTTCCTAATTCTTTCACACCCTGTAACCCTTTGCATCTTATTGGCTTTACTGCCTTGCCTGGGGATATATATTTAAAAAAAAAAATTCTTTCTAAAGACTAAAGTAATTGTTTAGTGTATTGTTAGCCTGCTAGATTTTTGTTTCTCTAGTTTTTGAAAATTTTAAACTATAAATCATAATCAGGGCATATAATAATAATAATAATAAATGCTAAAAACATTAATAAGAAAATATTTAAGAAAAATGTATATGCACCTTTATTAAAAAACTTAATTTTAGAAAAAGAAATGCTATCTGAAAATAAAACAAATATAAAAAATAAAGACTTTGTGTGCTCATACATATAAATGACAATTTCTTCCACCATTTTATAGAGGAATGCAGAAGAGACTACAATTTCAAGAGTTTTGAATTGAAGATAATGTAATTCTCTGAAACAAAACAAAATAAGAATCTACTGAATGACCACTAGAAATTAAAATATAGTTTTCTCTTTTAGCTTAATGTTCATAATAAGCAATCTTGAAAGTATTTATTTTCACATTTTCAAGACAAATTAATTTCATGCAATGTCAATTTGATTAAAAATAATAAACTGAAAATAAAATGTAATATTATGACAAAGAAAAATATCACAAAGAAGATACTTTTAACAATGCAGTAGCATTTTTATATAAATGTCAAATATTTTAGGAATAAATAAATCAAAGAGAATAAATGAAATACCAGCTCAAAAATTTGTAAAATTTCCATTATTAACAGTTTATTAATGAATTGTGAATGTTGGAATAGAACTTTGAATAAATAAAAAAAATATCCCTTTATGTATGCAAATTACAAATGTTTTATTCTTGAATACTTGTTAATTTACAACTAAATATTTCCTGAATTTTTTTTTTACACTTTTTTGCAAATTTATGCCTTTGTTTTTTTAAGAAATTTAATTAGACATTTTTGTGTAAGCACATGATTCGTTTCTACACGTTCTTAAAACTTCATTATTAACTCTTCAGAAAAAAGACAATGTTCTGTTATGTTTCATCTTTGTAAAGTAAAACCTTTTTTGTTTAAAACTTTTTTACTTTTTCACAATAGATATTTGTTAAATATAATGACATAAAAATTTATAAAATGGGTAATTTATACAAATGGAAAATAACAATTGTCTCAACTATTTTTCTTGTAAAGACAAACTCAGACTTTACATTTAGAGCATAAGTAGTAAAAATCTTTCTGCTTTGTCTTCTTCAGCTTGTTTTTTTAATGTTTATTTAATCCTCATTTAATTAAAAGGGATAAGAAAAATGAACCCTAAAATATTGTCAATTCATGTGGTCATATAATTATGAATGAAAAATTTTTTTGTATCAATTATTTTTCTTTGTTTTAATAATGTGGTTAATAAACCATGTAGTCTAATAATAATTATTGATTAAATTTTGTTGCAAATGTGTCTGAATAGAAATATTTATAAATGAATTTGACATTTGATGCAGATTTATTTATTCCATAGAATATATTGCCAATATCTGCTGTTAAAGAGATGATCCATGAAAACTATGCATAAGTAGGAAATAAATTTCCTATAAGGGGCCTTCATGAAAACAGCTTTTATATTTGTTGTTTGCAAAGTGGTCTTTTGCTAACTTGTCATGTTGAACTGATTTTCTGCTTGTTTTTATATATATATATATATATATATATATATATATATATATATATATAGTTGAAAATATGGATCGGAATCTGACAAGATGAATGGAATAAGTAAAGAACAAGTAGAAAAAAGTGTCTTTAACCTTACTTGTTTTATTTTAACAAGCTTTCTCAGAGATGAATTAAAGACAAATTATTTAAAATCTAAGACAGTATGTTGATTGAGGTATAGTTTCATTGGTCAGGTACATGTCACGTGTGATAAAGCAATAGATGAATATTAAATGTGGAAAAAAAACTCCTCTGTTTAAGTGTGTGGGCCAATGCGTAATGAAAACATTAGATGTTTATTATGAATGTAAGTATATGTAAGCAAAAATAATGTGTGTTAAGCATATTTAAACTATAGACAAATTAAGTTTGTGTATATGTCGGTAACATTAGTATGTATGAATGACAGTGATGAAATGCATTTCCGTTCAAAAAAGGTAACAATTATTGGACACATGATGGGACAAATTTTGTTTTTTAAATAAAATGAGAGAATCAGTTATGAATGTATGCGTTGAGAGAAATCATGTGCATTTATCAGCTAGTAAAGTTAATGTAAAATAAGGTATACACTTGTTAAGTGATGGAACTATTTTCTATTATAAATAACGTGAAAGAAACATTTATGAATGTATGTGTATGAAAGAATTGTATGAATGTGTGTGTATATCAGTCTGGAATCATAAAAACGAAATATATTTCTGTTTAGAATTCTAGTAAAAATAATGTAAAAAAGTATTAAGCGAACTTTTTTTTTATAAATGAAAAATAAATTTTGTAAAAATAATATGTTAGCAGTTAGAATCTTTCAATGAAATAATAAAATACTAAATATCTATGTATTAAAATTATAACAATAACAATTAAGTAATAAGATATGAATAAGAAACATACATATAAATTACCATACTAAATCATAACATTACAATTAATCAGTATAAATGATATACCATAATAAATAATAGTAAATAATAAAACATAATAAAAATCAAAACTATAAAATAATAATAATAATGATACTAATGGTAATAATAATAAATAAATAAGAAGAGGAATGATAATAAACAACTATAAAATATATAACAATAGAAGAAAAATATAAATAATAATAGGGGAAATAGGAAAATAGGGAGAAAACTTAATTAAACAATATTACATTGTTAAGAATATAAGGAACTATCTTTAACTTATTTAATATATATTGGTATTTTGGATTCATGAATTATGTATTTGTGAAAAAAATTGGAAGTAATGTAATGTTTTAATCGTGTGTTTATAATTGGTAGTAATGTTATTAATATGTTTTCAAAGTACTTCCTCCTTAAAGGGTTATGTTCTTTTTTAATTAAACTGGCATTTGAGAAATCAAAATTGTGTTCTATGTTATTCGATGTAATACAAGAGAGTTGGAACATATGTCCAAATGTAAGTCTCTTTTATGTTCGTAGATCTGCGCTTTTAGATTTCGTGATGTTTCCTCATTATATACGTTATTGCACTGTAAACACTATTTTGTAAATCCTGGCATTCAAATTAAAAACATATTAATAACATTATTACCAACCATAAACACACAATTAAAACATTACATTACTTCCAAATGTTTTCACAAATACATAATTCATGAATCCAAAATACCAATAGATTAAATAAGTTAAAGATAGTTCCTTGTATTCTTAACAATGTAATATTGTTTTCTCCATATGAAGTAGATTCCATATTTAATTATGGTTTCTCCCTATTTTTCCTATTTACCCTATAATTATTTATATTTTTTCTTCTTACTACTATTATATATTTTATATTTTATAGTTGCTTATAATTATCATTCTTCTTATTTATTTTTGATTATTATTATTACCATTAGTTTTATTATTATTATTATTATTTTATAGTTTTGATTTTTATTTTGTTCTATTATCTATTATGGTATATCATTTATACTGATTAATTGTAATATTGTAATGATTTAGTATGATAATTTATATGTATGTTTCTTATTTATATATTATTACTTAATTATTTTATTGTAAATATCCACGTATTAAAATTAATACATGGATATTTAGTGTTTTATTATTTTATTGAAAGATTCTAACTGCTAACATGTTATTTTTACAAAATTTATTTTTCATTTATAAAAAAAGTTTGTTTAATACTTTTATACATTATTTTTATGAGAATTTTAAGTAGAAATATATTTTGTTTTTACAATTCTAGACTCATATACGCACACATTCGTACATGATTCTTTTATACACATACATTCATACATGATTTTTTCACGTTATTTAGAATAGAAAATCGTTCCATCACTTGACTCATTTATACCTTATTTAACATATTAACTTTACTGACTCATAAACGTACACATTCACACATGATGTCTCTTAATGCATACATTCATAACTGATTCTCTCATTTTATTTAAAAAAGAAAAATCATTCCATCACTTGACACGTGAAATGCATTTTGTTATTCACACATACTAACGTTACCGAGATATACACACACTTAATTTGTTTATAGTTTAAATACGCTTAACAGACATTATTTTCACTTACATATACTTACATTCATAATAAATATCTAATGTTTTTATTATGTGTTGACACACTTAACCAGACTCAAGTTTTTTTTCCACATTTAATATTCATCTATTGCTTTATCACACGTGACATGTACCTGACCAATGAAACTATACCTCAATCAACATACTGTCTCTTAGATTTTTAAAGCATTTGTCTTTAATGAATCTCTGAAAAAGCTTGTTAAAGTGAAACATGTTAGATTAAAGACACTTTTTTCTTACTTGTTCTTTACTTATATAGATATATTACACATGCATTTATTATATAAATTTTTCTTTTGCAGTTCACTCTGTCATGGAGGATGGCCGCTGTTTACTGGATGTGATAGGGTAAGTAAAAAAACTTGTCCTTCACAGTTTACAATACCTTCTTGCATACACACTTAAAAGTAAAATGATTTGTAATATTTTATAGAAGAAATATGGCATAGATATAAAGTTAATTCTTTCAGCAGAGTGGCTGTCTTATGGCCAACAAGAACAATGATTGAACACTTTAAAAATTACTAGCTCTTAAAATTCTAGTTCAAAAGAACTTTTTTATTGACATGTTAGTTCAGTGATTTATGATTTTAATTATCAGTGCAATGCTGAATATATTAGCAGAACTAATCAAGGTTAGAGGCTAGGATCAGCATGTACGAGCTAATATCAGTAGAGGGAAGCATGAAACTTTACATATACTTATTAATATTTCTGCTTCTGCATTGCAGAACACATAATAAATAATCTATGCATCATTATTTACCAGAGGTCTTTCTTGCAGTAGTCAACAGAGCACATTTGGATTCCACTTTGAAAATGATTCAGACCCTATATATTAAGTCTATGAAGCCTTCCCTCTGTAAACAGAAGGAATGGCTGCTGGGTCTAAATGTAATCTGTCTATGATTTATACAGCTGATTCTCTGATTATATCTGTATTCTCTGCTCCCACTTTTTTAATCATTGTGCATATATGTTTTGTCCTCTTAAGAACAAAGCACAACAACCAGTTAGCCCCCCCCTTTTTTGTTTCATCATTTTGTGGTGAGTAATAACTATTTATTTTTTTGCATATCCTTGCTCTTCCTCTTGTTTGTTTTAATTTGTGTATACATTAAATACATTAAATATATACATTTAAAATCTCTGTTTTTAAAACCTTAGTAACCTTTTTATTGGTATATAGTTGTACACACTTTTCACACTAAAGAAATTTCAGATTTTTTTGTTTTGTTTCTGTAAAAGTAATTAATATTCAAAAAGCTGCTAGCCTATACCCAAATTATATAATTTTTATTTTCATTTTTTCAAAAGTACAGGCCATATGCAACAATTTTATATATTAGAATTTTAAACAATATGTAAAGTGTTATGAATATTTCATTACATCATATAAGAAATTTTAAAAATAAGGTAGTTTTTCTAAAGTAGAGTATAATAACAATCTTGGGATTCTTTTCTTAACATTTGAAGTCTATATCCGCTGTGGTTTTTGACAAGCTACAAGATAAGAATGTCTACACATGAAAAGAAGAATGAAAAAAATAATTTCTCTTATGCTTATTGTGTACATGTTCAAAGTTTAGAAATTCATTTCTAGCAGTATTCTGTTATTTGATTAGTGATATCAACATCAAGTATTAAAGTTAATTGGATTACATTACAGATCAACAAGGATCCTTTCTTGATACTATATTTTTGAATGTACAAAAGATACTAACTCTATCCGTCTATAGTTGGAAATATCGTTTGTATTCATCATTATAAGTCTTGGGCCATATAATTGTTATATATATATATATATAACAAAGTTTACTTTAGTTTTTCTAATCCATCAGTTAAATTTTATCAATTTTGGATTATCTTATATATGTTTCTAAATTGTTTAATAAATAAAAACAAGTGGTTAATAAAATTGTTTGATGACTTAGCTCAAGAATATTCATCTGTCATTAAGCAAGAATGACATAAGCTCATGTAAAATATCTATCTTGGCCCAACTTAGCTTAACTAAGGCAGAGGGAGGAATCATATATAATCTTTTTATTTAAAAATGTGCAAATAAGTTTATGCAAATCTCTTATTTAATAGCTGAGTAGTTCAAACTTTGTTAATATACATAAAGAGTATCATAAAATATTGTTTTAATATATTGTTTATGGAATTTAAATTAGATACTTTGCCTCCTTTTTTCAGCTTTTCAACTTAGACTCCACTCTATATGCATGGTAAATTTAAGGATTTTTTTTATTTGTTCTAACTTAGTTGAGTATGGCTGAAAGCATTAAGTAAAATTATTTTCAAGATTGTTTTTATGATAGGTTGGAGTCGGGACAATTTTACCAACTTTCATTCATCAAAAATAGTTTCTAACTTAGACTGACTAACATTTTGAATGTTTAGACAATCATGGCTACTCATCTTAGTAGCTGTTTTGATCCATAAAATACACAGGAGTCAAAATCTACAACTATTGAAAGCTAAAACAATAAATTAGACAATATTGTTTTTACAAATTACTCAACTTACAAGCCATGTTTACAAGTGGAACATGTAAGCATAACTGGTAACTGTTCAGATAGGATTAAAATATATTTGTAGGTAATACAATACACAAGTTCTTACCTAAAACCTTTCTGAGCAGACATTTTTAAAAATTCAAACTTTTTTGGTTTTCAGAATGGTAGTATATACAAGTTGTATATACTGGAACTATGCAAGTTTTCAAGAAGCTTAGTACTGAACTGGTACTCTATGAGGCAATGCTGAAAAGTTCTCAGGTCAACTTGCATTCCAAAATTTGCTCAAACATGAGATTTTTGGTAAGAAAGGTTTCTTTGTCATGCTGAGAACTTTTCATCACTCCACTATACAATATTGATTAGTAATGTCATACAGTAATATTTCTACACCGAGTATTTACACTGAGATAAATAAAGATAAAGACTAAATAATATAGTTTATTTGTATAGTAAGTAATGAAGTGTATAAAACCATGAAATTACAAGTGTACTTTTTATTTTTAAGTAAAATATTGTGTCAAATTTCATAAATAACAAAAAACACATTTTTCGTTTCCCTTAATCAACACATGATGAAAATCTTCATTAACCTATGTAATATTTTTCTATTTCATTAATTTCTGAATCTCACTCTCTTTGTAAAACTTCAATAACTTAGCCTTAATTTTTAATATACAACAAAGTGGTTTTAGCATTAATCTTTAGTAAAATGCTACCTGGGTACATTACAATTACTTTTGTAGCAACTCTTTTTTAATGTATGAATAACAATAGGTGCTTCCTTATCTGCTACTAACTTTTAAACCCAAGTAGTATATGGGACTATGATATATTCTCAGTTTTGAAAGCCATGAAATAATAAAACAATAAAAAAATATATCAGTGAGTAACAAAGCCTATTTAATTAGTAAGAACACGAAAAACAACTGGCCCAGCAGTAGATTAAGTGTAGGTCATGTCAAGTTTTGGCACCACAAACTTTGGTATGCAGATAACCTATCTGAAAAAATTTCTTTTAAAATTTTGCTTAAAAGATTGTGTACTGTATTCAATACCAATAATATAGTAAATTCAATGAATATTTTGTTGTTCAATTATTGTTCTTTTTATTTTATTCTTAATATTAAATCATTTTCATGTTTGTTAATTATTTATCTACAACAATATTTTTCATAGTTTTATTCTTTATGTATTATGAAAATTAATTTCACCCATCCACAAGTTGAAGTATTGTATATATGTTAGCCCATAGACTACCCCATGGGATATAAAACTCCAGCCTCACTATGCTAGGTATTGCTGCTGAAGTTTTTTGTTTTATGGGGTGGAGTGTCTAGCCCCACACTTAACTGTTTATGAATTCAGAGTTGTTTTTCTCCTTATATTGGTTGCCAAACAAAGCTAAAGAACCCACTTTACCTGGCTGTTAACCCCTATCTGAAAGGACAGGATATATTCATACCTTTCTAAGGGCATTTGTACAAAAGCAAACGCAACAGACTCAGCTGGAATTTGAACTCAACACACTGATGTCTATCACTATTATAATATACATGCATTCCCTTTGGAGTATTATTACTTTTATTTTCCAACAAATGACTATACAGAATAGGATCCAAATCAGTATTTACTAACCTTTCTCTTTCAATAAAGAGGACAGACTCAAATCTTTTTCATGAGGATTGGTCTATTGATTAAGCATTGCTCATCAGTCTATAAAATACAAACTTCTATTTAAGCTTTTATACAACTGAAAAAGATATTGTATCTTCTCAACTGATGCAATGCTGTACCTTCAAGTTTAAAGCTAAAACTTTGAACCTTTGATTTTATGTTATATATTAAAATATAGGAATAATGCTAAACCATTTTTTTTATTGTCAGATATATTTTAGGAATTTTAGTGTCAAATAAATAAATAGCACTGGCAATTAAGGAAAAATGATTTGGCTACATTAATCATGCATTCTTTCAGTGATTTAACAACTATATAAATAGTTGGTAAATGTTTACAAGTTTAATAGTAATAAATGATTAATATATGTATTTGAATTTTGAAACTTGTTTTTTATTGCTACAAAGTTTTTGAGTGGTTGCATAGATGCATCTACTTATAACTATTCATAATCATTTGATCATTTGTGAGGCTTACAAACTGTTGCAGCAAGACCCCGTTGTCTGTTTTCAAATTACATTTTCTTATTCCCAACTTAAATTTTTTTTTTTTTTAATGAATGTGGATGGGTCAAAAAGGCTCAGAATACAAGATCTGGTGCAGTTTTCTGAGCTCATTAACTTTAACTTTAAAATTCTTTTTGAGCCTGCCGTTGAAAAATATGTTCAAATAAAATGTGGCTATTTCTGATATACTTTCATGAATGTAGAAAATTATTGCTAAAACAAATTAATAAAAATACCTTTTTATAAAACTCTCTTATGATAGATAAACATGATAGCAATTATATACTATCCTCTATGAGGGGTTCTGAAAAGTTCTTGGACCAATTCATTTCCCAAAATCTAACAAAACCTTTTTTTTTATTTTTTCATTTTTTTTTCAAAGCTTCTTGCTCAGGCCAAGAACTTCGTTGATTAAATGATGTTATTTTGTTATATCATCAATTAAAAAACTATATAATAATTTGTCAATTTCTTTAGTAAAAAGGGAGGTAAATCAACTTAAGTTAATAAATTTATGAGTAATTACTTCCCTTAGTTGTTTTACTAATCTATACAAATAAAATTTTTATCAGCATCTGGACAAAATTAGTCCCCGAGCGAAATGAACCATTTAATTAATTAGTTCCTTAACATCTACGTTTCTTAGATTGCAGTCTTATTTGTGAAAGTCTTTCATATGGTGCACACAGTTACATTTGTCTATTAAGTGAGTGTCTTGCTTCAACTTAGCCTTGAAATAGGCTTTGTCATTATTGTCTTCATTATTTTGTTGCCAATATCCTTTTCATCTAAGCGATATTTACATTTCACTTTTATATTGAATACACAAAATTTTTAACATGAAGAGATATTGAGCAAAATATGATTTATATGTCATGAGTAATCAATGAATTATAGATACCAGTGTTAGACAAATATAAAGTAGACTAATTAATTAAATGGTTCATTCTTTGGCTTTTATTTTAGTTGGGAATTCTTTACTTATTGAATCTCAATATATTATTTCAAGACCTTTGTTTCATTACATCTCACTATCAAAACTTTCTTGCTGTAATTTTTTTATGGTGCGGGTATACTAGTTTATTATATTAAAAAAAAATGACTTCATGTGGTTCTAAATATAATTGTTAAAAATGATCACGTGGATCTTAATTTCTTGATCTCCAGTTTGTCCATGCTTTCTAAAAAAAATACACTTTATCTGTTAAAATACCTAGGGAAAGATTTTTGTTGTTTTAATTGCATACAAAGTAAAGATTAATTGAAGCAACTTTTTAACTGCATGTAATAAGGGAATACTTTCAATCAAATAGAGATAATAAATTAATAGCAGAAGGTAAAAATAGAAGAGAAAAATAATTCATAAATTTTGGTATAATCATTGTAAAAATGTATTCATTTTTAGAACTGTATTATTCTGACATTGCCATTCTGTTGTCTTATTTTTACTCTATGATTTTGAAAGTATTGTCTAAATATATGCCAGTAAGAATTTTCTTCACTTAATCTTTATTTTGTAATTAAAACATCTTTTTCTAAGAATTTTAACAAATAGGGTATATTTAACAGTACAAAGGGCAAACTTTTAGTTAATTTAATAAATAGAATGACTTGTAAATTAGTCTTCATCTGCTCTTCCTTGAAAGCCTGGCATAATTTGGCAAATGTATTGTAATTTAATTTTAGCTCATTTTTTTTTTCTTTATAACAGAATTTTTATTTTTTTAATTCTTTTATTTTTCACTCTTGCTTCATAAATATTATCCATAAACATTGAAAGTCTATTTATTTTTATTTCAGAGACCCTAAACTTTTAACTGAATTTTTAGATGGAGCGGAGGTGAGTAATATTTCTCTATGTACTTTTTTGTTAAATATAGGGTAACCATAAAGCTGGGACTTTTTGAAATATGAATGGGATAACAAGTTGAAGGTTGATAGATAATATTAACAATTTCATTCTAGTTGTAAAAATATTCAGTAATTTGTTTGAGTGAGAAAATTTAGAAAATTCCAAATTATGTCTTTCTTCAAAAAATGTTATTTTTGTCATGTTTTATAATACAAACAAAACAAATAGATATTGATTAGTCTAAATCAAGTTAGGCTTAAGTCTACATTTATGGAGAACTCAATGCAAGTTGGAGTCATTATCAGTGGTTTGTGAAACTAACACTTGTCACAGTTTATATTAACAATGATTAGAGAATATATCATTTTTGAGATCAGTAACTATATATATATATATATATATATATATATGTATTTTTATTATTATCTTCCCTCAAGCAAGGGGATTACTGAGTGTTAATCAAAAAAATACTATTAAGGAGAGTGAATAATAAAAGAACAAGAATTAAGAAGACAGAGGATAATGATTGACATTGTGTTTGAATTTTTGCTGATCAAAGTTGATAGGGAAGCAAGAAACTAGATAATTCCACAAGCAAGAAATGCGATAGAAGAAATTGTTAACATAGAACTTAATTATATCTAGCCATCTGTAAAATGATGAGACCTTGTTGCTTAAATTCATAAAATCTAGGTACCATAGAGGAAAAGTCATTTGAACAATTACCATGAAAGTATTTATAGAAAAGGCACAAAGAAGTTATGGCATTGAGAAAGTAACTGAGGCCATGATGACAGGACCAATAACGTAGATTCTTCTTTGGATTTTATCAAGAATCTCTAAATATATAGCTAGCAGGAACACCAGACCAAATCTGGCAGCAATATTTTAAGCAAGGATGAATGGTAGATAAGATAGATTGATTCTGGTGAGAAAGATTTCAAGATTTCATAAGAAAGACTGAATCAGTTCAGAAATTTGTCCAAAAATACTGTAATCTTTCAACTTGTTAAGAAGACCAGTATGCCAATCAAATGCATTTGAGATATCCAAAGAAACAGCCAGAGCTTTTCCATTCTATCTAAAGCTTGATATACTCTTTCTGCAATAATCATTGACACATCAGCATTTGACCACAATAAGAGAAAGCCATATTGCTTATTTGAAAGAAGACCCTGCAAGGTGAGATGGTTAAACTATTCAGAGTTAATTAGAGCTTCTTGAACTTTGCCAAAATGTGGTTGAAGGCTAACAGGCCAATGAATGAGATGATTTATTGCAGTTCTAAAGACCGGAACTACAGAAAATGATTTCCAACAAGCAGGAAAGCAAGGCATTTATTGTAGAATTTTAAAGGAAAGTGAGCCAGTTCAGGAGCACATTTCTTAAGGACTATTGCAGGGGAACCATCAAGTCCACATACTTTGTGTGGATCCAGTTTAGAGATGAGAACAGAAATCATGGACAAAGATATATGCATATCATTCAATAGACTCAGTTCTAAGTCAGGCAAAGATATTCCAAATGAGTCATGAGTAAAATATGAAGGGAATTTACATGCAAGACATTCTGCTTTATCAGCAGATGTTAACACCTCAAACTCAGTGAAGAGTTATGGAATAGAAGACTTACGCTTATTTAACATGCAATTACAGAGCTGCCAGTAGACATGTGAGCCAAACTTGTTAGAGGCTATGCAGTTTCTGATTCTGTCAGTAAACAAAGACGTTTGAAATTATTTTGAGCAAACTCCGTTATGTTTCAGTTCATGTTAGGAAGCATTCATTCTCTATGATGACAAACTTTTCTTTCTTCTTTTTACCAATATCGTATCATATTGCCTTTTTTTTTCTCTTATTTAAAAAAAAATATAGTTCTTTACTGATTATCTCTGCACATATTGATAGGGAGATATGGAGAGCCATGATCATCTATGTCATAAAAATCTGCTTTTGCAGATTTTAATTATTTCTTCAAGATACTAAGTGACTTTATACTATTCTATTGGTTATCTCACCCATATTGAATATTATCCAGATAATAGTTGAATATTTTATATCAGTCAACTATTTAAAGTCAGCAGAATACAGTTGAAGACTTTTGATCAAATAGTTCTGAACTGGTTTGAGAGTAACCAATCAGACCTAATATCCTCAAATGTTTTTGTTTTTTGAATCTAAGATAAAGTATTTTCATTTCAGTACGCATTTGATTATTACTTTTGACTAGTGTTTACTTTTTGTTGTTTCAATCCTATTTTTAGCCTTTTTATTCTTCAACTGTTAAATTGTAGGAATTTGGAATAAAGTAGGAACTTGGGATAAGACCAACTGGTATCTCCCAACTTTGAAGCTCATTTTCAAGTCCCAATATAGCCATTTAGACAATCAAAGCTTGTATAAGGGCTTTTGATTTCTAATTTTTCTGCCACTGTCTATATTCTTTTACTCTTTTCAGTTTTTGATTTTTTTTATGTTCTTTACTTTTGTATATCCTCGGAATTAATCTAATAATATTATACTCTTCCAGAGATATTTAGAAAATATTTAGTACTTGAATTTTATTTGGATAAAATTTGCCTAATTTTATGGTGAATCATTTTATATTTATTTAGCAAATGATCTTTGCTTTATGTATCTACCTACTTAATATTTGCATGATTAGTCAATTCTTAATGAATAATATTAGCTGTGTATATTCATATATGTGGAAAAAAAGCCATTTTTAGCATCAAGGTTTTTAAGTTACTTGACTGAGGTCATCATAAGACTTTATAATATTCACCTCATTACACAAACAACATTTTTTTCTTTCCATTTCTTTTCAGAATGGCCAGATAGTATATAGGTAAGATGATTGTAAGACATGCTATCTAGCTATTATCTTCACTAGCAGAAGAGCAGGTGTAGAACTTAAAGCTCAATAAAGTTTTCTAACAGAGAATGTAAAATGCTATACTGAGGTCTGAAGACATATTGGGATGCCAAAGAAGCATTCTGAACGCTAAGCAGAGTATTAAGAGATGGAAAAGTTTTGTTGAAAACAAAGAAAGTAGTACTAAGCTGTTATGTGATATCTGTCCTCCTGTACGCTAGTGAATGTTGGACAATCTCCTCAAAGATGAGAAAGAGACCTGAAGAAACAGAAATGTGATTCTACAGAAAGATGCTGAGGATATCATGGGCCGAACATGTGAGCAACAATTAGGTTTTGGAGAGAACAGAAACAAAAAAGAAACTTGAAGCAGTTGAAATTTCTGGAGCAAATAATAAGGAATGGAGGCTTGGAAAATCTGATACTTACAGGACAGATTGAGGGAAAGAGGGACAGATAAAAGCAGTGTGTAATATACTTGATGGGTGTGAGCAGATGGATGGCAGAACAGGGTTTGGGAGAAATATCAAAATGACAAAGCTTATTAAGAGCTACAAAGGACAGGGAGATATGGAGAGCCATGATCATCTACGTCATAAAAAGATACAGCACAAAAGAAGCAGCAGCAGAAATCAAATCAAGATAGGAAAGAAACTAAACTGTCAAATGTTTTTCTATAAAATAAGAAGGTAGAAAATGTTGCTCTGAGAATAATTTGATCAATTTTAGTTACTTTTTGGGATGTAGGCATGTTGGTGTCAGTGCTAATTATGGTGCTTCATCATCATTTCTGTTTATGTCATGCTCTGCTTACTCTAATTATAACTTAGATTTGCAGTTGTCTTGTTTTTAAAAAGGTTTTTGCAAATACTTTTCCTATTCTCTTCATGCATGTCTCTTCTATCTGAATAAATGAATTGTTACAATTAACTCAAATTTGATGAAAAAACTTTAGCTGATAAACAGATTTACTCTAACAATACTCACATAATTTGCTCTGTAAGTTCTATCTATATCTCTTTTATCATTTTATTTCACTTGTTAAAATATATTGATTTCTATTCTTATTTTCTTTGATAACTTAGCACTCGTAAATTTACCTGGTATTACTAAATTGAAAATAGTTTACAAAGTTAAGTTCTTGTATATTGTAAATATCTCTGATACTTTTGTAATTGACAATGGTCATGCTTAAAAATCCCTGTAGCTTAATTCTTTTAACATCACTATTTACATAGTCATTGATTTTTGAATGTCCTTACATCATGTGAGAAAGTCATCAGCATTTATAGTCATTTAAATCTCACTATAGATCTTAGCTAAAACAGTAAAAACTTTGATTTATATTGATTGATTGATTTCAAACAAAATAATAAAATTGAGTATAGGAATTGATTTCATAGTTCAGCTGTCTCTAAACTTGTTTTCCATTACTTATAAATAAGTGTCTGAAGCATTGAATTAATAATTTTGTAATCTATTTTAGTTCATTTTTACTTAATTTATGGATTAGAATTCAGATTGGTATAATAAAGTTTTATGGAAATAATCACAGTAAATCAAAACCTGGTTTTATGATTACTATAAGGCAATTAAGATTATATTGAAAATGTGCTCATGTGCTAAATAAAGCAATAAAGATATAAAGATTATAAGGGCTCACTCATGCCAGTAGACCAAACATTTAAACAAATCCTCAACATAAGTATGAAAAAAAAAATATTTGTCTTGGAGAAATAAAGGTGTAGGAATGGAATGTCAGTATATTTATGTTTGACTTGGTAGCTTTATAATAGAGAATAATATTTGGATAAATTTGATCATTGAAAGTTACTAAATTTTCTTAATATATCTAATATATAAGGTGTGTGCAAAAGTTTCTGTACTTTTTAATTAAATTTAGTTAATTAATAAGCAATATATATATTTATTAAACATCAAAGCATTTTCTTTGACTTTTTCTGACCTTATGTCTACATTCTGCAAGTTTTCAAATTTTATCTTGACTTTTAATGACCATATATAGTTCTGAAATTTTCAAATTCTACCTTGGTCAGATGATCCTGGTTTTCTAATGCAGTAAATTTGCATTAACGATCTCCCAGATGTAATAAGATCCCAAGTAGGCATATATACTGAAGACACTACTAAAATCTGCTGAGGCTGACAAAGCAAACCTCACTGCCGAGCTTGAAAAGGACCTCCAATCCGTAGCGGACTGGGGTAAGAAATGGCTCGTGAATTTTGAAGCTGCTATCTATTAACCATCACAGACAATCGCTCCTACACTCCATTAGCATGGATCATGCTAGTCTCCCTGAAAGTAAAACACTGCACCTCTTCGGCTTAACTCTCACAACAGACCTCAAGTGGAATGACTACATAGAATCCATAGCTAAATCTGCTGCTAAGAAAGTCGGTTCTCTGTGTAGAGCCAGGAAGTTTTTTCTGCCTGAAACAGTCCTGCATATATATAAATCTACCATCCGCCCGTGCATTGAATACTGCTGCCATATCTGGTCAAGTGCTCCTGCTATCCACCTAAGTGTCCTTGACAAAATCCAACGGAGAATCTGTAATGTGATCAATTCCAAATCGGCAGTTCAGATACAGTCACTTACTAACCAGCACAGTGTGGCTTCCCTGTGTCTCTTCTACAAATACTTTCATGGCTTTTGCTTTGATGATCTTAACTCACTGGTGCTCCCATATATAAATTTACTCGAGCCACAAGATTAGCAAATAGGTCCCACCCTTTTACTGTGAAACCAATAAATTGTAAATGCAAATTCTATTCCAGCAGCTTCTTTTCTTGCACTTCCTGCCTGTGGAATTCCCTTCCATTTACTTGCTTTCCCGACAGCTATAATCTCCAAGAATTTAAATGTAAAGTCAACAGTCATCTCTTATCTCACTAACCTGCATCCTCTTGCTCATGCTCCTTTCTCACTAACCTGCATCTCTCATGCTCCTTTCTCTGTTCACTCCACTCTCATTACCCACTTCCTGACACCCCTATAAAATGTCACTCTTTCTCATAACTTTCCTCCTATGTAATCCCCTGCAAAACAGTAGCAATAAAATGCCTTGCTTGGGGCGATATGATTATTAAAAAAAAAAAAAAAAAAAGTTGAAATTTGAATATTGAGAGATTGTTTACCTTGTTAACCAGGTAAAGAATATTCATAACTTGAAAATTGGATCATGCTAGTTCTGGTGAATATGACATGTGAAGAATTTCCTAATTCCATTATACTTCTTTTGTGTGGCCAAACATTGTTACAACTGTATGAAATTGATAATTGTAATAAGATTTTCATCAGTTCATAATACACCAAATAGAGGAAAGTTGCATTTTTCCTAAACATATTAATTAGAATTTGCTCTTGATTTTGTGGGCTGTTCTGGATTCACCCATGTTCATAATTTCCAATCTCAACGCCACTTTTTTCTTCTGCAAAGTAACATTTGGATAAGCAGACTATTGGTTTTCCTATAAATGGTCTTTTTTTCTTCAGTTTTTCAAGTTTTGAAAGTGATGACTGTAATAGTCTGAAGTAAAAGTTTCACCAGATTTCAGAAATTTGTAATACAGTAGGACTTTTTTATCCCCCCAAATAAAGAACAATACCTCTACCCTAAAGAAAAGCAAAGATTTTGCTGTGGGTGTGATCATTATTTGCAACATTTTGGTAAATCCACTTTTCATCTTTGACAAAACAGGTTTATAATAAGATACTGTCCAATGCTTTACTATGATAATTTTTGTGCTATCCATTTCCCTGTTTTTTTTTTTTTTTTTTTTTTTTTTTAAATTTTCTCTCTTTTTGTACATGTCTTACAACTGTTGAGTGAGTGACACCAAGTTTTTTGTGCAATTTCAAAGTATATTGAGTAGAGCAGGTCATAATTCAAAAGAACTAGCAAGCTTTCACGTCATAATATTTGTTTTACCTTTGCATGATCTGTCCACAAAGTCAAATTAATTTTCTTGAACTTCACAAACCATTTACAACATATCCTACTTCCAACCAAATCGTTAATAGACATCATCAGTCATATTTGCTTCTATTGATGTATTCAACATAAAAAAGGGACAACATGGAGTGTCATTTTTCTTTTCTTTTTTGTAAATGTTGTATAAATGAACACTAAATACAGAACACTCGAAACTTGTTTTTAATCGTGTATTCAGTCTAATTCTCAAAAAGAGGATGCCGAAAACTTTTGCACACATAATACCATGTCTGTTTTCTTAATGTAATTTTTTTTTTTTTTTAATTTTTTTTTTTTTTGCTAAATTTGAAGATAACCTTTCTTGATCTAGTTATTTGTGAGACTATTTGGCAAAGAGAACACAAGGTGTTTATTTCAGCTTTTGGTTACTAAAGATGAAAGTTATTCTGAAACTCCTAATTACTGAAAAAGAGATATAACACAAATTCTGCTTCCATTACTCTTGAGTTTTAAATAGCATTTTAATGTTTTTGGTTATTTTTGAAAGATCATTATTATAAAAATTTGTTGAAAATCAGTCAGTTGATTTTTATGATAAAAGGAATTTACTTGTTATTGTATTTGCATATATTTAAAACGTGTTCAAATATTTAGTAGATATTAGAACAAACATTTTCTAAAAGAAAGTATTTCTTTACATTTATTATTACCTTTATGTACTTTCACTTTGATAATGCAGTCGATTAATTATTAAAAAATCCTCTGTTGTAGCCGGATCCATCCCTGTCTGGTGATAGCCAAATCAGTGAAAATGCCTACAAATGGCCTGAAGAAGAGTTTCTGCCTTCAAATATAGGGTCATCAGAAAATGACTGCAGTGATTCCTTGCCTCTTATCAAATCGCAAACGTTAATAACTTCAGCAGCAGCTGCAGCAGCAGCACCTGTGACAGCAACGGTAGCAGCTGTAGCAGCCCCTACAGAGCTTAGTCAATCTTCTCTTGTCCCTGCAACAGCATCTATCAGTACTGTGGCTGGCTCTCAACAGGTTGCAGCTCTTCTGTCACCCCAGTCAGCTAACTTTGGACAAGTTCAGCTGGTTCAACCAGGATGCAGCTCAGCGCTGTCTCAAGACCAAAAATCCTCTTATCAGAACACATTTGCATCAATTGGTCAAGGGTAAGTAAAAATATGTATACCAAAATTATTTAAGAAAATTTTTATTCTCTTTGAATTTTGTAAATGACAATGGTGTTGGCAGCAGTGGTGGTGGTGGTGGCAATGGTGGTAAAGACATAAATATTGCAGAAATTGCATTTGTTTATGGACTTACATCAAATGTTTTATTGTACAGGTTTGCTTGGAGGGCTGGATTCTCATAGCTATCTAAGTAAAGCAAAATGTTGATCTTAAATGTTAAATTTATTAACTGGATTAAAATAAGGTTGTCATTAAAATAAGGTTGTCTTAAATGAACATTTCTATTGACAATTACTTGAAATATTTAAGCTTATAAAGAATATTTAAGTTTTAAAATCAGATTTAATGTTGAATATTTGTATTCTTGTGTGACTTCAATCTTTTGAAGTAGATATTAAAGATATAAGATTTGAACGTAAGTAAAATTTAGCAACAGTACAAGTATCTTAATTTTTCTCATTCCAACATGAAAAAAATATAAATTACTTCTTGTATAATGTATATGAAAAATATCTACAAGTGTTGCTTGTAAAAGTAATAATAACAGTGTTTATACTCTTGATTAGATTACCTCTATCACTCTTTCTTTTTGTCTTTTTTTATTTTATTTCATTTATTCTTTAAATGTCTTATTTGCAATAAAGCCTGAAGCAGTTCAGTTTGTGTATGTAAGAAGAATTTTGTGGCTATTTGAGAACCAGAATATATATTTATATATATAATCTGTCATTCTTGTCTGAATTTTTTGGATGAAGACTTATATACATTAAAGCTTAATTACATTTCTCATCTTTGTTGCTATTTTTACATTGTTTTGGACATTGTGTCCTCTGACCTCTTTCAAATATCTGTCAATCCTGGTAACCATCAAGAAATTTTGAACTGAATTGTTTATTTAATTTACAGTGGTAGATTATTTTTGTTCCGCTATTGATGTTTAGTATTATCTCATCATCCTCCTTTTTAGTAATGCTCAGTTATTGCTCGATCTGATTCCTCTGAGTCTGTACTACCCAGTCTAAAGATTGAACTCAATTATTGTATCACCAAATTTGCAAACCAACACTAATACACTAGGCTATTATTCTGATTTCAATCACTAGACTCCAAATAAAGGCCCAATATTATGACATTTGACGGAATGTAAATATTGTCAATTGACAAATTATATTTTAGTGCTTTTACTTGGGATTCAATTGATATTGTGTAATCTTTAATTATTCCTTCATGTTTCTTACGTTATGATTTTTCTTGTTTTCATTTAAAATTTTTGTTACCACATTGTTGTGTCAATGGTGACATATTAAAAATTCTATAGATTGCATTGAAAGAAGTGGCTTAATTACTTTCACTTTTAATGTTATTTTTTTGTGCTTCAGATTAGGAAATTAATATCTATTCAGCATTCCTACTGTGATAGTAAAATATTTTCTATCATTTACTGTTATAGTAATTTATTAAATATAAAATATATTTTCAAAAAAGTTTAATTTCATTATATTTGGTGATTAATTCCACTTACTACTTGTAAAAAAAGTAAGATAATTGTAGAAAATATTTTACATTGGTGAAATCATTTGCTAACTCTATTTTTAAATGATAATAGGGATTTGGATAGAAATTCATGTGTTTTTTTTGTTTTTTTCAACTTAATAAGTTATAGAACAATGAATTTGGTAATTAAAATATTCATTCATATCAGATGAATAAAACTGAAATATTTAAGACAAATTAACTCCTGTGTTCATAGATTACTAGTTCTTGGCCTGAGTTTGTATTAGATTATCGCTCTCTTATTACTGAAAATTTTTTTTAGGGACATAGGAATTTGGTTAATATTCAGTAAAACTATTTTAGGAATTTGCAGCTACTCTGATAGATATCTAAGGTAAATAATTTCTTGCAGGAAATGCAGTGATGGATAACATCTCATTAATATACACAAATCCATTTTCTAATTGACAAGTCATTTACCACCTGTTAATATAGCCTTCTCTATTCTGACAGTTTCAAAGTCATATGCATAATTTGTAATGTTTGAATTTTGCTAGTGTTGAGATTTTCTCAGTATTTATTTTATAAACAACAAAAGTACATTAAACTATTCAATATTTTGTGTTTGAATGAATAAGGTGTTTCTGTAATCGGCCTCTTTTCATGTAGTCATTTATTTACCAGCTTTATATATGTTATAAAGCATAATTTAATTTATAATTTAAAACCTGGAGTTGGTTAATGCCTAATTGTATTTGACCATTTTGTGTTCTTTTTCTTCAGTTAAATTATCATTATTAAAACAAATACAATATAAACACTCAATTTTTAAAATAAGTTTTGATAAGGATATATAAGTAATAAATAATCTAGCTATTTTAATTATTTAAAATAGCTTCATTAATTCTTATTATACTCAAAATCTTCAAAATGAGTTTACGATTTTATAACAGAATATTATTTCTAAAATGGTGCTTTTTAGATCTTCCTGTTTATATTTTTTTGTTACCTGAAACTGGATTGTAAATGGATGTGAACTGCTTTTTATTTCAAACAAAATCAAATGTAACAGACCAACTATTACTAATATGTAACTAACATAAGTGTTTGTTATTAGCTTAAAAATATTACAAAATATTTTACTTTCAAATTGAGTGATGCATAAGTGTGCATGCTTGTTTCTTGTCTGCATATATGAGGGGGTGCTGAAAAATTCTTAATCTGACCAAGAAGTTCTTCTACCATATATTCAGTCAGATATTAGGCCATTTGATCAGATTTTGGGAGTTTGGTAAGGCCAAGAACTTTTCATCACCCCCTTCATTCTGGGTATTGCTTGATATCTTTCTTATGCCAAATTTAAACCCTAAACTGTGCTTATCCCTTTCCAGAATGAATAGTATATTATTGCTGCTTTTTGTATGATTGCACAGATTCAGTAAGCTATTTATTTCCCCCTGTTTTAATGTTTCTTGAAAAATGCTCCTAAGATATTCAGGGAAAAATTCATTTATTTTTGTATAATTTGATAATGCTAAAACATGATTATCAGTTCTTGTCCTACTATGTTACATACATTCATGTGAAAATAATCTTGTACATATGAAATAACTCAATTTTATTAGTTGTAATCAAATGATAATTACATAAGAAGTTTATATCAGATCATTCCATAATTAATCTCCTAAATCTTTAGCAGTGTATTGAATGATAACTTTCACTATTTGTAAACACCTAAGTTGGTAGTACTTCCTGGTAACCTCACACACACACACACACACTCAAGCATAATGTGGCACAAGATCAAGTTTAAAGTGGGTTACGAAACCATGTGTACATGGATTAGGCACAAATTGTTCTATCCTCATCAGCACTTCTTTTTTGGGAATGTCTCAAGCCCCAGATAATGATGACAACCCTTCCCGAAGAAGAGATATTGCCTAATGAAAATGCACCTTGGGATTCATAATACTTACTAGTATGTGGTGTTCATACAGTTTTAAGCAAGTTACATTGTCAACAGGATGTGCGTTGTGGTGCAGTAGATATCGGCTCAGAACGAGAAATCGGGGAGCCGAGTTCAAATTCCAGTTGAATTCATTGCATTCACTTACGCGCAAATAACCTTGGGAAAGGTATTAATCCGTCACTTCCTTCCAGTTATGGGTTAAATAACAGGACAGATTGGGTTCTATAGCCTTGGTCGGCAACCAGTCTACCGCAGAAAGCAATGGCAACCTACTGCGGGATAATCTTCTGCCCAGTCAGTCGAGACCTGATCGCCCAAGTGTGTATCACGTATGGCACTTAACTGACTGACATTGTCAAAGTACAATTTAACTTTGTAAATAACTTGAATCTCTCCAAAATTGATATGTTTATGGTGCACATAAGATATATAATGCTTTATGAGTTTAGAAAAGATGATAATGCTACAGAAGCAAGCAGAAATATAGTGTTTATGGGATAGATTCCTCAAATGAAAGAAATTGCTTAAAATATGGTTTAGAACAGGCCACTTCAGATTTGCTACAAGAGATGGTCTTGTTGATAATTAACAATGATCTGATTTTGTTTGAGTTCTATGAAAATAGTACTATTATTTTTTTAAGAATTAATAGTACACTATCATATGCAACAGTCTGAAATGGTGCCTTAACTTGAAAAAATGAGCACCTGGAAGCCATTCATAAAGCAAGATTAGTCATGAATGCATGTTGCCATTTTAGGACATTAATAACTGGTCAAGAAATATGGATTACATTATTATATTGCTGTCAGAGTTCTGATGACAGCAGATGTCTATTGTCATAGTGTTTAAATATTGCTTTGAAGGAAAAGAAATCTAATTTGATCAGTTCAAAAATTTAGTGTTCCATTATGATAATGTATAGCCTCATAAAAGATTTGAAAAGATTGAAGACCTCAGCTGGAGAAAAAATTCTACACCCTTCTGATTACCACTTGTTCCAGAGCCATGAAAAAGTGAAAATTATTCTCTAAATTCTTTTTCATCAAACTGAAAGACTTTTACCAAAATTCTATTGTGAAGTTTAAGAATTATTGGAAAGAGGTAACTAACAATAATTAGAATCTATGTTAATGAATAAATTCTAATTATTATCTGAATTTCTGAGATGAGGAGCTATCATTTTTTACACTTTTTACATGCAGAATTTTGTAATCAGCTTTGTTGTTGCTATTACATCATTTTAGCCATTGTGCTGCCAGCCTTCACCAGGTACTTGTCATTTCAGATAACCTTCAGGGAATTTTTAGTTGAAACCTTTGTTATTCTGCAAAGGTCATAGGGTCTAAAATTTTTGTCATAATAACAACTAAGATAAAGACAATAATCTGCATGTAAATAATGTAAATAAATTCTAATTAATCATGAAATCTTGATACATTTTTTTCTGATCCTAAATTTGGAAATTACTGATGGGATGATTGGATTTATTGAGGGATTTAAAAAAAAAAAGCTAATTTTAAAATTTATATATTTTTATTCTCAGACTTCATCTAAATTATTCTTAATTATTACATTTTCTGCTTTTATTAAACTCATTGAAAAAATAAAAATAAATTATTATGGTGTAAATTTAAATCTTTTGACTTTGAAAATATTGTTTGTTACTCAATATTTTCACAAAATAATTTTTCCATTCAATCTTATAAACTGCAGTTTTCATTAGACATCTTTGCTATTGTAAGTTTTAAGGTTTTAATTCACTTATAGACATATTGATCTCATTTGAGTATTTTAAAATATAATTCCTTCTAATGATCTCACTAATTAACAAAACTAGATTTTATATACAAAAGCAAATATATTTAAATCAAATAAATCTTTCTTCAACTTGTAGCGAAACAATCTTATTGGGTCAGGTAAGCTTTAATTTCATTAAATCATGTTTTAAATCTTGCACTAATTATTTTATTCAAAATCATTTAGAATATTAATACAATGAATACCTTGGTTATCAGATAAACTAAATTTCTTAACTTATATTTAGAAGCCATCTATCTTTTAGTTGAATACACATTTTTTCTAGCTTGGTTTTACTTGTATCAGTAGCAATCTAGAATAAGTTTTGAAAACATTTTTTTACATACTTTTGTTGTAAATATATCTTGTACAAGAGAGTGCAGAAAATTCACCCAACACACTTTCCAAATCTGATTAAACAAATTTTTTTAAAGGACTTAGTTAGGCCAAGAACTTTTCAGAATCCTTTCTAGTGATTTATTGATAATCATTTTAAAAAAAGGCATGAAAAAAAACCGTCAAAACTCCATTTAAATTAGTTTTAGGTTTTTCTCTCTTAAGGTATGTATCATTTTATGTGTTGCTTTTCATGACATTTTCACACAGATGGACAGACACTGTTGAATATTTATTTCAAAAGGGAGACTTCAGTATCATACATGCATTTTAAGATTTTTAGCATATTTTAATGACTTTTATGAATTTAATTCAATTTAAAAATATCTTAAACAAAGTTAGCTAAATATTTTCTTCTATTTTATTTATATGATTTTTGTTAAAACTATTTTTGCTTCCTTGGAATTTTCTCAAAGTGTCTCCCTTCCAGCTTGCTCTGTGTCAATGATGTTTGAAGTATCTCACGTTCAACTACCTGTTGTTATTATTATTGGTAAGGTGAGTATATTCAGCTGAAAATAGCCTCTTCCTGAAATCTGCCTGAGCCTTCTCTTTAGAATTTGGCTGCTCCCTTTAATTGATCAAGACTTTTTTTATGGTGATCACAAATAAAAAAATAAAAAAAATGGAATTTCTCAGCCATTTTATTCCTATGGACATCCAGCAGACATCCTTTCCTTTTCCTTCTGCCACCAATGCCACTGCTGTTGTTGCTACTACTATTACCACCATTATTACTTTTACATCTACTATTTTTACTGGTTTTGATTGGTTCACTTTGCTTAAAAGAATTGCTTTTACTATTCATAAGAACTCAGTCTTACCTGCAGGGACACAAGCATCTTTTTTTATGCTAGGTATACTGTTCTTGTGTAAGCAGATTTTTGGTTGGCTGATTGGTTGATTGGTAATTTGGCTGGTTGCTTGGTGATATCAGCAATGCGCACTCCACTACCCCTTCCAAATCACTTGCTCTTATCCTTGCTACTTTTTTCTATCACTTTTTTTTAAATATCCATTTTACCCACTACCAGTCAAAGACAAAGCTTTTAAGCATGCTGACAAATTTTCCAGTCATTTTTATTAGCTTGTTATAAAAAAAAAGCATTTCATAGTCATAATTAAATTAGTTTATATATAGCTGTCAGTTTTCATATTGTTTGCTATGATGTAACTTAAATTTCTGCATGGAATTTTCCTCCTAAAAATAGCGATATGAATAATCTTTATTTTAGTTTTTTTTTATTAATTTTTTTTTTAAATATTGTAACACATGCTTCATCTGAAAGGTACGGTCATTATTTCAATATCAGTTTCAAAGATTTGAGGCTTATATAATACACTTAAATTTTCAAACTTGAGAAAAAAAAGTAATTTTTCCCATAATAATCAAGTGAGCCAGATGTCTTAGACTTTAAATTAAAAAAAGCACATTTTTAGTTCTTTTATGATACAACAGTTAAGTATTTGCTCATGGAAACCTTTCTTTTAATTTTTTTTTTTTTTTTCACTTATAACCTTTTTTCATTGCTTTTTCTAAAAGTTTCCAGGACAATGAAGCACATGCTGAAAGTTGTCATTACTTTTAAACATGCTGTTGATATATTAAAATTATGCAAATTTTAGAAATTGATATTCATCTTATTAATTTCTACATATTAACTATAAAAATAACACATCACTAAATAAGTCCCAGGCCTATCATATAGATGGCACCACTAATAAAAACTCCATGTGTCTTTTATGAAGTACTAACCTTCAAATGGCATGTGACAAAAGTTGGGCAAAGTCAGATTATTAGTTTATAAATTACAGTTTTTTAAGTGAAGCTACTGTTGCAAATTTTCAAAACAATCAAAAAATCTGTAATTTCATGTGTTGATAAAGCATCACTTTCTGATGGGGGGAGAAAAAATACTGTTCAAGCAAAGCAATGGCCTGATAAGTGTTATTCAGACTCTGCTCCGTTGGAAACGATGGTTAAGAGGTAGTATGCTGACTTTAAACACAGTCATACACACACAAATGATGCTGAATGTTCAGGTCGCCCAAAATTGGCAGTTGTCCTGGAAAACACCCAAAAAATCCACAAACTCGTTTTGGCCGATTGTAAATTGAAGTTGCATGAGATAGAAGGTAGTGTATTCAGCATTTTGCATGAACATTTGTCAATGTGAAAGCTGTGTTCAAAGTGGATGCTGCATTTGCTCACTGTCAATCAAAAACAACACATCGATGATTCAAAGGGTTGTTTGCAATTGTTTCAATGCAACAAGGAGTTCTCACATAAATGTGTGACAATGGATGAAACATGGAGCCACTACTTCACTCGGGTCAAATTGGCAATCAGCTGAGTAGACAGCAGCAGGTAAAAGCCATCAAAAGCAATTAAAGACGCAAACATCAGCAGGCAAGGTTTTGGTTTCCATATTTTTGGGATGTGCCAGGTATTTTGTTCATCCATTACCTTGAGAAAAAAAGCAAATATTATATAGCATTATTATAGGTGTTTGTTTGAAAGAAGAAATCTCAAAAAAATGGCCACAAATGAAGATGAAAAAATGATCTTTTACCAAGACAACGCACCCTGTCACATTTCAATCACAAAGATGGCAAAACTACATGAATTGCACTTCAAATTGCTTCCCCATCCACCCTATTCTCCAGATCTGGCTCCCAGCGATTACTGGCTGTTTGCAGATCTCAAAAGAATGCTCCCGGGAAAGAGATTTGGCTCCACTGAAGAAGTGATATCAGAAACTGAGGAATATTTTAAGGCCAAAGACAAATCAGTCTACAAAAAAGCATTGAATTGTTAGAGAAGCATTAGAATCAGTGTATCACCCTAGAATAAAGTCAAATTTTGCCTAAAAGATGTTGTTGTATTAGTTATAGCCAAGATTTAATGAGTGATGTATTATATAATAGTACAAATAACATTTATTGATTCTAGTGACTGTATTTTATGTTCAAAATATTGAGTAACCAAGTTTATATATTATTCTATGGAAGAGTAATTTATTAAATAAATTGCTAAATAAATCTAATATTATGAGAGGATCATTAATCTATGAAAAGGAATCCATTTCCTCGTATAAGTTACATTATTTTTTAAGAGTATAGATTAGATATCATTTTACTTTTTTTTTTTAATAAAAAGTCGTTTTTTTGTGTTGCCATCATTGTTTGTAGCATTTTATCTTTTTAAGCTTTCAGCTCTCCTCCATAAAAAAAATAAAAGAAAAAAACAAATTTTTACTTTGTAAATTATAGCTGAATTATTGAGATTAATTGTATTCAGGTAGTAATTAATAGTTTTCTACTAATTTTAAGCATAAACTATTTGATTTATGTTAATGTTTCCAACTTGGAAACTTTGTTTTATAATGTAATATTATGAAAGCATAAATTAATTGTTACTTTTCTTTATCTTGCTATGTAGACCATATAAGGTATAAATAAAATATGATCACTTTGATTCACACTTTGATTATTTTGTATGGTAGATTATAATGGTAAATTACAGCGTCAACAATAACTGGTTTGTTTGATGTATGTTATTGGCCACCAAGCAAGACTTCAAAGGAAAATAGGTAATATATGACAGCTTTCAAATGAGTTCTTCATCATAAAATGATTATTTTCATTATTATTGCTAACTGATATTTTTGTGGGAAGAGGGCATATTATTAATTAATTTAATAGCTCTTGCTTTTTATACATGAATATATTTGACTATAATATAATTTCTCAAATCTTTTATGCAAAATTCTAATTTTTACAGCTATTCAGTTTCCTTTATTTGTTTTTTTCCTTCAACTAGTAGATAAACTAGTAGATAATAAAGAAAGTATATTGAATTTGTCTTAAAATTATAAATTTTTATTTCATGAAGTGGAGTGAATATTTTTGTTACACTATATTGTTTAGTGAAATAATATATTTTACCATTATAGTTTAGTTTTACTTGTACTGTAAATTGTTATCAAAATGTATCATTTTCTACTTCCTAATCTGTTTATATTTATACTTATATATTTCATTATGTAAGGATGTTTCTTGTTTGTAAATGATTTATTCCCAGTCATATCTTGAGTTAATTTAAACATTTTTCAAAAATTCATTAAAAAATTACAATGACATTTAATTCTGTTCTTCTTTATTGTGTGTAGTTTATTTAGCTGTAAACAAATCCACCTTGCTTGCATTTTGCATATGATTTTATATTCAAATTTTTATTTCCCATATTTCTGTGTTCCTTCAGATTATTCTAAATTCTTATTTATTTGAAATTTGGAAGTAAATTATATTTTGGAAGATTTTTCAAGAAAATGAGCACCAAATCAGAAGTCAGTATTATGTTATTAATTAGTGTAAATTGTTAGGATAATAAACCTGTTTTTACTATTGAAGTATTCAATAGAATTAAACTGAAGTGTGAAAGGGCTCAGTTAGATGACATCTGTGTGGCTTATTATGTAAAAAGGCAGTGTAGCTGTGTCAGCCATAAGATATAAATAGGGTTTAATACAGAATGATTATTGAGGCCAAAAAGATGCAGCATTCTATTTGAGTTAGCAAATGACCTAAGTTTTTCTAAGACAGCAGAAGCAAGGATATACTAGGAATATCCAAATTTCAGACATGCAGACATTGACTGATTGCTTGCACAACAAGGTACCATTATTAACAGCACATCATTAGTTACTGCATGTTACCTGAGCCAGACAATATTACCATTGGACCATGTTGCCTGGTTAGATGAATAACATTTACAGCTCTTTCAAGCACTATTAAGTGTGTGTGTGTGTGTGCAGGAGGAGACTGCTTTTAATGCTTTTGCCAATGATTTTGGAGTTTTTCAAATCAGTTTATTTTTATTTTTTATCTCACCTATCCCAGACATCTTTAATAGTGATCCTCTCACACTGGAAGTTGTATCTGCATCTATTGTAGTGAGAAGGAACTTGACCCAGCAAGAATGTTTAAAATTTGAATACAAAAAGAGAATCAAGAGCACTAAAAAATTAAAAATATACACTATTTGTATAAGTGATTGATTTCGCTAAATTTAGTGATTGGTTAATTGTACCTGATGATTTGGAGATGATTATGATGTTTCATAGTGATGAAATTATGGCTGCAGAGGAAAGTGAAATCAAGAAATGTTGGATAACTATATGTATGATGAAGTTGGAGTTCAGTGTTAAATGTTATGTCTGTATTATGGGTTATTATTGAAAAGGAATAGCAACATAGTTACTAGATTTAGATGGGTAACTCGTAGATTTGAGGATGACACATGCACTTTATGTAATGTCACTTATGCATTCAAAAGAAGCAGTTCACTTTAAAGTTTTAAACTGCGATTTGAATTTTTTAAATAAGAAGCTATAGAAATTATGGAGAAAAGAATGTATGGTTTATGTGATGTTGCTTGTTATATTTGTGTTAGAGATACACATCTCATTATTGTTTAGGATAAGTTCTTTGGCTAATTTACTGAGCTCTTCATACAACAATGGTAAATTTTAAGGAATTATTTACATTTATATTGATGACTTTCTCTTGGTGAGTGCATGTATTAAAAATACATGCTATTGGGGAGGATGTTTCTGATTTCTACATCTACAAATTTTAAACATGTTGGTCTTTATGTCAACCTGTAATGATATAACCATAGACCAATTTTAGTATGCATCATTTCTATATCCTATTAGTTATTGTCATGCTGTATAGAAGACCAGTGAACTGAATCTGAAAAAGTTGATTACCAAGGCCTGATTGGTTAATACAGTTAAACGTTATTCACATTAGATCTATATGCCTTTGACATATGTGAATTAAAATTGTCTTACAACAAAGCAACTGTTAGAGATTTCTTAAAACTGAACAAGTTGGTAACTTGTGTGACAAAAATAGTTCTTTTAGGCACAGTTGATTGCATCATGATTACTTGAGATGCTTTTTTTCTAATCTTCCTCATGGAGGCTCTCAAGAGATTATCATAATTTTTAAAAAGTTTACCTTTTTACTAGCAAACAAGAAAAACATGAAAAGTTTCAGTTTTATTCTGAGACAATGGCATCAGTTAGTTTATTGCCTGTATCATGGGAGATATAGCATTGATTGCATGATAGAGGCTCTATACTTGTCTAAAACTGTCAAAGGATTGATGTTGCTCTTTTGATGCCCAATAGGAAAGACTTCACAGCGACTTACTGACTGCCTTACCAAGAAATGAGTATCTACCGGTGCGTCTACAAATTGCTATTAGAGATTGATCTGAACTGATTAATCATGAAATGCAAAAATGAAATGACAGAAATATTAATATATAAACATTATTAGTTATTTCTAAGTATTTTTGACATGTCATTTTAGCTACTTGAAACTAACTAGTAGTTGAATGATTTCTTTCTGATTTTATTACTATACATATGTAATCTTTAAAATCTTGAAAATTAAGATATAAAATATTAACTTAATATGTTTCATTAAAATGGACTCTTTATCAAGTTGCAATACAATATTTCATTATTTTTTGTACTGGGAATCACAGGTATGCATACCAGAGCAACATGATAATTTCTTTTGATGAACAATTTCATTATTTATAAAATCTTATGTTCTTGTTTTCAAGTATATGTATATTTAACATTTACATTGAAATATGGTTTGAATAAATGCTGAATGTTTTTGAAGTAGTTATTGATTCAGCATTAGTGACAAGTGTAGGTTCAATTTGTTTCTTCATACAAATATTTTGCTGTTACTGTCTATGTTTCACTGTAGATAAAAAATATTTGTTGTCAAGATGAAAACAAATCACATTTTGGCTAAACTGGATCTATTTTAAGAATGAATTCAGTCAAACTAAAAACTTGTCACAAATGAAACATTCTCTACAGTCATTTTTTTTTTTCTTCTGGGAACAACAGAAAATGATGATGGATTATGTTAAAGTAACAAATTCAATAATAAGAGCTGATCTTGTTTTATTGCTTCAGGCTTTTAGTGAAAACAAATGACTCATTTGGCAATCAAATCATTTAAGCAAGTACATTATTTAAACTAGTTGTACTTCAAAACACTTGCTTCTTTTCCCTGGCCTCTTAGTTTATTACTTTCTTATGTAGTAGTAAATAACTTTCAGCTCATTTCTTAGGGAAATATGAATAAATGTTATGACTAGTTTGATTTTGAAAATGTGTATCAATTTTTATTCTCAATCATTAACTTCCACAATGTTTTTTTCTGAATTCTCTAAAGTTGATCACAAAACTTAATGGTTCAAACAAAATAATCTTAAATTGTAAATAATTTTAAATTTACATAACACTTACCATAATTCATTTTTTTGGTTGGTTCCTTAGTTTCTCCATTTACAAGATTTATTGATCAAAATATTTGTTTTTTAAATTTCTTGTAATAGGTTTTGTTGAATGTGGTATATTTAATGTTTGGTTGATGTTTTATGTTCATTATTTCTTTAAATTAGTAAACCTTATGTTTGTTGTTGCATGGTTCATACTAAGAAATTGATGTTATCACTAACCTTTTTATGATACACTCTTTATCTTCTTGACTCTCTTTTCTTATAAATTTTTTTGACTCCTGACTCAATAATCATTTTTCATTTTATATGTAAATGTCACCTAAAAAACTTCCACTATATTTGTGTGATTAATAAGTCACATTTTGTATAATAAAAATAAATTGTTAATGTAGATTATAAGTTCTGTTAGATATTTCATATGCTTTTTTAAAGTGTGAGGTGCCATTAATCACTTATTTTTATTGTTTAAGTGCATGAAAAATGTTATTTTTAGAGCTAGTTTTCATTACTTTTGAAAATATGTATTGGAATTCAAATAACTGCTTTTAAAATAATTTTCACATCGTGTACAGCAGTAGTCAATTATGTAAGGGAGATAATTCATTTACATATTTAGATATTTCAGTGTGTGACTGCTATAAAATTCAAGAAAATTAAAAACAGCTGAGAGACTTCAGGTGATTTTGAATACCTCTGATTTGCTGTCACTGTTGCTAACCGAAAACATTTTTTATGAGTTAATTCCATCTACTATGATGCTAATGTTTACTTGTCAAGCTTTAAAATTTGCTACAGCCATTTTTATTTATGCAACCTCAATAAGCATAATTAATATTTTTGCTAAATTAAGTTAAAAAAATCCTGATTATTACTATTAACATGCACACACGCACACACTGAAGCAGGAAAGATAAGAGAAAAGCAGAAAACAATTATTTTATAACATGTTCTATAAAAATGTTTTTACAGTGCATTTTGATTTTAAAAAAATGTTTAATCCTCTGAGTTTGCACCTAAGATGACATTAAATGTATTTTGTCCTTAAAACTCAATAGATATTTTGAAATTTGTGAATGTTTTAATAATACAGTTCTTTGCATAACTACTTTCACAATCTCTACTTTTGAAAGGTTTTTATAGTTTCAATATCAAATCATTTTAAGATCCAAAGCTGATTAAATGTATTGTCAAACTAGTAGTTGGCTGTATTTGTATATAGACAAGAAAATGCTTATGTTACTAGTGTTGTTATATTAAAACCATAAAAAATGTAGTTGTACAAATATATATTTTTGTAAGGGAATATGTTTGTACTTAATAATAAACCTGATATTTCACTGCATATTGCTAGAAATTGCTTCATTGAACTAGAAATAATATAGTGCTTTTTTGATAATTTCTGCCAACCTCAAATCCCCTTTTGAAGTCCACTTCACATTGTCTGTTTAATAACTGGATATCTTGTGAGTCTGTATGCCAAAAAAATATAGTCTTTGCTTAATTGGGGTCATTGCATGAACCCAAACACAAGCCTCTATCACTATAGATAAATCAGAAAAAATTTCAAACTGAATTACTATAAATGATAAGAATAGTTTCATATAAGTGCTTTTGATTTTCTCTCTAATGAGTATTGTTGTTGACCCCTAAATTTCTGTTCTCTGAATGACCCTGTACAACCTGAAAATAACAATTGAATTCATTTCTCTTATAAACAATATAGCTTTTATTTGCTTGACTTTCTTTCCCACCATTTGTCACCAACAGTTAATGCCTTTAAATTTTTGCCATGTATTTTTTCACAGGCATTCAAGGATATTGGTAACATTAACAGATTCACTTTGTTCTCCACTAATTATGAAAACTAAATTTCTTTTAATTTATTAGAATTATTTTCGTGTTTTTTTTTTTTATAAATCCTCAAACCTTTAGCTATTCAATGGCATCATTATATTAATATTAAAGACATCTATTGTAGCTAATATGTTAATAGATTTTTTATTGGTTAAAAATTCTTTTCATTTTATCAAAATTTGAAGATACCTTGTTTCTATCACATATTTTACTATCCCATTCAACATTATCAAAATTTCAACTTTAAATAAGCAATATAAATAAATTTTCCTGATATTTTCATGTTTTTATAACTTTATTTTGCATGAATTTAATAATGATAATATATTTATTGAATATTTTTACACCTACTTTAGAGATTTAAATTTTGGTATTATTGCAATAAAACTTATTCTCTTCTGTTTTTTGATTATATTTTTACAGAATTCCAATCCAAGTTATCCAAGGTTCGCAGCTGATATTGAAAACAGCTCCTGGGACTTCCATTGGTTTTGCTCAACAACAGCAACTTCAGCAGCAACAGCAACTTCAACAACTCCAGCAACAACAGCAACTACAGCTTCAGCAGCAACAGTTACAACTTCAACAGCAACAGCAACAACAACAACAACAGCAGCAGCAGCAGCAGCAGCAGCAACAGCAACATCATCATCATCACCACCATCATCATCATCATCAATCACAACAGCAGCAGCAGCAACAAACTCAGCAACAACAATCTTCAAAAGTCAATCAAATTCAGCATCTTCAAGTCTCTGCTTCTTCACCAGGTGTTAGCAGCTCCCTTACACCTAGTCAAAGCCCTGCCCCAATAAACTCTCCACTAGTCAGTAGATCCCTGACTCCTGGATTGGTTACTATCAGCCCATCATTCAGTGGACAGCATCCCAATAGTGTGAGTCCATCCCCTAATGTTGGTGTGGTACAGATTCCTACATCAGTGCAATCGCAGCCTTCTACTCAGCAACAATTGCAGGCAGCTGCTGCTGCTGCCGCCGCTGGAGGTGTCCCAATCCAAAATCTAGTCCAAACTCCAAACCCACCACATATCCAGAACTTACTTCCTGGGCAAGCCGTTCTCCCAACCCAGGGACAGAATATTGTGCACACCCAAAATACAGTGATTCAGAACCCTAACGTAGTCAATGTGAATGTCGCCCATGTTCTGTGCAATAACTCGGCGCAACAAGCAAACCAGCAGGGAGGCATGGTGAGTGTATATCCCAATGTACAAGCTGCCTCTTCATCAAACCCTGTCACACTGCAAGGTACCATCATAAATACTCCACAGGGGAAAAGCATTATCATCCCTAATGTTGCTGGACTCCAAAATCTTCAGCAGGTTCAGAACCTGCAGCTGCCCCCGTCCCATGTTGGGCAGCAGGTGTCCAGCACTGGCACTCTACTTCATGCTGCCCAGCCTACAGTGGGTGGGGCCCCAGGTATGGCTATGGGCAATGCTGCAGGGATGGCTGTTGGAGCTGGTGGCACCATGCAGCTGTCTGGTCAGCAAACACAAGATAAGTCACAAGCTACGCTTACAGCAGCAGCAACTGCACAACCTAATTATAGCTTTGTTAACCTCAACACCCCATCAATTATCTTTCGGACAATACCACCAAATTTGATACAGATTCAGTCAACTACCAATGGTGGACAGTCCTCAACAGTCACCTCACAGGTGCAGTCATATCCTCAGATCTCGCAGTCTCAGCTGATCAACTCCTCCACATCCCAAGGAAGCATTCCAGTGCAGCAAGTGGTCAATACTCTTCAGGGTCAACAACTGAAGGTGATTAGTCATCCCGGACTGCAGATGGCTGGATCACAGCCTGGTACTGTTACTGTCAACATTGGGGGGCAGAATTTTAACTTGCAAGGTCTCACATCAGGACCACTACAGTTCCAAGGAGGTCGACAAGTTTTATTACAGACCCCACAAACACACACTGTGCCCATTCAGACAACTACAGTAAAAACTACTATTGCTGGGCAGGATATTTCTTCTTTAGCATCACAAACTCCTCTTACAACTATGCAAGTCATCCAGAATGTCAGCAGCACAAGTAGCACAACAACTGCTGGCAATCAGCGTAGTACCAGCCGAACAAAAACCCCACCAAGCAAGTCTGCCAAAAGCTCATCAAAGCAAAATTCTCGAAATCGTGCATCTCCATTACAACACCAACATCAACATCAACAACATCAGCAGCAACATCAACAACAACATCATCAGCAGCAGCAACAACAACAGCAGCAGCAGCAAGTTCAAACAATTCATAATATCCAGTTACCTCTACCTCTGCACTGTGTTAGCAGCAGTCCAGGCCTCAGCACTGCTCACTCTACTACTGTGACCACGACTGTCTCCCAGTCTCTTGTACAGTTGCCTTCACAGGTCAGTGTTGCCAACAGTCTAGTTGGTGTCCAGGTGTCATCCAGTACTGTTCAAACTAAACCCATTAGCAGCAGTGGGGTTGTCCAAACTTCAGGCTCACAAGTTGTAGCCAATCAAGCTCAAGCAGCTGTCCTTAACTCGCATATGCAGACAATACAAATTACCCATGATCCTAGCTTCTTAACCCGAGCACAGAATGATTTAACGGCATTAGTCTCTATAAAGAACCCAAATCGAACACAGAAAGCCCAATTGGATCAGTTAGCAATGATCCAAAAGAAACTGTTGTCACAAGGACAGCAGCAATTTGTGACCAGTGGTCAGGTGGGTCAACCACAAATAGCCCAAACCCCTGTTGCTCAGGCAGCTCTCACACAGCAGGCTGTGATACAGCAAACTTCAGCAGCTTCATCAGTGCCAACAGCAGGCAATGCCTCCAAACTAAACCAGTATCAACCACAGCAGGCGACTGTAGTTGGCCAGATTCCTTTTGCACAGGTCAGCAAAACAGTGGCCAATGTGATCTCCAATTCACTCACTAATCAATCAGCAAGTGGTCAGGTTACACCATCACAAACTGTACCAATGTTAACCACTCAGCCTACCACCATTGTCCAATCAGCTCCAGGTGGGGGCAGTATACAAGTATTGACCACTAACAAACAACATGTTGTTGGTATGATTTCTGGCACAACGACTTTAATACCTGTTGTCCCCAGTACCTCAACATCAGCTACTGGATCTTTTGTACCAGCTTCAAATATGCATACTATTGCAACTGGAAAGTTACCTCTACCAGCAACACCTACTGCTGTGCCTACACCTGTAAAGGTAAATGTTTACATGTTTCATCAGATTTTTTCATATTTAATACAGGTTACTATTACTTATATTCTTGATTTTATGATGCAAATTTGTTCAAATTTTCAAAAGATTTTGTGATTAAAGCAATAAATTATTTAAATATTGTAAACAAAATGTTGAACACATTACAGTTTTTGTATGTATTCTAAAAGTGAATTGCAGTCAGTTGGTAAACTGTAATTTTTAGGTCAGCTTATTTTGATTGCCTTATATTTAATGAAGCAAAATAAGTTTTCTTTATAGTACTAATCTCATATTTAACTAATGTGAAATTTTCACTTATATATCTTGAGATATGCATCGCAAAACCTACTGAGTAGCTAAAGGGTTTGTTTGAAGTATTAAATAAAATTAAAAAAGTAAAACAATTTCTTTTTTTATTTTCACCATTAACCTTTTTTAACATATTTTGTTCCACTATCTTCTGCCATCTTTCAGACACCTTCATAATGCCATCCACCCAGAACTTTTCTGTTTTCTCTAAGTCCCTTTAGCAGTCTTCCAAAGAAATGAAATTATTTTAATTGAAAAAGATTATGCTGGAATAGAAATGATAGTTCCAATGGATGATATTTAGTAGATATATCAAATGAGCAATTTCTTTTCAGCCTAGCTGTAAAATGTTTTGTTTAGTCATCAAAGGCAATCTTTATAAACTTTTTCACAGTTTCTCTTAAGTAATTCAGGACCCTTTTTGTTACTCGCTTCCTTCAACTGATCTTATTAGAAGCAGTACTTATTCTTCAAATCAATCATTGGGTTCTTCAGAAGTTAATAGTAGAGGATGCTCTTCCAATTCCCCCATAGCCACAGCATCCCCTTTGGATGGAAACTGGCCATTGCTATTGTTAGTGGTGGTTCATTTTGCTTATGTCATGATCTGTTGTATCCTATGTTGCTGCCAAGTATCAACTTTTTACAATTTTTCACAAATTGTTTATGAGTAGAACATTTTTACTAATTTTAACAAATTACACCTGTAATTACAATTAATTTTTTTTTCCTTAATAAAGCCACAATTTTTTTCCCCTTAATTCAAGTCACACATTAAAGTGACTCATATGATCATGATTTGAATAATTTTCAATACTCAATTTGGCCATTTTGAGTATATTTTTTTATCTTCCACATATAATGATGATTCTTCTCAAGTGCTGTCTTGATTTAATCATTACCAACCTCAAATGGCCTATCTGACAACAGTGTCATTCGGCAAGAAATCTTTAGCATTTAACTTGGCTGTTAACATGTTCTCTCATTCACTGTACCATTTTTGTAAACTGCATATTTCTTTACATTTCAGTTGTATTTTACCTTTCTTAAAACATAATATGCCTAAAATCTGTATATTTTATGATTACAGTGTTAACATAAAAAAAACAGTTTTCTCATTTATTTTTCCTGATGTACATTATTGACACTGCTGTTATATCAGTCAAAAGCGATTTATTTTTGCATGTACTTAGAATTAAACACTCGTTTTTGGCCTACTTAATGTTTAATATTCTTAACAGAATGCTACATGGTCTGGTTCTGGTACCTACATCACATACAGCTAGCCGGAGTTGACCATTGTTTTTCTATTCTAGAAATGTTAGAAGTCTATTTCTGTCTTTTTATTAAATTAATTTCAAGCCTGATAAAATTCATCTGCAGTATTTTTATGACAGTTGCAAAAAAAAAAAAAAAAACTAAGACAGATTTTAACTGTCAATTTAATTCTTATTTCAAACAGTTTTAGGTTTGTCAAAACATTACAGTATTCCGTTTTTGTTTTCCTAAAAATACATAATGAATTAGTGCTTTTATAGGCCTCACTCCAAAGAAACAATTGCTTGACCTAGTTTTGTGAAACTGAGGCCATGAATTGGTTAATAAGCTGGAAAATAGAGAGAGTGGAAGACATTTTCCTGGGTGACGAGAAGTGAAAGGGGCCACTGGGTTTTTACAAATTGGGACAATGCATTAGGAGTCTTTTTTTTTTTTTTTGTCTTTTTTCTATCTATCCAGAATCTGGAATATGATGAAATGAATTAAGAAATAATTTTATTTCTTCCTTGAGAATTTAAGAAAAATATTGTTAATGAGGAGGGGTATGCATATGGTTTATATTTTTGGCTGGATAAAGATAATTCCAGATGAAAACAAATTGAGAAATTTAAATGAAAACAAACACTTTTTAAGGGTCAAAGAAGTTACAAAAACAAGTCCTGTCATTGGTGAGCAAGAGAAGTGATTTGGTTTATAGTTTTGCTGGACAAAAATAATTCCTGGGGAAATGGAAAGGAAACAGCAAATTAAAATTAATGACTTGAATAAAACTCCACCTTCTCATCTACTTGCTTTCAAAATTACATTTGTCACAAAGACAGTTATACCTGCTCTGCAAAGTAGGCTAAAGTTGAATGCTTTGAGGAAAGGAGAAAGAAAGAAAATTTAGCACCATTTGTATGGAGTGATGGTATTTGATGTAAAGTGAAGCCAGTTGGAATGAGGGGATGAACGATCCTTGTCACTGCTCTTCCAAGGAAGGTGGATAATTCTTCAAATTGGAAAGTTAATTAAGAGTACAGAAATGGGAACAAAGATCCTTTGTTGGGATTAATGTGAAAATTGAGGAATCACTAAATCCCCTGTACCTGTTGGCCCTATGCCAATTTTGGGCCCAAGTGCATATAAGCAGATACCTTTGAGAGCTAGGAGACTTGTGTGGCAAATTCTCACCTCAATGCCTCTGGAATCCATGTCAGCTGCCACTAGATCCCCTGACTCTGAAGAATTTTTAACTCAGCTCCTCCAGAATTTTGACAAGGTCCACTATCACAATAGAGATTGGTGCAGAAAGGATTAATTAATATTGTATCAAGAACTACATAAACTAATTGAAGATTGACCCAATGATTCTTTTAGTTTTATTTTTCATTGTGAAGATATTTCTTCCCTTAATATAGCTTCTGACAAGGTTTAACCCGGCACTTTGATTCCTACATTATTTGATCTTCCACTACTCTGAGATCAAGAACACAATGTGGGCAGAGTGGGTGTGCATCGAACCACCCATCAAGCAACAGCCAGCTTGGACCAGGGTCAGTGTTGACTAGCACAGGGTTATATTTTGTGAAGTAGGCCGGAAATGTGAATGAATGCAGAACTGTTTAAAATGAACATGTATCAGTGTAAAAATAAATTATATATGCACACATGCAAAGGCATGTATATGTATTTCATTTTGTATATCACTCACATTGGTTTTATTGTTTTAGATTGGTGATAAAGAGGTGTTGATCAATGTTCCTGTTCAAAACAAGGAGAAGATCTTAGCACAATTGGCACAGCTAGCTCCTGAGCAGCAGCAAATCCTTAAGCACAAGGGCAAGTTCATAGTGAAATTTGATCCTCAAACTCACACACACATCTTGCAGGCCCAACAGCAAAGCCAAGCTCAGGCTCAAGTACACCATCACCATCATCACCATCAACAACAACCGCAGCAACAACCACAGCAGTCACAACAGCAGCAACCACGACAAATTCGGCAACAACAGCAGACTGCAACAGTTACAGCAGCGGCTGCGTCCACTGGAAATCCTGTTGTCCTTCCCAAAGGTCAAATGCAAAGAGGTGGACATACTTGTAAAGGTCAAATGTCCATAGATAGCAAGCTTCCTCTTCCTGTTCAGGTAGTGTACCATTTTTCTTTTATTTACTTGACAAAATAAATGGTCTCTGTGAAGTCCTGAAACTTGTTAACAACCTCAATAAAATTATGGACCTCTTTTTTACATAAAATTGCACAAATCATTATAGATACATTAATTTTCACTTTTCCTACTCTTTTGCTAACTATTTTTTATAAAGAAAAGGACACTTTTACTTTTTTCTTAATTTTAAAAAGTCAGTGATTATAATGAACAAGTCAGATCAAGAATAATAATAAATGGCTTAATATACATGCTGGTATGTGCACATAGTTTTATGCACGTATCAAATGCCTATGGGTGCAGAAACCTATTCATAACTCTTTAAGTCATTTAAGACCAGGTAAATGGTGCAGTGGATATTGAGAAATTGGAGAGCCAAGTTCAAATTTCATTTGATTTTGTTGCCTTACTTCTGTGCAAATACCCTTGAGAAAGGCATTAATCTGTTGCTGCTCTCTCCAGCTATGGGTTAAATAGCAGGGCAGATTGGGTTCTACAGCCTTGATTAGCAACCAGTTTACTGCAGAAAGTAATGGCGACCTACTGCACGAAAATCTTTAGCCCAATCAGTCAAGTCTCAAAAGAGACATGATCGCCCAAGCATGTATCATGTATGGCACTTGACTGACTGATTGAAAAAAGCTATAATTTAGAAAAATGTCTCATGTTTTTAACTAATAATGTTGGTGATATTTTTCAGAAAGTTCTGTTTAGCATCTCATTTTTATTCAAATTACCATTCTCTGTTTTTGCTTAGGATGGTTGACTTTTGTTAACTTAATATAAAATCTGAGATTTGACTTGAAATTATTTGTAAGCACCTCATATTCAAATTTGGTTAATAAGAAACTGATATTGTTATAAGATATGATGATATTTACAAATTTAACATATAAAATATTGTCATTACTTTGCTTTTTAATGATTAGACTATAGATATTATCATAAAATAGTGATCTGTTTTTATTAAATCTTTATTAAAATTGTTAAAGTAATGTAGCATACCATCTTTCTAGTCTTTTCAATGTACTGCTTGTTAACAATATCTATAATGAGTTTTGTGTAATCCTATGTTGTAAAAAATTTTCAATTTCATTAAATATGTAATGGCTGGTATGAAAGAACTTTCACTGCCTGATGAAAAATAATTTATTTGCAGGAATTAGATAAAAATTTAGTTCAAGTCAAAGTTGAACCTGGACAGTCAACAACAATTCTAAAAGCTCCTGGCAAAGCTCCAAAACGGACAACAGAAATGTCTAGGAGTGTTGCGTAAGTAAATCATTCTTTAATTTTTTTTCTTATCTGTCTTTATAAAAACCTTTTTAATTTAACTAACTTTATTACAGATATTATTTTTGTATTTCTTGGACAATTACTAATTTTATACTTTTTTTTTTTTCTAATGGTCCATATTTTTATGAAGCAATTTGTTTCTATTGGAGGGGGTTATACAATATTCTTAACTCTAGAAAGTAAATGGTAAATGAAATGGTTGTAGTAATGTTAATACTGAGATAAACTGGTTTGATCACTTCTAGGTAGTCTTACAATAATGTAAATTTTTTTTGCAATCACTTTCCAAAGTTTCCATGTTGCTTTTGCTTTATACAATTTTTATAAAAACTTTCTTTCTTATGGAGCTTTCACATCCAAGCTTCATAAAGTTATACTGCCTTATGATAAACATAATAATCTGAAATGTTCATGCAAGGAGTAATTTAAAGTAACATGCAGAGTCTAACAACTCTAAATTGTTAAATGTTTCCTACTAATGTTTGTACACTTTAGTTACAGGATTTGAATTAGCATTATTTAAAACTTCAGAATGATCCAGAGTCCAATTGTTCAAAGTCAATTTATTCAATAAAGAAATATAATTGACTTCAAACAATTGAATCCTGGCTGCCACCAAATATTTGGTCATACTTAGTGAACACTGGTCAAAATATTACTAACAAGACTTTTTTGAAGGAAAAATAAGGAATAATTATTGCCATAATGAATTTTTGAAGGAAAAAAAAAATGATTACCAGCAATACATTTTTAATACAAAACTAGAAGGCATCTTTAGTTTTCTAAAATAAAAATTTTTTCATTAAAATCTGACTAAATCAACTATCTCATTATAACTGAACATTAAAAAAATACCTTAAAACCCCACCTTTTTGGCATTAAATAACCCACAGTGGTTGATAGGCCGTTAAACAAAACTCAAACTACAGTGTTTGCCAGGTTGTCAAGGATTGATAGGCTGTAATCCTGTAGCACTGTAAAAAAAAGTTCTGTCTAAATAGGTATCTCAAACTAAAATTTTATTTCTTAGTCCTTTTTTACCTTCTTCCAGAAGCACTAAGAAACAGTATTAAGTATTATATATGGCTATTTTAGGCACTTTTGAACTATAATGTATTGAATACAGTTTATGCAAAACTTAACTGTTTAAAATTTGCTTATGAAAGAGATATCTTGTGCTGTATTATTGTTGTTGTTTTTTGAATTTTTTTTTATTAATGTAATTTATTTCTGTTCATATTTTCAAATAAAATTAAAGGATTCATCAACGACTTAACCGAGACCAAGCATCTGCATTAAAACCTGACACCAAGGCACCATTCAAAGACAAACAAGATGCCTGTAAACGTCTGATTCGCTTCCATGTATTCCAGGACTGGGGACCAACACAAGAAAAATTAGACAAAGGTTAGATTCTTTTTCTTTCTGTTACTTATTTTTTTATTTCATGTTTGTTTTTCTTTTCTTTTTTCTTTTTTTTCTTTTTTGTATGTTATACTGTTTGGCCTTTTTTTTTTTTTTAATTTATTAGTTCAAATCTTATAATCCCTATACTCCTCAAAAGACAATTTTGTATCAAAGTGCTATTCTCTTAACAAATATCTATGCCAATTGAATAATTCATACTATCATTATATTTAAGTATGTTTCTTATATTAGTAAAGTTGAGTTTTTTTGTTTTTGTTTTTTTCTTCCTTTTTGTGTAAAATTGTAACAAATAAAACAGTTCAGTTTTTGGCCAGTAAAAGATGATTTTTTTTCTTGAAATCTTTGAAATTATTTATTGCTTTTTTTTTTTCATTTTCAGCTGATCAATTGTTTGAACAAGCTGCTAAAGATATTTTGAAGAAGAAAGAGGCTATGTTTGATAAATACAGATTATTGTTATTAGAAGAAAGTATGGTATGTATGAAACAGACATGTTTATGTTGTGTAGATATTTGCTGTTTTGATTGCTGAAAAAGTTAATCACTTCCATTTCTTTATATACAAAATTTTTTGAAAAATATTCAGTATAGTTCCAATTAAGGTTTTTAAAGCAAGATCATGTATAATTTTTTTTCTATGCATCAATTTAATACTAACCATCAATTCAGAGTTTAATATTATGATGTATTGCATTGTGATTTCTAGTTATATAATTTATTGTTTGCGATCCAGGCAAGAAATGACAAGAACAATTTATTTCCTGCTGGTACAGTGGCACAAAAATTATGTCAGAAAATTAGGCTTCAGTTGTAAAATTTTTGATGAAGGATCTTATCAAATCATGGTTGGAGTTTTGTGTGCGTCTTCCTGCAGATAAATCTATCAGCAAGTATTACTCTGATTGTGCAAGTAAACATGAAGCAACATGTCTGTCTAAGCTTGAACATATGAAGAATTGCCATCAGTAGTGACACTTATTTTTGAAGAGAACTTAAAAACTGAAGAGACTTGACATTTTTCCAGTAGTTAAAAATGTGTTGCTTTTATGTCATCTATTCCTTACTTGTAGACACTTAAAAGTTCCAGTGTATTTCATAGTACCAGAAGAATAATTTAGCTTAATGTTAGTTTATGCTTTTATAGAGATTACATTCATGGTTTAGTGCTAATATTCTTCATCTGAAGTTTTACTCTCATATTATTTTACTCTTTTCTTCAAATATTCAGATTTATTTTGCAAAAGAAGCCATAATTTGATACATCATTATATTTATTCATATTTACTAAATAAAGAAAATATAATTTTCTCTTTGTTTTTTATCATTAAGTTAGATCAAATGATAATTAAAAACTATTTTACTTTGCTTTACAGCGAGATAAACCATCAGCTGAAATGGTTATGATTCAGCGGATGCTGAACCAAGACATGACTGCTGTCCTTGAGGAAGAGAGAAAAATAGCTGCTGAAAATCCAGGTAAATCTTACCGACTACAATTACTTTTTTGTTAATTGTTTTGATGACTGATTTTTCGTTTTTTCTTCTATTTGTGATATAATGATAAAATATTTTCCCTTCTGATCATTTAGGGTTTTATTTTTCTGTGAGTTGGTAAATTATAAATATTAACTATACAGATTCATTGAAAATAATCTTGGATAAGAATTAGTATTATGATTGACTCTAAAAGAAAAAAAAGTTTTTTGTATATAGAACTTTGTAAATTATGAAAGTTGTACTGTTGATATTAATTGATAATAAATTTTTTTTTTTTTTTAAATAAATGAATCTGCTTCCAGTATGTATAACCCTTTCTAGTTTCCCTTTTTAGTTTTTTTTTCTCCTTTCATACTTTGATAAAAAATTTTGCAGCCAAAATAAGAGATTTTATTAAATAAAATGTATTATTTTAAAATCTTAATACCCTTATTCTTATGTAAAATATTTCAAAACAAAGTGTTTTTGTAATTTAGAATCTTGCTTGCTTAAAAGTGTGCATATTGCTAATTAATACTGTGAAAAATAATTAAGTAATATTGTTTTATGTGTTTTCACTTTATAATTCCATCTCATTCACCACAGTGTCATTTTATTTTATCTTTTTCAATTCATGATAAATTATTCACTTGAGATATTTAGAAAGTATATAGAGACAAATTATTTTGCTGAAGTTAATTGAAACTCTTTGCATTGAAATAGTTGAAAAATAATTTTTATTTTTTATGTGTTTTTTAATATGAAAAGATCCAGTAGTAAATTTTTTTAATATACAGAATTGAATAAGTTATAAAGCTTATTCAATTGTTAATATCACTTGTGATATTAATGGCCTTTTAACTTTTCTTTCTAACTGCTTTTTTAGATGACTTTGAACCCATGCCAAAAAAGCTGCTTAAGTTGGAAGCTGAGGATGAAAGCTCTGATTACAAAGAGGAGTGCATTAAAGCTGAGCCTACCAAGGATGACTACATTGAATGTAAATCAAATTCTTCAAGTAAAATGCCCTTCCTCTCTGTAAACAAAAAAGAACCTGTAGATAGCAAGGAAGATCGTTATTCTGATTCTGGAAAGAAATGGAAATGCTCAGGTCGAGGGGAACAACAGCATTCACCTCCACGGAGTGTCAAGTTGGTTATCCGGAATGATGGGGTCAGTTTTAGCAGCAGCCTCTCTGTTAAAGTGAAGAAAGAGAAATCCCCCAAACCTCCAAAGACTGAAAAGAATGAAAAAGACCATACAAGCTGTATCACAGTAAAGAAAGAACCCCCTGACATAAAGTTCTCCCCAATAGAAATAAAACAAGAACCTGTGAGTGAAGAAAATTATGCTGAATGGAAAACTTCATTGCCAGCAGCCAGTACTTCAAATGTCATTAAGCAAGAAATGTTGTCCTCATCAAATTTTCATAGATGTACTGCTCCATCTGGTGGTATCATGGTCTTGACCACTGGAACAACTACCATCACCACCACCACAACCACCACCACCACAACGACAACAACAACAATGGTGACTACAGCACCCGTAACAGCTGTGGCCACAAAAGCAAATACTGTCACAGCAGCAATTATACAACCGACAACAATGCCGGCATCAACAATGCCAGTTTTGTTGACACCTGCCACTGTTGCAAACTCTTTGGTACCTGTAGCTGGGGTTTCCAGCACAGCACCAGCACCAGCAACAACAACAACTACAACCTCTGCATTTCAGAAAAATTGTGACACCTCGAACAATGACCTCTTTATGGACGAGGAAGATTTCCTTGAAGGTCAGTTAGCCGACCAAGATCGGAGGAATAGTTATCAGTCTGAGTCCCAACGAACTCGAATTAAATCGGATACAGATATCCTGGAAGGATCCCCTCCAGATGATATTCTGTCATCCTTTCATGGGTTGGATTTTACGGTTGATTTCATCCTGCCAGAAAATCCATCAACCAGTAGTATTAAGCAAGAACTAGGCTCAACAGACCTTGGTTTTGATCGCCACCAGTCTGCTTTGCCTCAGTTCTCTCTAGGTAATTCCAACTCAAATTCTTTTGCATTAGGGAATTCTCATTTCAGTCCTAAAACTTATGAGCCGGACCCATCTGCTACCTATTCCCTCGAAGACTTTGTGTCTGACGACCTGCTAGGAAACTGCCATTTCCCCTTGCAGTCCACATCAAACTTGGTCCCCGAGGACTTACCCCTGCCTACTGCTGCTAGTTCTGAATTGCAGAATGCTGTTGAAAGTATTGTGGACTTTGACAATACTGACAGCATGGCTGTCTCTGAGTGTAGTCTTGACTCGCTGGCACATAGGACTAATTTAGTTTTAAATTCCGAGGACACTGTACAATCCATCCTTTCTGGGTCGTCTACTTTGCACAATGCAGAGCCTGCTCCGTCCCCTGTTATTGCTGCCTCCAACAGCAGTAGCAGTACCGGGGCAACCAGTAGTAGTAGTGGTGGTGGAGGAAACAATCCCACAAGCAACCAGCAACCACAAGTGGTTGTTGTCTCCTCCACTTCGTCCACAGACTGTATAGCAGACATTCCGGATGCCTACACCGATCCAAAGCTAAAACAACAGACAGAGAGCGCCGTGAACAGCATCCTGGGTCTCACGCAGGAGCAAACCATACCATCAAGTGACTTTGGTATTGTGGACAGTCCGATGGATGATTACAGTAACAGCAGTTCACACCACTCCTGCAATGTCGGGGGAGTGAGCACCACCAGTAGCCTAGCCAGTGGTGGTGCCTCTGTGGACAGTAGTGTGGCTTGTACTGTAGCCAGTGCTGCAATGGACACTGGGGTGGCTGTTACTGTTGCTGCAGCTGTTGCTTCTTCAGCTGCTGCAAGTGGAGTGCCACAAGACTACTCTTCTGTTCATGATCGGTCACTTGATGAGAACAGTCTTGTTAGTGCCACAGACACTGACATGCAGATTGAAGATGATTTAGATGCTGCTGTTCAAAGCATTCTCATGTAATTAAATATTAATATTATAAGGACGGTACTAATTATAATGAAAGGAAAATATATGATAATGATAAAAAAAGATGACATTAAATATTAATAATAATAATAATAATAATAATAAATGTATACATATATTTTTTATTTCAAGACACTGGCTATAGTCGGGCAGGATATTATTTCAAGGAGAAGAATATAACACTTAATCATTCATAACATTTTTGTTTACATTGCAGGAAATTTCTTTTTCTTTTCATCACCTACTTTTTTCCCCTTTCTCTCTCTCTCACTCTCTCTCTCTCTCTCTATCTCTCTCTCTCTCTCTGTTTCCCCTGCTTCAAAACTCACAAAATATGTTCTATCATTGTCTTTCCTTGTGATTTTTATCATTCTTAAGACATATCAATTTCTTAAGAAGTTGAAAGAATATTTCAATAGAAATATTTTTTTGCTTATATGTCATTTACTTTTAGAACAGAAAAAGTAAATTATACCACTTCTATAGTGATACTTGAAATGTCAGCATGTAAACAACCAGTTATGACTATGGTTAAATTATTTATGGTGATTATAGTAAATATATGCAACTATACTCCTTTCTGGTTGGTTATAAGCAGTCAAAGATCTGTTTCTTATCTACTTAAAATGTTTGTGAGAGAAGAAAGAGGAAGAGAGAGAAAAAGAATGTGAAAAAAGCAGTAATAGCAAACATTTTGTTCTTTAATACCGTTATAGACAAATGACAGTCGTCCCCCCACCCTCTAGTAAATGAATATATCTTTTAATTTGTTTTAAGTCAGTTAATTCTGTGGGGCCAATCTTTTATGTTTCTCTTTATTTTTTTTTTACTATAACTTTTTACCTTTTCTTTTAATAGATTATAGAAATGATTCTTTTATTTAATAAGAAAAACATAAATATGGGAAAAATTAAATGAGATTTTTCTTCTAGATGATAAGAGTTTTTTTTATTATGTAAATCCGATGAAAAAAATGCCACCCAAGGTTTACTGTAATCAGTGTGGTAAAAGAAGTCTATAGCTCTATATTAACTGAGTACAAAAATATTAATACAGTGTTTGTATTAATGTATGTATACATGCATATACAGATGCATCAATATTTCTTCTTCCAAAATGGAGTGAATGTCTCAGGCTTTATTTTTATTAATGAACACACACACACACACACACACACACATGTTTATCCATGAAAAGGATACAGGCAGACTTAGAGAATATTTTACTATTTCTAAAACCTAATGCCATATCATTTTTTTTTTTCTCTGGGTATCGTCCTCACTTTGACATTTTAACATATTCATTTGTTATTTGATCATCATCAGACAACATGGTGTAGTTGGATTTTCTAATTGACCATTTCTGTTTTGATCTCAATGAGTGACCTCTTAAGGAAACTCTTTGCAATTTATTGTTCAGTGATGTTTTAAAGAAGATTCTAAAAGCAAAAAAGATATGAAGTTGAGGATAATAACATACGCCTTCTACACCTTAGAAATGCTAGTGATACCTCTCTCATTTCATAAAGTGTATTAACTAAAGTCTTAAAAATGCTTTAATACTATTGATTAATTCATCTATTTTCATTCTTTCTTTTCATACATGTTAATTCTTTCCTGTATAATTATTTTTCTGGTGAATCAGGCAAATTTTGATATGATGAAAATCGGAAGAAAAATATTGAATTTAGTAAATTTTTTTTTTTCCAGTTGTTTTTATTTGCTGCAAGTTAAAGAGAAAAAGTTATTTGAATAATACTTTGAATTTGAATAGAACTTATATAGCATAACAAAAAATATGTAAAAAAATTGCCTTGACTTGTACAAGTCTTTCATAGCCCGATGCTACTTTTAATCAGTATATTCATACCTGCACTACTTACTGGTTAAATATTTGCTTGTATATAAAAATTCTTCTCTTCGGGTTTGTCAACAGCCTTATTCAAATTGCATAAATTTAATGAACTAGAAATGAATTTTAACATATACAAAACCTATCTTGAATGACTAGCAAAAAATATTTATTTCCATGAAGATATTTTTCAAGGAATCTGCCTTGAAATTTTCTTATGCAAACAAAATTAACCTTTTTTTGTTCCAGGCTTGGTGTTTTCTACAATAACAATTTGAAAAAAAAAAAAAAATGAAAAATTTTCCCACCACATCACCTCACATCAGTTATGATGGCGGAGGATAGAATCCTTTGCTTAAACACTGTATAACTTGATTCTTCTGAATTGTTTTAACGAAAATATTCTCTAAATTTTGTACATATGTAGAAATAATAACAAAACAAAGAATAAAGTTGCCACTAGTGGGACTGAACCCATAACCAGACCAGCCAATCTGGGGCACACCAGCCTATGGAAAAATAGTGCTCTTCATCATCATATTTTTCATCAAATGATTTTTTTCTCACCTATCAATCAAGGAGATGTTCTCTTGAATTCTCTACTAAATTAATTAGAGAAGAAAAGACATCATTTGCTCAAAATACATTTCACTTTATTTATTTATTTTTTTTTGTTTCTCCTCTTCTTGTCTGGTTTATATTCTATGAATCATGGGACAAATTCCCAGAAGAGTAAAACCACTTTCTTAATATCTTCTGTCTCATTATTACACATCATAAAAACAGTGTTGCCATCCAAACTCTGTGCATGTGCTTAGGAATATCTGCATACATGGGTGCATAGGCAGAGTCAAAACATTAAGTTTCAAATGTCAATCTTAACTCAGTAATGTTAATTATATACAATCCTTGCAGATGGTGTATAGGAAAACAAAATTTGGTTGAGAAAAAGTACGGGGTGGGAAATAAGCTGTTTCATGTGTATTATTATTATTATTATTATTATTATTATTATTATCATCCCAGACTATTTTCTCATAATCTAATTGTAATAGATTATTTTCTGAGCATGTATATGTACTTTTGGAAATATCTCCTTTGGAGATGTGTGTATTTAGTGATTGATTTTTCTTGATAGGCAAAACCCGTTCTTGATGAGACTGAATTTTCAACTGAAACTAAAGCATCACATTTTAGATGGTGCTCTGGTATATATGAGTATATTTTTTGCTCAGACAATTATCTATGCATGCATGAACTTATACTCACCCACACACACAGATTCACTGTAATTTAATCATCCATCCAGCTGCTCATTCAACAAACGATTTCCCCTCCCTCTCATCATCATCATCACCACCACCACAAATATAGTATCCGGATGTTTTCTCTCTCTCTCTCTCTCTCTCTCTCGTTCCTTAATTGAACAGCAATACAGTTTCAACTGTATATTACTTGTTATATATTTTCAGTCTTTATATTTTCATCATATTTAGGTGTAAATAAAACCCTTGCCCAAGTCTTAACTTAAAAGTCACAACTAACATGAACATGAAAAGGGAAAACTAAATTGATACCGTCATGTTGACTATGCAAGGTGGCAGTGTCTTGAGTCTCATTATTTGTCTGCATGCATAAAATGCATGTGGCTGTGTTTTGCCTACAAAAATGTGTTATCCATTGGCTAATGTGGACCAACATCTTCATCTTATCATCCAATTCCAAACATACAATTTAATGATACTCTTCAAGTTTCATATTATCTTCTTGAAGATAATCACTGATTAACCTGTTTGAAATACAAATTTAAACACACACACAATGATTTTTGTAGTTATGTTTTGATTGTTATTAATGGAAATGACAATTATTTAAGTACATTTGATTATTTCAATAATGTGCATACATCCATACAATGAATATATACAGCCACATATAAATGCCATAGTAGCTGAGAGTGTTGAAAAGAAAAAAAGAAGCTGGATCAGATTGGCAGGTCTAGTTGTGTGTTTGGAGCTTACCAATAGCTGCTTTATGGCTATGTAGTTGTTTATATTCACTTTATATGCTGCTGTATATAACTGAATCTGTCAAGTGTTGGCAACTAATTTTTGTTTACCCTTCAATGATGAGAATGTTAGTCCCAACAAGTCAGTGAATATCAGCAATACCTCATCTCATAAAATATCAAACCTTAATGAATGTGTTAATTGGTTCTCCTTGAATAAACTTCTGTTTGCTCTCTGATTTGATTCCTTACTCTGTCTTCAGTGCCAGTGGCTCGTCTGTTTCAGTTTTCTCATTTTTAAATGTTTTTCTTTCCCTTATAAAAATACAAAACTCCCTTTCTTTGCATGTTGATAAATCATTTTCCTCTTTAGATTTTGTTCTTTATTGTAAAAAAACAAAAAAAGAAAAAAAAATGATTACAGTCAGAACTAACAAAAATCCCCACCCGGCCTTGCCTTTACCAAAACTTTTCATTCCCATCTCTCCAGTTTCTCTTAGCTATTCAATACCTATCACTATTATAATGACCATGGCTCTGTGTGTCTGTGATACAGCTTCTCAATTTGATTAAACAATAAACAATCATTTATTTCCCTCCACAACTTCGTTTTCACTCCTCATCTCATAATGATGAGATGAGGCATCTTCTGACTGTGGCATCATTGGTCAGAAATCGAGTCCCAGGATGGGATTCAAATTTGGTGACTGACAAAACCCCACATTCTCATGGCACTAAAAAAAAAAAAAAAAAAAAAAAAAAAAAATGAAAATATAATCTCCTAGAGAGTTATCAATGTGTCAGTAAGCAAAATCAAATAAAATTCCCATCCTATTTTTTTCCTCTTATCTCTTGTAGAAATTTTTGATGTTAAAATTTTTAACAAAGAAAATACTGTGAATATGTCTTTTAGTGTTTTCATTAAAAAATTCTATGGCATTTTTTTCTTTATCTTTATTTTATCAAAAAAAAAAAACATTAAACATTTATTTATTTATTGATATATTTAATGTTTACTATTTCATTTCTTCCTTCTTTATAAATCACTAATAACAATAAATTGGTTTTTCAGGCCAGTTGAAGATTGGAAGAATGTTTTACAATCTAATTTATTCAAAAATAGAAAAATTGCTAAAGCAAGGTTTCTTTGAAAATGTAGCCTTTACCAAGAAGAGGTTTTTTGTGTATATTGTCATATTCTTCATTTTGACATGGCAAAACAAAAACAAAGAGAAAAAATATGTCAGTCTGTACAATCACATGCTAATTATTTTGCTGCAAACATAAAAACAATTATCTTTATTTATGTGTCCCCCACCCACATATATATGGGGGGGAGGTGAAAAGTTCTTTGCCTAACTAAAAAGGGATTATCAAAATTCTGACATTTGTTCAAATTTAAGTGAGTCAGACAGAACTTTTCAGCATTTTCTTGTTTGTGTGTGGGTATCAAAAATATATATATATATATATATATATATATATATATATATATAGTGTTTGAAAGTTAGCTCCCTATATTTGTATAAAAATGCAAATTTTTATCAATAATTTATTTATACATAATAGAAAAAATTGTCACTTAACTGATTGGCATCACTTCTGTCATGCCAAGTTTGAAGTTTTGTGAATATATAAGAATGTGCTCACTCATCAGGGCTTGTCTGTTTTTTTTTCTGTTGATCTTTTTCAATATTTCTGTATTTATATACTGTTTTGGAATTGGTGTTGTTACTTTAGTGTGTAAGTCTGCGATTTTCTTTTTCTTCTTATAAATATCATGTTATCTTATCTTAGGAAAATAAGTCTCTCAAGTCCAGTAACTGCACTTTATTTTTTTTTTTTTCTACTTCCATTATCTTCTTCTTTTCTGCTGACTTTTAAGGAGTGCTGGATTTTTGTTGATTTATTATTTTGTGGTGAATTGACTGCTTGGCTTTAAGGGAGATGGTTGAATGTTTATGTGTGTACATATGTATATGTACTCATGCACATATCTGATTGCTTTTGCATCTGAGTGTCTTTATCTATATGTATTCATTCATTTGCACAAATACCCACATGATTATGGGTGTTAACTGCGCATGTTTTAATGTAAATTAGTACATTTCTTTTTCACTTCTTTGTGTGCAACTTTGTTGTTTTTCATTTCTTTATTATTATTGGTATTATATGTATACATGTGTATGCCTGCCCGTGTATTTGTATACATGTATTTTCATGCTGTAATGAGTGTAACTGCATGTTGGTTTTTACATTGTAGTAGGTGTATATTAGTTTTGTGTGTTTTTTTAGGGGGGGGGGTTAAGTGACAATTTTTCGATATTCTATTAATATTCTATCTCCATCTCTGAGCTTCAGTCTTCCAACTTAAGACTATCTCCTGAAAAAAAAAATCTATCCAGTTGAGCATTTTTACAGACCCTTGTTTTTGTATAATCTCTGCTGCTATATTTCTAAATGACCACCTTACATCAGCATGGAACAAATACAATTCAGTTACTTGCTAAAAAATATATACCCACATCAAACATACACAACTAGAAAATCAAGCTCACTGAAAAAATAGAATATTTCATAAAATGCATAAGATGGAAAGTATTATACTTCCTTAATGACAGTACCAACAATACGTACAATAATTTTGGATTTATGTCAACTAAATGCCCACCTCAGTAGAGTGATCTTACTGCATTTCAAAAAATAAACTAAAAACTAACAAATTCCAAGAACAACTAGAAGATGTAAAAACAATAGGTAAATCAAAAAAATTATACATACAAGTCAAGCCAACAAATCTAAATTATCTACAAAATCAAAACCAATATCCACAAAAACTAGTTGAAAAAGAGATGACCAAGTTCTACAAAATCAGCTGCAATGAAGCAGACAACATAAGCAAAGAAGCAAGAGACATAGCAGCAAAACTAAAATTAGACAATAGAATCAAACAATTACCAAAAGTAGAACCATTCATCAAAATAAAACACGTTAACTTCTTAAACCAACCAACATGTAAATTAATAAATCCCACAAAAACCAACATCAGAAAAATAAGTAAGCAAATAAAAAAATATGCCCAAAATTAAAAGCACACTAAATGTGAATCATTAGAAAAACACAAAAGAAACAATAGGTTTAACAACATCCCCAACAAAGAAAACTGCTCTTTTATACAACTAGCTATAAAAGACTTCTATCTATCCATCAATGATCACATCCTGAGTGATGCACTAGACCTGGTGAAAAAACATCTAAACATCTCATATGAAGACTTAAGCATTATCAAATACTGCATGAAGTCAGTACTATACTATAACAAAAAATATGGACAAAAAAGTGAAGCACTAATAAAAGCAGCAATGTCAATAACGATCACAGCTGATGTGACAATGGGCAGTTATGATGGATCAGAAATATGTGAACTCAGGCATATATATCATCAACAAATTAGCAAATATTAACAAAAAAGACAGGTTTATGCATTGATGATAAATTAATAATTGCAAGAAAATTTAACAGTAGAACTACAGAAAAAATGAAACAAATTACAGAAATTCTCAACACTAAGATTTACAGTAGACATGAAATCGGTTCTAAAATTAGTAAATTTTTTGATATAACATTTAAACCATACAGAAAAACAAACAACTCAAGAAAATAATAACCAAACATGATAAAAAAGAAAATACTCAACAAAATCAATAACAACTACAACATAAACCAACAAAAAAGCACTAATAAATGCAATTGTTAAAACAAAACAAATGTTCATTTAGCAACAACTGTCTAAGCAACAATATAATATATAAAGCAACTGTAACAAATAGCATTATCACTGAAAAAAAAATTATATAAGAATCACAGAAGCAACTTTAAAGAAAGAATTATCAATCACAAAATCTCATTCGAAACAAAGATAAACAACACAATATTATCAGAATATATAGAGCGCCAGGAAGAAAATAATATCACCACCAAAATTAAATGGGAAACTACAAAAAAAGTGAACCCACACAATAGCAATGACAGAAATTGCAAACAGTGTTTGGAATAAAAATTAGCAATAATTACCTTTTTAAAAACCAAAGCAAATTACTAATCCAGAAAAATGAAATAATGAGGAAAAGTATTTGGGTGTCTGCATCTGACACTCAAATAAATATTTTTCCACTTAAATACTAATACAAACAAAAATAAATACTATATAAAACACAATTCACCATACCTAACACCTTGCTCACACCAATACCAAACAAAGAATAACCATAATATCAATAACAAATACTGAATTTCCCCCACCAAACCTGCTAACAAAACGCATAGACCTAACACATACACCTACCACAATATAAAAACTAATATGCATTTACAAACATTGCAACACAAAAATACACTAGAGTGGGCATGCAGACACACACTATAATAACAATAATAAAAAAAGAAAAACAGCAAAGTACAAAAAATACAATCAACTGATCTGTCAAAAAAAAAAAATGCTACACAACCATGTTGGTATGTGTCAGCATGCATGTGTAAACTCACTCAGACACAAACATGGTCAGACATGTGCATGTAGGTACATACACATGTACACACAAACATTCAACCATCTCCTTTATAAAGCCAAGCAGTCAACGCATTAGAAAATAATAAATCATTGAAAATTCAGCCCCCCTTAAAAATCAGCAGAAAACCAGAAGGTAACGGAAAAAAGTAGAAAAAGAAAAAAATAAGAGAAGATAAACCAGATTACATGACATTCATCAAATGAAACAAAATCACACACAAATTTACGCAGAAAAGTAACAAATAAGTTCCACAACAGTGTATATAAATACAAATATTGAAAAATATCAGCAGAAAAACTGGACAAGCCCTGATGAGTGAGCGCATTCTTATACATTCACAAAACTTTGAATTAATAATCACTCATATTTATATCAAAATTTAAAATAGAGGGACGTACTTTTCAAGTTGCAATAATTATTAGAGGCAATTCATTTGGGAGGTAAATGTTAAATACTATGTATTTACTGGGAAATGGTTCATGAAAAAGCCTCTGAACAAACTTGTTCAGTTTTGCCTATTGGGTCGGATTCTCTGTTGTACCATCTTGTTTTGGACTTTTCTACCTCAGTACTTTTAATATGAAGAAATGGTATGCAAAAGCTACATAAAAAAAAGGGAATAAATAATTGGATTTGATCTACCCTATTTTTTTCATGAATCAAATATGATTAAGAAAAGAAAGAGTTAAGGAAAGAAATGTTAATAAAATTAAAAAAAAAAAACATGATCAAATGTAAAAATTATATTCACTCTTTTCCCATCTTCTGCCATGAAAGTGTTATGCACCATCTAAAAAGGTTTTGCCGTTAAATTTTTATGGGGGGAGAGGGAAGCAAAAAAGTCTGTTTTGTTTATATTTAAATTTTTCCTTGTCTCCATGCCATCCCCATCATTCTGATCTATAATATTAAAGAAAAATAAAATTAGTTTCTGCTTAATTTCTTCCTTTCTCTTGACTCTATTCTGTCCCAAATAATTCTCTTCTCAGTCTTGGTTTTTGGTAAACTTTTCTCTGACTGTATGTTCAACATTTACTGATTGCTCATACGAATACTCTTCCTACTGTTACAATTTTTTAGAAACTACCATTTGTCATAGGCTTTTTTTTTTCTCTTTCAAATGAAGACAACAATGACCAATAAAAGTTGAAGATTTGTAATTTCTCTACTGCTGCTGCTTTTTATCTTCAGTTTTGTCATTTTTTTTTTCTTTTGACTTTAAACTCCAGACATTTATATTTTTATTCTCCTTCATCACTCCTCACCAGGTGACAAATGATACTTTTAACATGTCCTCAGATTCTATCAGGAGGTGATTTTTTTTATTATTATAAATATGTAAGCAAAAAGAAAATTACATTTTGTTTTTTAGTTATATCATTCATAGCCTTATACTACCAAGTGGAATGTTGAAAATTTTGATTTTGATTTTCTTGCTTTGTTCAATTATATCTTGTCAGAGCCAAACTTGATAGATAAATTATATACATATCATATAAAATTTAAAATAGACATGGATATTTTTAAAACATCTTTATTGGAGATTGATGTCAGATTAATGCTACATGAAAATGAATTCTTGCTATAGTTTTTATTCATAGTGATTTCTTGATATAAAATCCATTTCTGGACTAGCCTATTCATCCTATTTCATATCTTAGCTAATTCTTTATCCATCTTCACGTTTCTTCCTTCAGTGCTGATTCATACTAGTCTTGGTTTTCTAACTCTTCCTATATACAAATTTTGTGATCAGTCAGCAAAATGTACCTTAACCCATGGTATGCTAAGACCAATGTCATGGCTCTATACTAAAACACATTCACCTGAAAACAGAATTAAGCTGGAAAATCCAGAGAGGTAGGGTGAAAGAATAGTCTAAAAGATTATTGCATAGGAAAGGAATTATATGGCATACATCCTCTTTCTACATAAATCTTTTCTCATAGGATTCTTAAATGTGCTTCAGACAAAATAGTATTATCCAAGAAAGGTTTATTTTATAAATGTCTTAAAAATGCATCAGTTTTGATACCAAATAGAGCAGAAGTATTATAGATATTCACTAAGCTTAGACTTTAGTGATGAGGCATCCAGTGATGACTTAAACTTTAAACCTCGACTGATGTGGAACATTGATTCGCATTTAAAGTTGCGCATATTACACTTTATAATTCTGACTTTTTGTTGCAGCACGTCGTTTGAAGTGCTTGATTAAGACCACAAATATAGCAGAAAATATTACTTATTTGACCAATAAACAAAGTATGGTCTTTTTTTGTTTAATGAGTTAGGATTATTCTGTTTTTATGCATTTAGAGATAATAATCCCGGAGAAAGTGCAACTTGAAAATTTTTTTTATATCAGTCTTTCTGAAATCACTTTTCTTTTTGTTTTTAATTTAATTGAAAATTCTTCAAATATACAATAAACACTATGGTTCTGTCAGTATGATGAAAGATTAAGTACATGATGAAAGTACATAAGGTAATGTATTTTGAATCTGCTTGTACATATTTGCATATAAATTAAGTAGAAATATTTTTCTCTCTCAAAACAGAACACAAACATTGCTACAAATAAAAATGAGGACGTTACATTATGGAAGAATGTCCATGTAAAAATTGCTTTTTCAAAAAAGCGAAAAAGGTCGTTCAGTACTCTACAATCTTCTATTTTAAATGATTAGGTATCCTGATAAAAAAGTCACCTGAAGAATACTAGAGAAGAGTTGATAAAACATTTTCTTTTATGTATATTTTACAATGCTAGACCAAAAAGTCAGCCAGTAAGGGAAATAACTCTTCAATATTATTGTTAATTTTTGATGTTTTCAGATGAGACAATTGCTGATATTTTACTAACTTAACACAAGAACAGTTTGAGGAAAGTTATAAAGAGATTGCGTTACAGCAGCTTCAGGCATTGCTCAAGCAATGTGAATGTACCTGCTTTTGAAATATCTACAAAGAATAAACTTGTCCGAAATCAGAAGATATTTTTTAAACAAAATCTATCTGGAATGTCATGTTTGTATTTTAAATGTCCTATATTTGAGTATTTAATTGTTAAAAAAAATTGCTTCGTTTTTATCATTTGTTTTTCTTGGACTTTTCTTTTTCTTTTTTTTTCTCCCTGAAGTGCTTTTTTCTGAAAAAAAAAGAAGAAAAACTGAATTGATTTCTTATTTGTATATAAATCAAATTGAGAAAAATCATTGTCAACCATTCCACTTACAATAAAGAAAAAAGGAAGTTGTTCAATTAGTTTGCAAATATTCAACTTCTTTTATTAAATATATTAAATTATTAAGTCATGTTCTAGATGTTGCAATTCTATTTTTGTCTTAAATTGCATATTTCACTATTTATGCCCAAATAAACATAAAAGATACAACAAAAATTAATTCAGTCAAAGGCCTAGAAAAAACTACGGTCGAGTTTCAGGAAACCTTTTTCCTGATAGCAACTTCCATTACACTTCAGGAGTTAAGGTCATGGAGAGAAATGTTGAAGGAAAAAGAAAGGCGTTTTCATGTTAAACTTGACATTGTGCCGTATCCATAAAGGGAGGTAAATCAGTGCTCATTATTATTCATAAAGGGAGGTAAATCAGTGTTCTCTTTCTAACATGAATATGTTAGGTCCCAAAAGTGAAAGTTGTATTTAATGTCAGCGTGAGTAAATAACACACCCCATACTTTATATGAAAAGTACCATCAAGTACGCCAAGTGTACAGTAAAAGAATTGCCTTGTTTTTCACGGCCAACTTGCCCTTTGTAGGTTATTTAAATCTGAAACCTATTTGGGCTTGTAAAAATAAATAAAATTAATCACAGCATCTTGTTTGTCATTATTAATGAAACTTACACACACGTGTGTATGTGTGCGTGTGTATATATATATATATATATATATATATATATATATATATATATATATATACTGGCCTGAATATTTATGAGAAATTTTGTTATGAATGACACATTTTCCTAACAAAATTTCTCATTAATATTCAGGATGGTAAAAAAATATAAATATTCTGCTTAATTATTAAAAACAAAATATCTACTCAAATATTAGTATCGATTAAAAATAATGTTTAAACAAATAAATTATATATATATATATATATATATATATATATATATATATATATATATATATTTGTGTGCATTTTTTAAAAAAAGTATTAAATATGTTAGCATAATGATTGCAGATTTGTGTTCACTTAACAGCCTTTCCATGACCAAAATAGTTAAAACACCATCTATGAAAGATAAGCTCCAAAAGTGAGGGTGGAGGTTTTGATAAGCGTGAACCGCTTAATTACTGTTGTGCTGAGTGAGGTCTGCCCTGACCCGGGGTGGGATGGGGTATTATGGTCCCAGCTATGAGGAAATAGTGCCCCACTCCAAGCAAAAATAAAATATGAAAGCATAAAAAAAATCCAACAATACTTTTTTATATAAAAAATGACCCGCAATACATTCTATCTGTACTAGAAGCTATAAAATTATGGTTAAAATATTCAGATTTTGATATTAATTAACTCAGAGGTTGATTGGCCATTAAAAAAATCAACCAACCCAAATTGTGAGTCATGAGTTTTGTTAGAAACTACTTGCTTTTTTAAACTGCTTACTCAAATAGTGAAAGAGTGTATTAAACTTGAGTATTGTGGCAAAAAGTAGCAATAATAAGATGGATAAATGATAAATCTCAAACTTAAATATGAGAACGATCAGCTGACATGAATTGAGCTGTTTCTTAGTCTATCTAATCTGGTACAATATTTTATATTATTAATATGTTTAATATTTAAAGAGTGTCTTTTTCAACAGTTTTGGTATCTATCGTTAAAATTTTGGTTTTTACTCAGTTGACAAGTGATTGTCTAGGAACTGGTTGCTAATGCCATTGATTCTCACTATGCTAGATTATATTTCGTCAATAACATAAATAAAATGGCATCAACAAATCTCACTAGTTTATTGTTGCTACAATGAGAATTCAGTCCTCGCTGGATAGCGCCCTGCTGTCCGAGAGTAAGCTAAGATCTAAGGGAAATAACTGCGGGTATTACTAGCTTTGCAGCGTTTATGAAAATTGTCAAAGTTAAAAATAATTAAGAAAGATTTTTTTTTTCTAATGATTAGAAGAGAAAGGAAGTCTCTTCAAAGCAAAAGAAAAATTTGGTTTAGATCAGACATCGTGTCTGATCCTAACTGCTTTGAGTTTCAGCACAATTTTTAACTTGAATGATTCAAGTTGGGTTGATTGCAATCTGTTCCACTACTTGCAAATTCTGATCACTTTCTGTCTTTCTTTTATTAACTATTTCCGGTTAGTTAGATCAAGACGTAGTTTCATAAGCTAAATCATTATTTTTGTAAAGGTTAAAAATATTTATGCAGAAAATAAAACAGGGCGGGGAATATTCGAAATTGGCTTTTCTAAAGAGCTTGATTGAATATATTTTTCCCCAATTCAATTCGTATTTTAACCTATCTTGTATAGACTTAGCTTGAAATTAATAGTTTGCATCATTCGAGATAATCTTGGTGCAAAATATAAGACTTAATCCCAGATCAAGTCGTACATCGCACGCATATACACTGACAGCACCAGACAAGGTTTCACTCTAACCTACCATTAGTAATAACTGCTTGATTAAAAAAAAACCAACTTACTTTACACAGATATTAGTAATATTTATGTGCCACTCATTATTTGGTGCTATTTCCTACTCACCAGATACTAATATTTGCATAAGTGTCTATGCACGGAATGGAAAGGCAAGATAAACACTCATAAACAATCAAAATATTTAGTAAATACATATAAAATATGCAAAAATGTTACAATAATCCTCACGTGTCCCAAAACAGATAAATGTACGCATTGCTCCTAGAACAAACATGTCTTACTGAGGTACAAAAAGCAGATAAAACAAAAAGTCTTACTTTCTCTAGCTATCCTGACAAGGTGAAATGAAGCGTCTCATGGGAGTTGAAAACCAAAGGTTCTCTTTTTTCCGCTCAATTAAAAGCAGTGAACATCATGTCCGTTCTTCATAAAAAGAAATGTCCAGATAAATGAGTTTGTAAAACCGAAGGAGTCATCTACAGAGCAGAAATAAAAAGATAAAAAATACTTATGATGTACTGAAGGCAGTTTTAAAACATGATGGAATAATCACAAGTCTACATTCAAACTAGAAAAACTTAAAAATAGCATCAAACTAGGCAACTACGTATTAAAAGAAAAGAATGACGGAAAGCTCCACGTGATGTGGAAAATAATAAAAAAACCTGCAACAGTGGTGATGTCTGCAGATTGTGCCAATAAGAAAAAAATGGCTATATTATTATTTTCAGAACAACAACAGCTACTAAATGAAAGGTTTGAAATAATGTTTGGATGTAGACACATTAAAAATATTTTTAGGCTTGTACAAATCCGGACAAAGGAATTCCCCATAAGAAACCACTCCCTTACTTTGATTTTTCGTTTATGAACTTATAAAAGTTTCAACCGTTAAACCATCAGTCAAAACAAATCACCTGGCAAAACTGAAAAGGTCGAAACCACAATAATGTAACCAGCTGATCTTCTCTACCAAAATATCTAAATGTTCTACATATTAAATCTTCATCTTCCTTCAAACATGCATTGAGTACTTTCTAATACAACTGTTTACCGGTCTAATTTAATGTAAATCTGACTTATAACTGTTCAATATATATATATATATATATATATATATATATATATATATATATATATATATATATTGTAATATTTTTATTATAAGTGGTTATAATAAAAAATAGAAACATTTTGCATCATTATACAAAAACTACCGTGTTTCAGTTCTATTAATTGTAGTTTGTCAGCCTATGGTTGGTCACTGGTGTTAGGAGTGATTTTTATAGAAAAATGGAGTGATATAGTCAACTTTGATCTTCAATCATATAAATGCAATGTCAATCGTTATTTTCTGTATTCTTAATTCATGTACATTTGTAGTTATATTTCCTTAATAATGTTTTTTTTATATCAATTCACACTCACTAACCCACTCCCATCTCTTAGTGTTTTTTTCGTCTTGCTTGAGGTGATGTAATAAAAAAAATGAAACATGTTCTTTACAATGGGTTTTAGATATGAGCTACAATTATTTACTGTGTAATAGGTACCTCCACTCATTTTCAATATCAAAATTATAAACTGAATTTTTTAAAATAAAAAAAAAGTTTCTATTGGGACTTTCCAGAGATTAATTAATTTTTTTTTAAATTTCGTTTTTATAAAATCTTTATATATATATATATATATTTTAATTCAGATATTTCAATCCAAGGGAAAAAAGCAGGAAGGTAAATTCCAAAAAACCCGATCCTAATTAATATTAAAAATTTTATTTTAATATTAAAAAATGATACAGGAAGAGAGCTCCTTGTAATAAAATATTACAGAGCAAATATGTATTAAAAAAGGATTAATTCAAAGATGTTGAATGGCCATTTCAATCTTCATATCGAAATGGCCATTCAACATCTTTGAATTAATCCTTTTTTAATATATATATATATAAGATTTTATAAAAACGAAATTTTAAAAAAAATTCATTAATCTATGAAAATCCCAATAGGTTTATTAAAATCTGAGAACAATCTGATTTTTACAAGAATGTCCAAATTAATGTGTTTTTCACTGGTAAAAAAAAAAAAAATGAAATAAAATAAAATAAATAAGCACCCTGAAGTTCAGCCTGCTGTAAAAGATTGCTGGCTGCCCATTTAAATAATGTATGTTCCCACAATGTATTTTACCCAGACAAAATAATTCTGTTTTAATGTATATAAAAACTACAATGTTTCATTTATAACTTATGCTCTGATATAACTTAAAAATTAATAATTATTTTACTAAAATAAAAGACCCACGCAATACTTAATTAGTTTTCTTAACTACAATATACTTTAATATGCCATAATCATTTAATCATAATTATGACATAAATATTTCAGCCATTTTACTCATGAAGTAATTTAAAAAAAAATTCCAACTTGCTGTTAAAAATTATTTACCTATTTAAATATTGTGTGGTACCACTAGATACTCAGACAAAATAATTTTCTATACAATTTAATTAACTACAATGTTTTATTCATAACTTATACTCTAACATAATTAAAAAAATCAAACTTATTTACTAAAATAAATGACCTACACAATACTTAATTGTTGTTCTTAATACCATAATTATTTAATCCTAATTCTGACCTAAATTTTCCAGCCACTTTACTCATAGATAGTAGTTAAAAAAAAAAATTATCATTAAAGAAGAAAAACCTAAAATCTAACCTCCTGTTAAAAATCATTGTCTATCCATTTAAAAAATCTGAGGTCCCACTATGTATCTTATCCAGACAAAATTAAAAAACTGACATGTCTAGATCCAAGCTATCCTGCCTGCCTTCATAACCCAAATATTAAATCTCCATGGTTACATAATTGTCAAATTTGATTGAACAATATTGACACACCTAAAGCGTTTTCTCCAACTTCTTCTTCTTCTATGTGCCCTGTCCTTTCAGGACGTAGGCGATCGTGGTTCTCCACGTCTCCCTATTCCTTGTGGCTCCTAGTATGTTTGCTCCCATTACTCCTGTCAACCCCCGTTCCATCAACCACCTGATCAGGCCCTGCAAATGTTATCTTCCTCTGTCTCTCTTTCCTTCTACCTGGCCAGTCAGTATCAGGTTCTCCAGGCTCTCCTTCCTCATTGCGTGTCCCAGGAACTTCAGTTGTCTCTTCCTGATGCTCAGTATCAATTTCCTCTTTGTTGCCATTCTTTCCAACACCTCATCGTTGCTTGCATATCCACAGCATCCTTCTGTAGAACCACATTTCTGCTGCTTCCAGTTTTGTCCTCATTTTCGATGATATTGTCCAGCATTCGCTGCCGTATTGAAGAACTTTTCTCCAACTACCACTTCCTAATTTTCTAAATAACCATGTATTCATCGTATATTTTAAAAAATAAATAATTTTCACCATTTATTTTAACACATCACCTGAAGAGGAACAGTTTTGTTCTGAATCATGAAAATTTTTGTGTAGTGATATGCTTTTATAAACCATTGTTATAACAAAATTACAATATTAAGCTCTACTCTGTATTGCACACTCTTTATAAAAGTAAATGCATTAACAGTGGTTTTTTAATCTATATGTTCTTTCAGTTTTTTGTAATATATATATATATATTAACATGCCCTGTGGACATAGAAGAATCCAAAGGAGCATCCTTTACATATAATGGTAGGATAACTCTCTACGAGAGCTCTAAACATATATGCATATAAATACATATAGAGCAAATATAAGACATATATTTGCATATAAATACATATGGAGCAAATATAAGACAAATTAAGACAGACGCGTTATTTCATGGTAATTCGGAATTATAGGCCTATTTCAGGCGAGCCATCTTCAGCTTCCGTCTTTATTCAACGAAGAATTCTACATGAATGGGATTCACAACGACCTAATCCGGCGAATAAAAATAAAGAACAAAATAAAAACATATAAGATGATAAAAATATAACTGTCGCTCCTCTAAAAAAAGAAAATAAAAACAATCCATCCGTTTGTCGAACCCACAGAGATTCCTCCATAATCATCGGTCAGTGTCGACCTTAAAGATGTACGCCCAGCGATCAGTGTCAGAGAAAGTTCGAGGGTAGCGGGTGGGTCAGACGAGAAAGAGGGAGTGATAGAGAAAAGAGAAGAAAGGAAGGGAGGGAGGGAGGGAGAAATAGAGCGTTACATCTTTAGTTTAAAGGAAACTCAATATTCTATTTAGATTTATTTGTTTTAACTCGTATTTTTTTCCTTTTTACAAATATATTAATATTAAGGTTTTCTCGTTTAAAATATAGTGCTCGTAATATTTTTTCTCTAAAAGTGTATTATCGGTAATATTTAACAGTGATGTATGGCTGGAATTAATTATCATCAGAAATGTATTGCTGGTAATAATTTTCCTTCAAACATGTATTGTTTGTAATATTTTTCGACAGAAAAATTTTTTTCCCCAGAAAAGTATTGCGAGTAATTTTTACTACAAGCCCTTTATGTTTAGAATAATATCGGAACTTATTCAGAAATTATAGATTTAAACAAAGTTTTAAAAAAAACAAATTCATTTAAATTTGACTAAAAAATCAATTTTGTAGTTATTGTTAAAAGAAAGAGATTTCACTCAGTGAAGAGAAAGCTCTCGAGGGAGGCAGAGAGAGAGAGAGAGAGAGAGAGAGAGAGAGGTTAAATTTTACACTTTGATTTAAACAAAAATAATAATGCCGTATATATTTAGTACTAAGAGGAACCTATCTTTGCACACCCACCCCTCATATACACACGTAAATGCGTGCATAATTTCCTTCATACACTGCGTATACCCATATATGCCCACGTACGCAGATACATATATGCACCTACGAACGCGCACACATATATATACGCACTCAAGTACCAGCAAAAACAAATATGTAATCAATACATTAAAAAAAAAACCTTTTAACATATATCACAATGGTTTACATTTAAACAATAATGAAAGGGGGGGGGGGCTAACAGATTAACATAGCTTGAACCGGCTCCTGTGTCTACATCTACTGTTCAATTCATACCTGATCAATATATATATATATATATTGATACTCAATATATATATTGGTACTCATCTTTAATATATATATATATATATATATATATATATATATATATATTGATACTCAATATATATATTGGTACTCATCTATATATATATATATATATATATATATATATATATATATATATATATTGATCAGGTATGAATTGAACAGTACTCAATGCTGTATAACAGAGCAAATATATATATTAATTTCGTGTCTATCTTAGAATACCGTGGTTGGGTGGGTCAATGAGATTTTTGCCAAACGGATTTCATTAAGTTCATGTGAGTTTTATTTTGCAGCTGATGTGCATGTTATGTTTAAAATAAGATCCCTCCTTCCATCTATATGAAAAGACGTTTTACACCACTCCTGCACATCACATTAATTCTGTAATTTACCATTTTCAATGTAGTTGTGGAATTGATTACATAGGTAGAATGGCGCAACATTTGGAAGCTTGGATCTAACAACAGGTACCTGCTAAAATAATTAAAAAAATTTTCGCCTGGAGATACCATTCAAAACACATTGCGGATGAACCTATAAATAATCCGAGTTGTGCTTTGGATTTCAGTTTGGACTGGTTCTCTAACCGCCACTATCTTTTGGTTAACTCTGCTTACGGGCGGAGAGGAATCCAGATGAGACTCCACTGAAGAGTAGAGTCTTGTCTGGGGTGAACAGACAAAAGCCCGAGCCAGCCTTAAGTTGGGTCTACGGGATATTTTTGACTGAGCTTAAGGGCTCAGAATCTCATCTTTAATTGACCTTGTGTCACATCTACCTTGGTGGGAAGGTGGTAAATACCAGTGCGAATTGGTTCTCTATTTTGGCCAGATCTGTTTATCAGGTCCAGGCAGCCCTCTCTTTGTAAGCAAAGAGAGTGTTTGCTTAGACTTGCTCTGCTAGGTCTCTAATATTTTCAGATGTAATAACTATTAGCAGAAGTAAAATCCCATCATATTCATTCATGTCACCCATAATAGTTGTATATTTTTTATAATATTTTCCCGTTAACAGTTTTGACGAGTGGAGATGAAACCGGTCGACTAGTGTTTTTGTTTGAATATTTGTAATGGCCGATTTTAATAAATGTTTTGTCTTTAACACCATAAAAAAATTTTGTATCACCATATATATATATATATATATATATATATTACCCATCTCATTTAATTTTTATGAAGTTTCAAGAAATGTTTTTTGTACAGTTTAATGTTTATATTCGCTATGAGAACACGTCCTTGGAGAATTTAAGCCATCAAAATCTTTTGGCCAAACAGGACTCCTAGTTGTAAATCCACAAACAATCGTAAAATAAAAATGCAATAGAAGAGATTTTTAATTAGAAAATCTTTTAACTGCTTTAAAATATATTTAGAATACTATTATTTTAAGAGATTTTTTTACGATGAATAATGAACTTTTAAAAGAACTGTTTTCATTGTTTTTAAAATATTAATGAGAATAATTTATAAATATTTAAATCTTTTAAAATTCTGTATTAATTTGTAGCGGTCAAGTGATATTATTACATTAAAACTGTATTTACTAATTATAAAAAGAAAAGTTTATTCCAGTTCTTCAATCCCCAGTAATTTAAAAAGAATGTTTAATTTCTTTTGTATGTGTATAAATGTGTCAATTTTTGTAAATACGAATACTGATATATAACATTATCAGACAGTAAGAGAGGTATCCATAATAAATTTAAAATTTATTGATAATTTTGTAACATTTTCTTAACAAGTGTCTTCGCAATGAGATAAAGTCAGTTAAAATTCAATAAAGTATTAGATTGCTTAAAATATTTTTTTAATTTCAAAAAGTTACTAGGTAATTAAAAAATTATATAAAAATGTGTTCACTTTAAAATCGTTAAGTAATTTATTTCAGTTCTTTAACTTGAATTTTCTAATCATCAGACTGTCAATAAATCATTTAACACGTCAGACACCCCCATGTTAAAATTGATTTTCTTTGATATTTTAAACAAAAGTAAATAATGTTTGTTTTATTTCAGATTAATTAAACTTTAAATCGATTAATTTATCTCACCGTTTCAGAAAAGTATATTTTATTTTTGAGAGATTTTTTTTAAAGTGAATTAGTTTATGTTGACAAATCTGTCAATATAAATAAATTTATTGATATTACCGATAGAGTGAAAAAAAGGTTCCAATTAATTTAAATTTGGTTTGAAATACACTAAAGTATTTTTCTTATTTAGATTATTCCATTTAATCGTTTTTAAAATTAATTTTAAACTTCGGTATAGTCATTTTTTTGTTGATAGTCTCATTTTACCCCAGTTAAAACTGATAAAAGATTAATTGTAAAAATGACATTAAAATAGAAATATCTTTAAATTTGCTTAACACAAAATATATATAATACGACTAATTACTTTTTAAATAAATGACTTCAGTTATTCTACCAAGATAAAAATCTAAAAAGTATTGAAGTCACTAAAGTTATACTTATTGGAATTTGTTTTATTACGTATTGACCTTTTTCTATTGATTTAATGTCTACTACATTTAATTTAGTGTATCGAGGCAGCAAATAATTTTCTAAACATATACTGCTAAATATAAGAGACAATGAATGTCTATTATGTTTAATCATGAGCCGTTCTAAACGTCGTATTTTGGCTTTAATTTCAGTTGAAAATAAAGACAAAAATTCTCCAACATTTGGATAATTTTTTATTAAGTTGATTCTAAGCTTTAGGCTCACATCTTCAGAGAGGTTATTAAGACGGTAATAATTTATATCATTTAATTTATGTAATCTTACGAACGGCAAAGTTCAACTATAAAATAAATACATATCGCTTTTAGCATAAATTATATTATCATTTAGCAATTATGTCATTGTGACACGCACATAAATTTAAGATTAGACTTGAAGAATTATCTCCCCTGAAAATCTAAGGGGAAAAACTCTTCAATAAGTTTAGTCTGCATATTCCCGTTTTAAATGCGATGATTTCCTATGTATTTTTCTTTTTTCTTTCTTGTTTTAATTTTATTTTTTTTTAATACTTCCTTACCGAGCTCAATAACCTGAGATTACGTAAAATATACTAATTTTATGAACACAAAATTCTGCTTGATTATAGCTCCGAACTTCGTTATTAATATTACAATTTATACCTTTTCTCATCTGCAATGCATCTCCGGAGAGTGACCGACATGTGAAATCTCTTCACATTTTCAGCACCTTTTTCATTATCCTTGCAGACTTAAGCTGTTACAGTCTAGATAGTTTTAATTCTTTTTTAAATTGCTACTTAATCCAATCTCTATTGTAGTGTTTGGGGCACTGTTCCAAGTGTTCCTACGACCGTAACTTTTGTATTCTAGATTTCTCAATTCCAGTGTTCTAATAATTAAAATAATTTACCTTTACATACACCTAACAGTCCATGTTATATGCATATAACCCCTTCCATGATTTCTGCTACGATCTCTAATCTGCATCCCCACAAAGCACGTGGACCTGATGGTATCCATGCAATCGTCCTTAAGAAATGTCCTCCTGAGCTGGCTGCTGTTATTTCTTTACAATAAATCCTTTGCTGCTTCTTACTTTGCTGCTTGTTTGAAATCCTCTTTTGTTGTCCCAGTCTTTAAGAACTCAGGTGAACCGTCTGACCCTTCGAACTATCGTCCTATTAATCTTATACACTCTTTTTTTTAACCTTTACTAGAATCCTTGTGGATGTACGTTTTTGGTGCAGTGGATCTCGGCTCGGAACAAAACATCGGAGAGTCGAGTTTGAATTTCTGTTGAATTCATTGCATTCACTTACGCGCAAATACCCTTGGGAAAGGTATTAATCCGTCTCTTCCCTCTAGTTATGGGTTAAATAACAGGACAGATTGGGTTCTATAGCCTTGTCTAGCAACCAGTCTACCGCAGAATGCAATGGCAACCTTCTGCGGGATAATCTTCTGCCCAGTTAGTCATGTCTCTTTCGAGACATGATAGCCCAAGCGTGTATCACGTATGGCATTTAACTAACTGACTAGAGGCCATAATCAACTCCGAACTGGTTAAGCGTCTCACATCACAGGGTCTTCTTCCAAACAAGCAATATGGCTTTCATATCTCTAGGTCAACTGCTGATGTCAGAACGAGTATTGCTGAAAAGGTTTGTAAAGCTTTAGATAAAACTGGTGAAGCTTGTGCTGTTCCTTTGGACATTTCGAGAGTGTTCGACAGAGTTTAGCATACCGAACTTCTTCACAAGTTGAAAGGTTATAGTAACTCCGAATGGAGTTTTGAACCGATTCACTTCTTATCAAATCGCAAAATGAAAGCTTTCCTGAACGGCCACTCTTCTAGATCTATTTGTACTAATTCAGGTTTCTCCCAAGGCTCTATACTTAAACCTACCTTGTTCTTAAATGTCATCAATGGCATCAGTTCTCAACTTGGTATATATGCTGATGACACCACAACTTACTCCTGTCTTGATAGTAAGTCCGATCAGTTCGATTAGGTCAAATTGTCCGCTGATCTAAAAATGACTTACAGTCTGTTGTTAACTGGAGCAAGGAATTGCATGTTAATTTTAACACTTCTAAAATGTAACTTCTCTTTATTAATCATCTGAAAGACCCTATCTAATCAGCACGACTGATGACAACCTCGCTGCACCTTCTTGGGCTAACATTCTCGAATGACATGAAGTGGAAATATTATATTGAATTCATTGCTAAGTTAGCTGCTCAGAAAGTTGATTAACTGTCGTGTGAGACAATTATTCTTTACATATTTATAAGTTTACTATTCGTCCATTCTTTGAATATTGCTACTGCATATGGTCAGGTTGCTTCTGTTGTATATTTAGAAATTCTTGATAAAATCCAAATAAAAATCAGCAATATTATTGGTTCTGACCTGACATTACAACTTCATTCACCTTCCCTTCCCCATAATTATTTTTAAAAATATTTTCATGGTAATTGTTCGATTGAATTTTTCGCTATAATACATAGACTTTATTAATTTAAGCGAAATACTAGATTGGCCGCGAGGTCTCATCACTTCACAGTTGAATAGGTTATTTGTAGCTGTAAGTTCTATGCTAGCAGTTTCTTTTCTCTCGCACGTCTCGCTTGTAGAACTCTCTTCCGGCTCCATGCTTTCCAGCCAACTTTGATGTTCAAAAACTTCAATGTAATACTAATCGTTGTCTACTGTTTCTTTGATTACTCTTCTATTGTACCCCCTCCTTAATAAAGTTTCTTTTTTTTTTTTCTTATTCTTTCACACTCCTTGTGTCTTAGGGGGCTTACTACCTTGCATGACGGGAAATGATTTAAAGAAAAGTGAATGTAACGAATTTTAACTGAATTTGAATTCGCCTATTCCGAGCTGCTACTCATAACACTACCCACACATCCATAATGGTGTGCATAAATTTTGAGTCAAGAGATTTCTATCCATTTACGTAAATGCGCCACAATAATCATACAGATATTGAGTTTGAGTTTTGTTTAACGAAATATCAACCTCTGTGGGATATTTAATGCCAAAAAGATAGAGTTTTAAGGGTTTTTTTAATGTTCGGTTATAGTGTGAATGTTGATTTAGTCAGATTTTGATAAAACATTTATTTTTTTTATTTTAGAAAACTGAAAATATCTTCTAGTTTTGTATTAAAAAATGAATTGGTATTAATATTTTTTTCCTTTAAAAATGTGTTATGGTAATAATTTTTTTCTTTCAAAAATGTATTGGTAATATTTTTTCTTCAAAAATGTATATTTTTCTATAAATATCTATTTTTACGTATATATATTTTTTTTTTATAAAAGTCCATTTTTATACTTTTATAGTGTTTTGACCCCAGTTTGGGGGATAACTATTTGCCCATAGCTAACAGGTGCTACCACTCCAGGTCAGGGTGGACCTGGGAACAACAGCAATTAAGAGGTGCTTCCATGCTCCTCATGGATTCCCAATCAGAAGCCTTGCTGCTGGATGCAGTTTACTGTCATACCCAGGACCGCACACAGATATCTGACTGTAGCAAGTGGACGATGAGAAAAAGAAGAGTGACAAAAAATACTCTCAGGAAAATTGCCAACTGGAAAGTGCCAAGCTTCATAAAATCTAAAGTAGGAAAATTCTTATTCGAAAAAGGAAAGGTAATACAAAAACAAAATGACTACTCCGAATAGTTTTTAGATAACATCAGAGGCGAAAAACCTACAGTAAATAGAAATAACTTGAAAAACCCTTGTATTAGAATTTGAGGTCAGTTCGGTATTGGCCAAGATGAAGAGAAAACAAACCATCAAATTGCAATAGAAATGCTATCATCCTTATACGATATCGGAGTCGATATTTGAATTTGAGGTAAGTTCGGTATTGGCCAAGATGAAGAGAAAACAAACCATCAAATTGCAATAGAAATGCTATCATCCTTATACGATATCGGAGTCGATATTTGAATTTGAGGTAAGTTCGGTATTGGCCAAGATGAAGAGAAAACAAACCATCAAATTGCAATAGAAATGCTATCATCCTTATACGATATCGGAGTCGATATTTGAATTTGAGGTAAGTTTGGTATTGGCCAAGATGAAGAGAAAACAAACCATCAAATTGCAATAGAAATGCTATCATCCTTATACGATATCGGAGTCGATATTTGAATTTGAGGTAAGTTCGGTATTGGCCAAGATGAAGAGAAAACAAACCATCAAATTGCAATAGAAATGCTATCATCCTTATACGCTATCGGAGTCGATATTTGAATTTGAGGTAAGTTCGGTATTGGCCAAGATGAAGAGAAAACAAACCATCAAATTGCAATAGAAATGCTATCATCCTTATACGATATCGGAGTCGATATTTGAATTTGAGGTAAGTTCGGTATTGGCCAAGATGAAGAGAAAACAAACCATCAAATTGCAATAGAAATGCTATCATCCTTATACGCTATCGGAGTCGATATTTGAATTTGAGGTAAGTTCGGTATTGGCCAAGATGAAGAGAAAACAAACCATCAAATTGCAATAGAAATGCTATCATCCTTATACGCTATCGGAGTCGATATTTGAATTTGAGGTAAGTTCAGTATTGGCCAAGATGAAGAGAAAACAAACCATCAAATTGCAATAGAAATGCTATCATCCTTATACGATATCGGAATCGATATTAGAATTTGAGGTCAGTTCGGTATTGGCCAAGATGAAGAGAAAACAAACCATCAAATTGCAATAGAAATGCTATCATCCTTATACGATATCGGAATCGATATTAGAATTTGAGGTCAGTTCGGTATTGGCCAAGATGAAGAGAAAACAAACGATCAAATTGCAATAGAAATGTTATCATCTTTATACGACATCGGAATCAGATATTAGAATTGAGGTCGTCTGGTATTGGCCAAGAGAAACAAACCATCGTGGGAATTGCAACAGAAATGCTATCATCCTTCCTATTTGATATCGGAATCGATAGAATTTGAGGTCAGTTCATATTGGCCAAGATGAAGAGAAAATAAACCATCAAATTGCAATAGAACAAGTATTGTCTCGAGACAAGTCGAAAGCTGATATTTAATTTGATGTGTCCATATTGAACAAGATGAAGAGAAACAAACCATCAAATTTCTCAAAGAAATGTTACCATCCTTATATGATATCGGAGTCGATATTTGAATTGATAAAGCTAGGACATACATGGAAGAGAAAAAGTAAACCATCAAATTGCAATAGAAATGCTACTATCCTTATACGTTATCGGAGTCGATATTTGAATTACAAGTCTATATTGGCCATGATACAGAAACAACCATCAAATTGCAATAGAATGTTATCATCCTTATACGATACTGGAATTGATATTTGAAATTTGATAAGTCTACGAAGCCAAGATGAAGAGAAAACAAACTGACGAAATTGCAATAGAAAGTATCATCCTTATATGGACATCGGAGTCGATATTTGAATTTGAGTAAGTTCGTATTGGCCAAGATGAAGAGAAACAAACCATCAAATTGCAAGGAAATGCTATCATCCCAGGCGCTATCGGAAAACATATTGAATTTGAGGGTGCTCTGGTATTGGCCAAGACAAGGAGAGAAACAACCATCAAATTGCAATAGAAATGCTACCATCCTTACTTTATTCGAGTCGATATTTGAATTTGATAAAGAAGTTCAGTATTGGCCAAGATGAAGAGAAAACAACAATCAAATTGCAATAGAATGTTATCATCCTTATACGATATTTGAATCATATTAATCGGAGTCGTCTACATTGGCCAAGATGAAGAGGAACAACCATCAAATTGGTGAAATAGAAATTGCTACTATCCTCATACGATATCGGAATCTATATTAGAATTTGAGGTCAGTTCAGAGTTGCCAAGATGAAGAGAAAACAAACCATCAAATGGTAATAGAAATGCTATCATCCTTATACGATATCGGAATCGATATTAGAATTTGAGTTGTCTGCATACAAGGATGAAGAGAAACAAACCATCAAATTGCAACAGGAAATGTTGTCATCATCCTTATACGCTATCGGAGTCGATATTTGAATTTGAGGTAAGTTCAGTATTGGCCAAGATGAGAACAAACCATCAAATTGCAATAGAAATGCTAATATCATCTTTATACGAGACGAGTCGATATCGAATTTATAAGTTCAGACACAAGATGAAGAGAAAACAAACCGTCGTCTGCAATAGAAATGGCAATGTCCTTATACGCTATCGGAGTCGATATCAATTTGAGGTGCTCAGTATTGGCTAAGATAATAGAAACAACCATCAAATTGCAATAGAAATGCTATCATCCTTATACGCTATCGAGTCGACATTTGAATTTGAGGTAAGTTCGGTATTGGCCAAGATGAAGAGAAACAAACCATCAAATTGCAGTAACAGAAAGCCATCATCCTTATACGCTATCGGAGCTGATAGCCAATCTGAGGTCGTCTATATTGCCAGCAGATGAAGAGAACAACTATCAAATTGCAATAGAAATGCTATCATTCTATATTGCCATTGAGTCGATATTTGAATTGGAGGCTGCTCAGGATAAGCCAAGATGAAGAGAAAACAAACCATCAAATTGCAATAGAAATGCTATCATCCTTATACGCTATCGGAGTCGATATTTGAATCACGAGTGGCTCGTTCAGCATTGGCCAAGATGAAGAGAAACAAACCATCAAATTGCAATAGAAATGCTATCATCCTTATACGCTATCGAGTCGATATTTGAATTTGAGGTCAGTTCGGTATTGGCCAAGATGAAAGAAAACAAACCATCAAATTGCAATAGAAAATGCTGTCATCCTCATAGCGCTATCGTGAGTGTTTATTAAATTTGAGGTAAGTTCAGTATTGGCCAAGATGAAGAGAAAACAAACCATCAAATTGCAATAGAAATGCTATCATCCTTATACGCTATCGGAGTCGATATTTGAATTTGAGGTAAGTTCGGTATTGGCCAAGATGAAGAGAAAACAAACCATCAAATTGCAACAGAAATGCTATCATCCTTATACGCTATCGGAGTCGATATTTGAATTTGAGGTAAGTTCAGTATTGCCAAGATGGAAGAGAAAACAACCATCAAATTGCAATAGAAATGCCATCATCCTCTTATACGTTATCGGAGTCGATATTTGAATTTGAGTGTAAGTTCAGTATTGGCCAAGATGAAGAGAAAACAAACCATCAAATTGAAACAGAAATGCTATCATCCTTATACGCTATCGGAGTCGATATTTGAATTTGAGGTAAGTTCGGTATTGGCCAAGATGAAGAGAAAACAAACCATCAAATTGCAATAGAAATGCTATCATCCTTATACGATATCGGAGTCGATAAGGTTCTTCCTCTTTTACGTGCCGTGTTCCTTCAGGACGTAGGCGATCATGGATCTTCACATCCCCTATCCCTTGAAGATCTTAACAACTCTTCTCTTGCTATTTCTTCCAAACCCTTGATCTGCCATCGATTTGCTTAAACCCATCAAGTATGTCACGCATTGTTTCCCTCCGTGTCTCTTTCCCTCTCTTGTTCCCGTGAGTATTAGATTCTCCAATCCCTGCTTCCTCATTCAGTCAGTTAAATGTCATACGGGATATACGCTTGGGCGATCAAGTCTCGAAAGAGACATAACTGACTGGGTAAAAGATTATCCCGTAGTTGGTTTCCATTACTTTCTGCGGTAGACTGGTTGCCAGCCAAGGCTATAGAACCTGATCTGTTCTGTTATTTAACCCATAACTGGAGGAAAGAGACAAATTAATAACTTTCTCACGACTATTTGCGCGTAAGTGAATGCAAGGAATTCAACTTCCTCATCACGTTTCCCAAAAACTTCACTGTATCTTCCTGAGGTTTCCTTTTTGTTTCCATCTCTCCAAAACCTCGTCGTTGCTAACATCTTCAGACCATAATATATTCAGCATCCTTCTGTAGAACCACATTTTGGTTGTTTTCAGTTACTGAAGGGATAAATTAAATATATAAGAACGGTGTAAGTTTCTTTCTTTTTTTTACAGTAAAGGTGGGACGTTAAGGGGTAGTTTATATGGATAGGAGGGGGGGACTTGAACAGGTTAAAATTGTAGTGATCGGGGAAACATCCTCTTGGGTGTCTTTTCCATGGGGCAGTGGTTTGCGGGAAGAAGTTGTTCGAGTGAAACGTCTCACCGAGGAAATGCAGAGGGAATGTCAGTGGTTTGCTATAACGTAAGTGGCATGTGGATCCTAGCCGTGAAGGTAAGACTTGCCGAAACCAAGGAATGTAGTTCACCCGAGCTCTTTCTATGGAAATAGTGAAAGAGCTGCGTTAGCCTGGCCACATTCTGCCTCTGTGTGTGTGTGTGTGTGTGAGAGAGAGAGAGAGAGAGAGAGAGAGAGAGAGAGGGGAGAGGGGGAGGGAGGGAGAGGGAGGGAGGGAGAGAGAGAGGGAGGGAGGGAGAGAGAGGGAGGGAGAGGGAGAGGGAGGGAGGGAGGGAGGGAGGGAGGGAGGGAGGGAGAGGGAGAGGGAGGGAGGGAGAGAGAGGGAGGGAGGGAGGGAGAGAGGGAGGGAGGGAGAGAGAGAGAGAGAGAGGGAGGGAGAGGGAGAGGGAGGGAGGGAGGGAGGGAGGGAGGGAGGGAGGAGAGAGAGAGAGAGAGAGAGAGAGAGAGAGAGATTTGAATGTGAAAAATAATTCTTCTCCAACAAGGACTCGGAGACGCTTTTGAACTGGAATTTGAAAATTGGGCAGCTCCCGCCCAAATATGACAGCAGTACTCCATTTTCGGCGTTTATAAAGTGTAGGGAGAAAGTATCGATACCGACGCGTGTCGTCTAACACGTATCTCCAGGCAAAAAACGTAATCGGTGAATGAATTGTGCTACTGGGATCACGTAACTATAAATATTTACTATATAAAGCACTCAGACTTCTGTTTCAGTGGATTCGGTGTTGTGAATCATTCGGGTATTGTGCATTATTAAAGAGATTGTTTCTGAGTGAATTACCCGAGAGAGTTATTCCGAGAAGATTATTACGTATTATTTGAAGGATTCATTTAGTACTCTGACTTTGCGCAAAGATATATATATATATATATATATATATATATATATATATATATATTATAACTCGCTAATAGCAAAAGTTCCCTTCAAAATAACGTTACGAAAAACTAACGTTATAAAAGTGGCGACGAAGATCTCGTTCTGAACTTAAACAGGGACTACAGAGAAAAATACGTATCCTACACGTAATAATTGAAATATTCAGCGGAATACAAGGACAATGGACGAACTGAAATCAATTATGCTTCAAATGTTGGCGCTGCAAAAGTAACGGCAAGAATTACAGTTACAACAACAAAAAGACCAACATGAATGGAAATCTCAGTTACAAAAACAAATGTTTTTCGAATTGTTGTTTAAGAAAACAGCGGAAGAAAAAACCTCTAACTCATTCACTCTAGACACTATTGCGAATTTCATTAGCGAGTTTCATACAATCCGGACGAAGGAATAACTTTTCAAACGTACCACAGAAGATACAAAGGGATTTTTTCAAAAAGGATTGTTCACATTGGAATGACAAAAAGAAAGTCTGACTATTACCAAGAAAATTGTCCCCTGTTAAATATGAAAATACATAAAATTTATATTGCCGAAACAACCAGGTGAGATAAATTTTGAGGAAACTGTAGGGATATTATTAAGAATTTTCGGAGATAGAACCTCATTATTTAATGCACAGTGGAATTGTCTAAACCTAGTAAAGTGTGATGATGACGATTTTGTCATCTACGCAGGAGTTGCCGATCGAAAATGGGAGAAGTTTAAGTTAAATGAGTTAACTTCCGATTTATTTAAATGTCTGATATTCGTTCAGGGATTAACTTCAAATAAGGAGACGGAAATGAGTTTCAGGATTCTGACTACACTAGAAATGGATTCAAAGTGAACTCTCCAAAACTAACTGAAGAGTGTCAGCGTATTGTAAAGTTAAAACTTGATGCTGCAAGGCTTGAGGAGAGAAATATTTCACAAATACATACCATCCGATCATCTAACGAAAAAAATAGACGTTTTCAACTCCTAGCAAAACAGTAAAAAAATACAATAAAATACCTAATACTTGCCACGGTTGTAGTGGTAAGCATTTTAAAAGTGTTTGTTTCTTTAGAAACAAAAAATGCTACCAGTGTTGAAGATTAGGGCATAAGTGTACTTGTAAATCCAAAAAATGGAAGAAAAACAAAATGCATGTCAACAAAGTAAATACAGTGAGTAAAGTCGACAAGCGGAAAGAAAAAAATTAACAAGACTTCGAACAAAACATCTCCAAAGAGAAAATTTATTTTTGTTACAATTAACAGTATAAAAATAAAATTACAGTTGGATAATGGGTCTGATATTACTATAATTAATGAAAAAACTTGGCAAAACTGGGTAGTTGACTTCGAGAAAAGTTGTCCGTGGTGTTTCAGAGAAGAAGTTAAATTTCTTAGGTGAGTTGGCCTGTAATATTTCTTTGGTTGAAAAGACCAAACAAAGCAGTGGTATTCATGTTAAAAAATAATTTTCATTGTTCATTGGGAGCGGATGGCATTTCCTTATTTAATCTTTGAATCCTGCCAATTAATTCGATTTTGCAACCAAGTAAATATTGTCACTACAAGTAGTATTACGGCAACGGAAAAATTCAAAACTGAATTAAAAAGGAAGTTCCTAGAATTTTTTTTTCAGAAAGACTTGACACATGTACAAGAGCAAAGGCGAATTTTGAAGTTAAAGACAACGCAACACCAACATTCAGACCGGAAAAGAGTGTGCCGTTTGCGACGTTAGATCCAATCAATGAAGAATTGAAAAGGCTACAAGAATTAGGGGTCATTTACATAGTAAAGTACTCTGAATGAGCATCGCCGACTGTTTACGTGAAGAAAAAGAATAATAAAATCCGCGTACGTGCTGATTTTTCAACGGGGCTTAATGAAAGCTTATAAGATTATAATTACCCGTAACCAAATCTGGAACAAATTTTCGCCAAACGAAATAGAGGAACATTTTTCTAAGTTGGACTTGTCGGACGCTTACCTACAAATACTGGTAGACGAAGAGTGTTCGAAATTACTATCATCATTCATAAAGGTTTATATAAATTCAACTGACTTCCTTTCGAGATAAAGGTAGCTTTGAGCATTTTTCAAGAAATTATGGAAAAATGATCCCTGGGTTAGATTGCACGCAAGTATATCTGGATGAATATACTGATTAAAAGCGAAACAAGACACCAACATGCAGACACCAACATGCAGAAAACGTAAAAATAGTATTCGAAAGGATCAAAGAATACTGGTTGAAAATTAGTGAAACAAAATGTGAGCTATTTATGTCCAGGATAAAATATCTGGGACAAATAATTGACGAAAAGAGTCGACGACTAGATCCTGCCCAATCAAACGTAATTAAAGACATGTTAATCCCAACCAATTTAGTGAAATTGAAAGCATTTTCAAACTTTGCAAACTACTATGTGTATACATCAAATATGCATGGGTTAACAGCACCTTTAAATGCTTTGTTAAAGAAAGATGCTAAATGGATTTGGACAGAGAAATGCCAAAGTGCGTTTAAAATGATCAAAGAAGTTCAAACATCTGACTTATCACTAACGCATTTTGGTCCCAAATTAAACGTTTTCGTTGCATCAGATGCAAGTAATTTGGAAATTGGAGCAGTAATATTACATAAATATGACGATGGAACAACTAAGCCAATAGCGCATGTTTCGAAGTCGTTAATAGATGCTGAGAAAAACTACAGCCAGATCGAGAAAAAAACTTTGGCTATAGTTTTTTGCCATGAAAAATTCCATAAATTCCTACATGGACGAGAATTTCTCTTACAAACCGTCCGTCGTCCGTTAATGTCTATATCTGGTTAAAAAAAGGATGTTTCCTCACATACCGCAAATAGACTTCAACGCTAGGGAACGATACTATTGAATTACAATTATAAAATGACATTTTTATCATCAAAGAAATTAAGTCATGCTGATAAACCGTCTGGTTTAATTCTGAAATTCGACGAACCATTTGAAGATAAAGTGATTGCGGCAATAAGGGCTGAAAACGAACTTAAAATTGTCTGACATAATACCGTAGAAATGTTACTTATAACTCTAGAAGAAATAAGACTTAAGTCGCGGAATGATGATTTCATATTAAGAAATGAACGATCAAATACCTTTTAAAGACAAACATAGGATGGTAAATGAAAGTAACGCATTTTCAATATGTGATGATGTACTCATGTACGCTGATAGAGTTGTAATTCCAACATCTTTGTGAAAACGCATGTTAAAGGAATTCCACGTTGGTCATCCAGAGATTTCTAAGATGAAATCCCCAATGAGATGCTACACTTATTGGTCGAAAATGGATGAAGACATACAAAACTTGGTTAAAAAATGCAAAGGTTATACTCTGGCAGCGAAGTCCTCACCGAATAATTTTAACCTTGTTCGTAAACGGACATTCCGTGGTTTCGATTACTACTAGATTTCACTGGGCTGTTGAATAGGGCATATTATCTGGTGGTGGTCGACAGTTATACCAAGTGGCCTGAAATATTAAAATGCAAAAGACCAACTACTACAATAGCAATAAGTTTTTTGCATAAAACTTTTGTAAGGTTTAGCGTATCTGATTCTATTGTGTTGGATTTATTGAATTCATGTTATTCTGCAAGTCCTTACAAATGCAACATATTACAACACTATCGTATCATCTAAGATCGAAAAGACAAGAGGAACTCTTTGTTGATACGTTCAAATGTTCTCTTAAAAATCAGAGCGGGGGAGTCAGATGAGAAGATGCTTCAGCAGTTTCTGAGCGTTTACAGAATTCAGCCAAATCCAAACTCTAGATCTGGAATGTCATTGGCGGAATTGATGTTTGCCAATAAAAAAAAAAGTTTATATATTCTACAAAATACTACCTGAACGGGAGGCGAAAACATCAAGGAATATCCCGGTAAATAATCACTTTAACCCGAGGGAAAAAGTATATTTTAACCCTCTAGGGCCATTCGTATCATATTTGATACAGTATTTCCCTATAAGGAAACATTTGGTATTTCCCTATAAGGAAACATTTGGTATTCATTGACTGAGCAGTCAGTACTGCTTTCATTTGAAATTTATAAAATATTTCTCTTAAAAAAATTTTCAGGAAAATATTTCTTTCAAGGCTTGTTTTCATACTGTATCAAATATGATACGAATGGCCCTAGAGGGTTAAGATGTACAAAAGGGAAAAAGAATTTTGGAAAGATAGCGTGATAAAACAAAAGGATCAATCGAATGACTGTTATGGTGAAACACACCTATTCATCAGATAATGGACTCTCCCTTTTATATTAATAAGAGTTAACAGGAAGTTAACGGAATGAGTACTTGGGAAGTTCATGGGAGTTTTTTAGACTTCTATTTGGAGTTCAGTAGAACTACTAGGCAGTTGATATCAGTCGGTAGTTAGCCGAATACTACGGAGTCAGCTTTAAGTGGAAGATTACCAAGTCCCTAACATTTTGGGTACGTTAAGTCGATTAGCAACCGACATAGCACTATTATAACCTTCAGTTCGAAAATTACTCCACAACCATGACTTATATGGTACAGGGAACAAGGTGAGAATATAAACGTCACCTGAACCAGTTAAGACATAGACACACTAATTTGGAAATTCTTAGGCAAAAAATTCCCATGAAAATATTATACAATGCATTCGACATACCTATGCCACCAGGAATTATTGAACCGCAACGTTACGGCAAAAGAAAATGACGGAATTTGTAAGTGTGGAACCAACACTAAGAAAAAAATAGACTCCAGAGGATAGAGGGAGTCAGCCAAAAGGAAGTCAGCCAAAAGGGGAGGTGTTATGTAGGAAGAAAGTGTCGGTATTAACACGTGTGGTCGAATACGGATCTCCATGCAACAAACGCAACCGGTGAACGTATTGAGCTACTGGGATCACATGACCATAAATATTTAGTATATAAAGCAAACAGACTTCTGTCTGAGTGGGTATACCGGTGTTGTGAATCATACCGGTGTTGTGCGTCTTTGAAGAGATTGTTTTTGAGTGAATTATCGAGAAAATTATTCCGAGAGCATTATTGTGTATTATTTGTAGAATTCGTTTAGTACGTTGATTTTATGCGAAGATAACAAAATAATAACTCACTAATAATGAGTTGCCAAAAGTTCCTTTCAGAATAACGTTACGACAACTAACGTTATAAAATAAAGATTGAGGTCTAATACAGGAAAGACTTCAGAAAATTTATCTTTCTTTATAGTGAAGCCCACACCCCACAAAAACAAGTGCAGATGTATGTGAGCTCCATCAGACAATCAACTTGTTGAGTCACATAAGCAAACTCTTTATTATAATTTTAATAAATAGATGTCGTAGCAGAATTTCACCAGATGTAGGGTAAGAGTAGCGTGAATTTGTTCAAGACACAAGAATAGAAAATGCGATTTTTACGAGGAGTATAAATATAGAAAGACCCATACTCATGCTTCATAGAGTACGACACAAAGATCTACTTGAACTACTAGATAAGCTTCATTTACTCAAGAAAGAAATGCGAGTAATCGGTAATTATTAGTCCTTGAAGAGAGGATGTGAACGTTTTGTTTAAAGTGTAAATTTATTGTTATTATTATTATTAATATTACTTGGGTTTCATTTCTTACTAAGGACTTGTTTTGTGTATCTTGTTTTCTTATTGTCTGATTATATATATATATATATATATATATATATATATAAAGTATAATCCTTTATACTTGGTAAGGTAAATTCCACAGGAGATTAAATCCAATGAGAACCCAGTTTTAAGATTTAACAGAGTATTATAATAAAGAATATCTCTGCCTATTTTCCTCCCGCTTTCCCGCCTGTTGGAAGTCTTCTTCTGTGGTTCCAATATTTAAGAACACTGGTGAACCCTCGGACCCCGCAAATTACCGCCCTATCAGCCTTCTTCCGATCTTTGGCAAAGTGTTCGAAGCCATTATCAACGCCGAGGTCGTTCAACATCTCACAGCCCACAGGCTACTCTCGGACAAGCAATATGGCTTCCGCTTCACCAGGTCTACTGCTGATATGCTAACGGCCATCACCGAGTATATATACCAGGCTCTCGACAAGAATGGTGAAGCCCGAACCGTCGCCTTGGACATCTCTAAAGAGTATGGCATGCCTTGGACATCTCTACAGAGTATGGCATGCCGGCCTTCTACGGAAACTGAGAAGCTACGGCATAACTGGACTTTTGTTGGACCTAATCCAGTCATTCCTCTCTAACCGCACTCTGAAGATGGTATTAAACGGACATGCCTCTCAGAACTATCCTACAAACGCGGGTGTCTCCCAAGGCTCTATCCTAGGTCCTACGCTCTTTCTAATCTACATCAATGATCTCCCCGATGCCATAACATCCAAAGTAGGCATGCACGCCGATGACACCACCACAGTTTACTCTCGTCTCGATCAAAAATCTGGTGTTGGTGACAAGGCGAACCTCGCTGCCGAGCTTGAAAAGGACCTCCAATCTGTGGTGGATTGGGGTAAGTAATGGCTCGTAAAATTCAATTCTTCCAAAACGAAGCTGCTGTCAATTAACCATCACAGACAACCGCACCCCCCCATTAGCATGGAACAGGCTTGCCTCCCAGAGAGTAAAGCACTACGCCTGCTTGGCCTGACACTCCCAGCGGACCTCAAGTGGAATGACTACGTCGAATCCATCGCTAAATTCGCTGCTATGAAAGTCGGCCCGGAAATTCTTTCCGCCTGAATCTATCCTGCACAAATATAAATCTAGCGTCCTCCCGTGTATTGAATACTGCTGCCACATCTGGTCGGGTGCCTCTGCTATTCACCTCGGGATTCTTGACAAAATACAGCGGAGAATCTGTAATGTGATCGATACCGACTTAGCTGACCGCCTGCAGACACTCTCTCACCGGCGTGACGTGGCTTCCCTGTTCCTCTTCTATAAGTACTTTCACAGCTTCTGCTCGGATGAACTTAAATCACTGGTGCCCTCTAGGTGTGAATTTGCACGAGATACTAGATAGGCAACTAGGTCCCACCCTTTTACAGTGAAACCGACGAAATGTAACCGCAATTTTTACTCCAACAGCTTCTTTTCTCGCACTCCCCGCCTATGGAATTCCCTTCCGCATGATTGCTTCCCCGACGGCTACAACCTCCAGGAGTTTAATGGGTTTATAAAAACATCCAAATTATGTTATATATATATATATATATATATATATATATATATATATATTAGTCATCCACATACAAGCCTGTTTCGCTGTATCACAGCTCATCAGTGTGGCTAGACACCTCCACCTGCTTCTGGCCGGGATCGAAACTCGACCGATTTATATATATATATATATATATATATATATCATGTTACGCTCATGGGAAGAGACAGACGATAGCGTGGTAGAGTTGACTAAGTTCATTTTCTTTACTACCAATTATTATGATTTATTAGCAAGTTATGAAAGCTCTTGCCGCGTGTTTGCTTTTTAACAGGGCCTTATTATTTTACTTATTTTTTTAGCAATAATTATGTTGCCAAGCTGTGAAGAATATATATATTCAGGCGGTGGGGTGGATTATTCTTTTATGTCTTAATGTTAGATACCCAATAGAAGGTACATCAATATGTTGCTGTCATTTTAGACAGCATATCGATATAAATATTTTGCCTTCGTTTTTGACGAACGGTCCACTCTTATACATATAATTCCGTCCATGGTTTCCGATGTAATCTCTAAACTAGATTATCTCCAAACTCTGCAATAAATGCCTTGTTACTTCTTGCTTTGCAGATTGTTAGAACACAGGCGAACCGTCTGATTCTTCTATCAGTCTATTAACCTTTTACATTTTCTGGCAAGGTGCTAATCAACTCTTTGCTCTGATCAACTCTTTAGCTAAGCATCTCATCTCGCAGGGTCTTTTTTCAGACATCCGATATGGCTTTTACTTCTCTAGGTCAACTGCTTCATTGTTATTGTTGAAAGAGTTTGTTAAGAATTGGATAAGAATTGTGACTTTCAGTCTATTGTACTGGAAGTCATTATCTCGTTTGATAGTGGTTGACAGTAGTTGACTATTTTATCTGGTCTTCATAAATTGAAAGGTTATGGTATTTCTGAACGAATTTTTGATCTGATTAAATCTTGTCAAATCTCAAAATTAAAGGTCACTCTTCTAGATCATTTTGCATTGGTGCAGGTGTTCTCCCAGGTTTCTCTCTTTGGACCTACATTGCTCTTAAGTTTTATCAATAACTTTTAGGATGTCATTATTTCTCAACCTGGTATCTATGATAATGACAGCTATTTACTCGTGTCTTAATGGTAAGTCCGATCGGTTCTATAAGGAAGGGCAAATTGGCAGCTGATTTAAAAATGACCTACAATCGGTTGTTAAATCGGGCAAGAAATGGCTTGCTAATTTTAATGCTTCTAAAGTATTAGCTGTCTTAGAGAAACTTCTTTTGCCTTCTATCTGCATGGCTGAAGCTAATCTCTAGAAGAGTAACTCAATGTGAATATGAAGTGGATGGATTATATTGAATCAATTGCTACCTATGCTGCTAGAAATATTCGTTCACCGTGTCCTGCTAGCATTATTAAAACATTTATAAATCGACCGTTCACCCATGCATTGAATACTATTGCCACATCTGATTTGGTGTTTCTGCTATGTATTTAAATATTCTTGATACAATCCAAAGAATAATCTGCAACGTTATCATGTGCGTTGTGGTGCAGTGGATATCGACTCGGAACGAGAAATCGGGGAGCCGAATTCGAATTCCAGCTGAATTCCTTGCCTTCACTTACGAGCAAATACCCTTGGGAAAGGTATTAATCCGTCTCTTCCTTCCAGTTATGGGTTAAATAACAGGACAGATTGGATTCTATAGCCTTTGCTGGCAACCAGTCTACCGCAGAAAGCAATGGCAACCTACTGCGGGATAATCCTCTGTCCAGTCAGTCATGTCTCTTTCGAGGTATGGTCGCCTAAGCGTGTATCACGTATGGCACCTGACTGACTGATTTCTCATGGTTGATAATTCGAATATACGAAGTTAAACACAGTACTAATTTGACAGGTAGGTTTTATCGTTTTACAATTTAAATTGCTAAATGAAACCGTAAGTCCTATGCTAATAGTATATTCTCTTGCATTTCTCGCTTTTCAGGCTCCTTGCTTTCCAGTCAAGTTTGATCCACGAAAAGTTAAATGCAGTGTCAATCGTTATTGTTTTTTATTATTATTCCTGTTCTTTCTTTAATAATCTTTGCAGTTTTCTTATATTCTTCCACACTCCCTAACGTCTTGTAGCTTAGTAGCTTTGTTACCTTGAATGGAGTGAAATGATTAAAAGAATACACACAAATAGAAAGAAGTGTAAGACAAGTATGTGTTTTCTTACTGTATTATTTAATTTACACAGTGAAACCCCGAAGTGAACTGGAAGACTTGCTAGGATTTATTATTAGTGGATATAATCGTAACAACGTAAAAAACACACGGACGACATAATAACATATACAGTGAGACGATCCGAAAAGAACTGGAAAATTTACTAGAATTTATTATGAGCGAATATAATCTTAACAACATAAAATACACTAATCACATAATAACACTCCACCCACGTCTATTGAACAGGTTAAGAGACTCATCCCTTGTTCCCTGTTTAGGATGTGGTTTCCGGCTTTCTCTTTTCCAATCTTTACACTATTATGTAGCCCCCTGCACATCAGTGGCTTTACCGCCTTGCTCGGGGTGATATGATTAAAAAAAAAAAATAACATATATACTACAGTGAGACGATCCGTAGAAAACTGGAAAAGTTACTAGTAGTGGATATAATCTTAACAACGTAAAAAACACACGGACGACATAATAACATATACAGTGAGACGATCCGAAAAGAACTGGAAAATTTACTAGAATTTATTATGAGTGAATATTATCTTAACAACATAAAATACACGGACGGCACTGCATAGACACAGAAAGAAAACTGTAGGAATTCTTAGACAAGGTATGAACAAAATGCAAGAAGGAAAGACTATTAACTGAAGGAAGACAGAATGAAAGGTTGTCTACAGAAGAATCACACTTAAATTTGAGCTACGTATTTGTAATATCAGATGTGCGTTGGAACGACAAATCGGGATGACGAGTTCGAATTCCAGTTGAATTCCTTGCATTCACTTTTGCACAAATACCCTTTGGAAAGGTATTAATACATCTCTTCCCTCCATTTATGAGTTAAATAATAGATGATTGAGTTCTATAGCCTTGGCTGGCAACCAGTCTACCGTAGAAAGCAATGGCAACCTACTGCGGGATAATCTTCTGTCCAGTCAGTCATGTCTCTTTCGAGACATGGTCGCCCAAAGCGTGTATCACGTATGGTCCTTAAATGACTGACTAATTTGGAATATCATAAATTGGATTATTGTGATAGTTTAGTTAAAGAAAATATAGAGTTTAATAATGAATCAGAAAATATACATAAATAGCAAAAGAAAGAAAAACATAGCAGCAAGACTTCAACAGCATCTGCAGTCAAAACATGATATCTAGCTGGCGCAGCAGTGGCATCCTAACCCGCAGCAAGGTTATGTTTAGGCCTCTAAGTTTACTCATACAGGACCGTAGCCTAGTGAGTAGACGCGTTGGTTTGTGAATTTGGAGAGAGTGGTTGTGAGCTCAATTCCTGGGTAGGAGAAAAAATGGGAATTAGACGAGCACATCTACTGCCGTAGGATTAAATAAAAGGTTTAGTTCAAAATTCCCTTTAGATCTATATAAACCTGATGAACAAAAAAGATGAATGTTTTTAAGAAACTGAGTATCAGATAGAAAAATGATAGAGAATAGCGAAAAATGCCTATAGAAAGTATCAAGTAAAGATATGGTATATGTATATAGGATTAATTTAGATAAAATTGGTCATTTAGCTTATATATAACCATTTAATTACTTAGTTTTTAGTCATAATTAAATTAGACCAGAACACAGTTGTATTAAAAAGTATTCAATCCAATTATATTGTAGACCTTTTGAATATTTTCTTCATTTGTAAACGAGTTATTACGCGACCTAGGTTTCTTCCATGTGGTGTCTTCAGGCGATTTGCAATAACTGATTTTACCATTTTTTTAAGAACACTCAGGTAATAGGGATTTAAAAAAAAAACAAAAAACTGAGCAATTTTCAAAAATTAAAAGAAGTTATAACGTTTTCATCCATGGTTGTATGACCCTAATAGATATTTTATGGTATGGATATACTTAGTCAGAATTTCTGTTCTTTCATTCAGTAATTAAGTTTTGTTTGAAAATAACATAAAAGATAACTTTTCTTCTTGGCACAGTCTATATATTTTGCCACCGATGTAAGGCTTGGCTGTTTTCACTATACTCAACATATATATATATATATATATATATATATATATATATATATATATATATATAAAACTGAAATAGCCGTACAACATATGTAATTTTCGGAGTTTTATTTGAAAATATACGTATTTGGCTCTGTAAATAGATAATACTATTTACATCAAGCTCTCTACCTGGATCATTTTTAATATTAATAAGTTTAATATTAATAAGATTTGTTTTGGAATATTACCTACATACTCTTTTCGTTTTGGATATATATATATATATATAGTCATCCGCAGACAGATCTGTTTCGCTGTATCACAGCTCATCAGTACGGTTAGACTCC
>JBBBDQ010000559.1:3157500-3182500 GCA_037127315.1 Ascarosepion bandense
AGTAGAATTCATTTCAATTGTTAACTCCGGAGCGGTTTTTCTTCTATTCCTCTTGCTAGATATGATCAAATGCCTATCCTCTACACTAGATGTTACGATGAGCCTACCAGATCTTTTTTTATCAATATTTAACTCAGTTTCACGAAGTCGTTGAAGGCAATAATGCACGCCATTTTTTGATAGGCTTAACTTTTTAGCGATAACCCGTTCAGAATATCCTTCTTTCGAAATAATTTCAACCTGAGCTCTTTTTTCAATGTTAATCAGTTTCTGAATAAATCTGAATTTTCGGCAAAAACTTGATCACAATAAGAGGAGTCAGGTAGCAAACTGAGTAAATGTTTACTTTAAAGTTGAAAAGAATACTGTTTTTTTACTTGACATCTGCATAAGAATAAAAAAAAATACAAACTTGGCTAATTTGATTCTGCTAAAAATTTGGGTGGTCCCAAACTTATGGTCGGTAGCTTTTAAGTATGGTCTATTTATGGCTTAAAGCGCTTAATATCAGGGACAGAGTGCATTCAAATATAAAAGTATAAATTGAAGTCAACACCCAACTGTCACTGCTGGGTGTTGACTTCAATGTCCACTTATATATATAAGTGTTGATTATATATATGTATATATATGTTTCGTTAATGACGGCTGATAATGTACTGCTATTAAGTTTTTTATTTATTTTTTGTTGTGTTCGCACAGGTGGTTTCTTTCTGGGACACCAAATGTTTAAAAACTGTCCAAAATTTCTGCATATCCGAAAGCTTTCGGCTATTCTTCTAGCCATTATCAAGGACAATATTTATTCTTGTGGGTTTTTTTTTATGTATGTGTCTAAAGTTATAGGAATATTTTATTTTTCAAAAACAGTTTAGTTTGATCAGGTACACGGCCCCTTAAGGAGCATTTTAACTCGTAAATAATGTTGGTTCTTTGTAGTTTTGATTTTGCAGGTGTGTTGTTATTTTTTATGATATTGTATAATATCTTGGTCGGTGTGGAATAATCCTAGGGGTCATTCATGCTTGCCAGTGAAAATGATATAACTTTGTCGAGTTCTGAAATAATATCTTGGTCGGTGTGGAAATTTGGCATGAAGTGTATTTTGCACTGGGCGACGCCAGAAGATGACACAGAGTGCAAAAACGCAGCTGTCGAGCTAGAATTTTGTTTTGACAGTCAGGGTGAAGAATAGGTCAGCACCCGAGGTGTGACTAAGTACAACGAAATAACACGTGTCGGTCGGGTTAACTATTTAAGTGACATTAGCTGTCACAGAAAATCAATTTAGAGAGTTGATTCTAGCAGTTTGTAGATATCAGTTGAGTCGGCAACTCGTGCGTGTGCCTATCGCTAACTACACTCCGAATCCACACCACACCTCATTTAAGAAAAGAGGAAAAATATTGAATATTTTCATATGTCCGTGTCGGCGTCGGCGTTATGTTTTCTTTTTATCAGCGAAGCTGAGAAGATTTTTAATTTTGGATCTAGTCTATTCTTCTTCGAATTGATACAACAATAATATAGTTAGCCATAACTCAAGAAACTTCCTGAAAAGAAAGCACTTGCACGAACGCAAGAAAAAATAAATGAAATTATTAATCGCTGCAACTTGTCAGTCGTCTTTAACGAAACATGTATAAAAGAAGGTTTGTTGACCAAATACACAATATATATATATATATATATATATATATATATATATATATATATATATATATATATATATTAATGCAGGTTTCATTGAATAGTATAGACAAGTTTTGTCTATTAATTTTGTGTAGGATCCGTTCATACCGTCTGATATACTTGATGGTGATGTCGTTGAAAGACAACAAAAAATCACAGTATTTGTTGAATTTTTTATCGGGTCTAAGCTTTCGGCTCACATAAGCCATTATCAAAGAGTAAATATTAACACACAGTAAACATAGAACATTTAAGCTATTAACAATAAAGATAATTGAATTGAAAATATAAGTCCATCCCTACCGTGGCGGATGGCCGAAGACAGTGTTGTCTGAACGGATCCTACACAAAATTAATAGACAAAACTTGTCTATACTATTCAATGAAACCTGCATTAATGAAAAAATGCTGCCAAAATACACACAATATATATATATATATATATATATATATATATATATATATATATATATATATATTGTGTATTTGGTCAATTCAGTTAAATGAATTAGAGCACTCTAGCTATTGGGCGCGTATAATGATAATATATGTGCTAAAAAGTCTGCCTTCTTCCACCGAACGCCCATAGCCCAGAGGTAGAATCGCCGACTGACGCCAATTCGGTCGGGTTTCAATCCTGGGTTAAAAAGCCATCGGAGTCTAACCGTACTGATGAGCTGTGATACAGCGAAAGATCTGTCTGCGGATGACAATATATATACATATATATATACAGATTATGGACTTTCCCGTCGATTTCGACGTATGAGTGTCTAACTCAGTTAGACTGCCAGACAAAGAATTGTTTAGAGTGGTGAAGGCTTGTGTAGCACCATCCACACTTTTTGAAACAGCTGATAACAAACAGTGCAGAAGTTTGCCACGGATCGCATGAACAGCAGACCTCAGATATTTAACCCATAACTGGAGGGAAGAGACAGAGTAATATCTTTCCCAAGAGTACCAGTGCGTAACTGAATGCAAAGTGTTCAACTGGAATTGGGACTGGGCTAACCGATTTCCCTTTCCGAGCCGACATCCACTGCACCACAACGCATATCCATCAACGCTTACAGCACCTGGTATTCCCAAACGGTCATCCATCTAAGTACTGACCACGCTCAACGTTGCTTAACTTCGGTGATCGAGCGAGAACCGGTGTATTCAACGTGATATATATATATATATATATATATAATAGTTAAATTGCAATGATGTTTACTGGCAAAATTACTCTTTTTTATCAGACTTACTATTGGAAAGATATTCTAAACAAATTGTTTTGTCTGAGAAAAAATACATTTTTACACATTATATATATATATTTTTACAGAAAGTTCAGGAGATTTACGGAATGGATTAACAACCGACATATTTTAATTTACTTGTTAGAGCATTATTTGTTATATATATATATAACAAATAAAGGAAAATAAATATGATTTCGGGTCGGCATATATATATATATATATATATATATATATATATATATATATATGCCGACCCGAAATCATATTTATTTTCCTTTAATCAATGAATTTGAGGTTCTCACGTCATCTGCGGACAAAGCTGAGTGCTTTGCTCGCAGATTGTCATCCAACTTCACATTTGACTCGTCTGGAGTACCTTCACCCGATTTCCCTAAACTGTATGACGCATATATTACTCAGATAGTAATATCCCGAATAATTTCAAAACTTGACCCCCACAAGGCGAGCGGTGGCGATGGAATCCCGGTGATAGTCCTTAAGAAATGTGCTCCGGAACTCTCACCTGTCCTCTCTAAACTGTATAACTACTGCCTTTCTGCTTCCTGTTTTCCTGCATGTTGTAAGTTCTCTTCAGTCGTTCCTGTATTTAAGAACTGTGGTGAACACTCGGACCCATCCTATTATCACCATATCAGCCTTCTACTAATTTTCGGGAAAGTGTTCGAAGCCATAATTAATGCTGAAATAGTTCAACATCTTACTGCCCACAAACTCTACTCTGACAGGTAGTATGGGTTCCGCTTTGCCAGGTCCACGGCCAACATGCTAACAACCATTACGGAGTACATGCTCCAAGCCCTTGATGAGTCAGGCGAGGCTCGTGCTGTTGCTCTGGACATCTCCAAGGCTTTTGACAGGGTTTGGCACTCTGGCCTTCTATGCAAGCTACGGGGTTACGGTGTTACCGGACGCTTGCTTGATCTAATCCAATCTTTTTTTAAATAAACGCAAAATGAAGGTCGTCCTGAATGGGCATGCCTCTACAACCTACAGCACAAACGGTGGTGTCCCTCAGGGCTCTATCCTGGGCCCGACGCTTTTCCTTATTTTCATAAATGACCTCCCAGATGAGATCAAAAGCGAAGTAGGCATCTACGCAGATGACACCACAATTTACTCCCGCGTCAGTAAGAAACCCGTCGTGGCGGACAAACATAAATTTGCTGCTGACCTTGAACGGGGTCTACACTCTGTGGTGAATTGGGGCAAGAAGTGGCTTGTCAATTTCAATGCGACTAAGACCAAGCTGTTGTCTGTCAATCATCACAGGCAACCTCTCCTGCCTCCCATAAGCATGGACCAAACAGGTCTCCCTGAGAGCAATACACTGAGCCTCCTCGGCCTTACCCTCTCTTCTGATCTCAAATGGAACCACTACATTGAGTCCATAGCTAAATCCACTGCTAAAAATGTTGGGTCACTGTGTCGGGCCGGTATGTTTTTCCCGCCTGAATCCATCCTGCATATATACAAATCAACCATTCGTCCGTGCATGGAATACTGCTGCCATATAGGGTCAGGTGCCCCTGCTGTTCATCTCAGTGTTCTCGACAGGCTCCAAAGGAGAATCAGTAATGTGATAGGTACCGACTTGGCGGCTCGACTACAGACACTTCCCTACCGACGAGATGTGGCCTCCCTTTGTCTGTTCTATAAATACTTTCATGGCTTCTGCTCCAACGAACTTAAGTCACTGGTGCCTCTGCAACAGGTGTTTACTCGTGCAACCAGATTGGCGACTGGGTTCCACCCATTCACAATTAGATTAATCAAATGCAGACGACAATTCTACTCCTGCAGCTTCTTCTCTCGTACTTCCCGCCTGTGGAACTCGATTCCATATTCTTGCTTTCCTGACGGCTACAACTTCCAGGAATTTAAATGCAATGTCAATACTCATCTATTAACCACTTGACTCTAGTTCTTTCAACACCCCATATATCCTTTCCTTTCTCTCCACCTTTGCAACTGTCATCACACCTGTATTCCCATCCTTCTCTTGCTCCTTTCTAACTGGTTCGTCTTCCTCTTCACTCTCTTCTACTTAGTCTTTGTACTCTTATGTAGCCCCCTGCACATCAGTGGCCTTGCTCGGGGTGATACGATTAAAAAAATGTTCTCAAAAAATATCCAGGCCAGTATATATATATATATGTGTGTGTGTGTGTGTGTGTGTGTGTGTGTGTGTGTGTGTGTGTGTGTGTGTGTGTGTGTCTTTAGGTTTACCCAAAGCTATCAGTACTTGGAGCTATCTTAATGATATAATATTGATATATTCAATGTAATATAATATTGTAATGTATTCTTCTTCTATGTGCCGTGTCCCTTCAGGACGTAGGTGATCATGGTCTTCCACATCTCCCTATCCCTAGTGGCTCTTAGCACGCTTTCTCCTGTTACACCACTCAAACCTCGCGCTGACATCCATTTGCTCAAGCCCATGTGGTACGTTATACAGTGCTTTTCACTGTTGCTCTTTCCTCTATCTGACCTGTGAGTATCTGATTCTCCAAGCACCCCTTCCTCATTACATGTCCCATGAACTTCAGCTGTCTTTTTCTGACGTTAAATATTAGTTTCCATCTTCTCCAAAATCTCATCATTGCTCCCATGTTCAGTCCATGGTATCCTCAGCATCGTTCTGTAAAACAGCATTTAGATTGCTTCAAGTCTTCCCTTTATCTTTGGTGAGATTGTCTAACATTCACTGTGATATTAAAAGACAGACATCAAATAACAATCCCTTACTCTTTTCTTTGTTTTAAGCAAAATTTTCCTGTCTCTCAATACTCTACTCAGTTTCTAGAATGCATCTTTGGCCATGCCATTTCGCCATCGAATCTCAGTGTCGCGATTTCCGTATTGTAATGTACTCATCTCTCTCTCTCTCACTCACTCTCTCTCTCTCTCTCTCTCTCTCTATATATATATATATATATATATATATATACAATATTATAAAAATCAGTTCGAATCCGCCATAATAACCAAATATGGAAATCATCCCGCACTGGATATAAAAGGCTCCAAAAATACACCTGGTTGTAGGCATTGGTTATAGGAATTGGCTAAAATATGTGTCACTATCGTTTGGGATAAATAATAACTGGCATCACAGGGACAAAATTAACACAATAAACAACAAATATTATGTACCGGTAAAAATTTGACAACTGATGATGCCCAGAGGGTACTTGATTGAAACGTTGTATCTATAATAACATTTAACATTCAAGAAGAGAGTAATCATTCAAAATAATTTAATTATATTCATAGTGTAATCAATACGATAACGAATATCATCAATGCAATCTTCTTCGATGTGCTGTGTCGTTTCAGGACGTAGGCGATCATAGTTCGCCATAATTGCCTGTCTTTTTAGCTCTTAATAAATTTGTTTTTTTTTGTTATCTCTCCTAAACCATTTTATGTCATCCATTTGCACTCATTCGATAAATAGGTTATGTGCTGTTTTCCTTTATTGTTCTTACCTTCAGTATGACCCGTGAGTATCAAAATTTCCAATCCCTCTTTCCTCATTACGGGCCCTAGGATCTCAAGTGTCTCTTCTTGATGTTAAGTATGCATACTTTTTGTTTTCTATAAAATTTTGTCATTGCTCACAGTTTCGGTCCATGATATTCTCAGTATCCTTCTGTAGAACCACGTTTCTGTTGCATATGTCTCTTTTTTCATCTGTGAGCATATTGTCCAGCTTTTACTGCCCTATAGAAGGACTGGTATTCCTTAATAGTTCTTTGTTTCTGTTGGGGATCATCTCTTTTTACACATAAGAATGAACTCGCGAGTAAGTCCGGGTAATGAATGTATATCCTTACTGACCAACGGGCGGTGGTACAACTACACAACTCTACCACTCCTTTGACAATCACTCAACCCCTGCTGTTCTCTTTATAGGCAGGATTACGTTTTCACTACAAGACTGTATACAGTGTAACCCTGATATAAGAGAGTTGTCGGGGCCGGATAAAAGTTCTCTTATATCCGGATTTATCTTATATCCGGGTTTGGTCTATTTTATATACATTACCACAGGGTCTAATTTGGGACCAGAGAAAATCTCTCTTATATCAAAGTTTCTCTTATATCAGGATCTCTTATATACGGGTTATACTGTATATTGATTTCTACTATCAGTATTCTTAGTATTCCTGAATCGACTAACCAGTGTTCCAGTTTGTATATTTTTGTTCAATATAACTCACATTTTCTATCTCCATATCTGTTTTTGTTATTTATTATTTTGTGTGGTTTCTCAACAAAAATCCACAACAGTTTCTCACGAAATTTTCTTGATTCTTAATACGTTCCTTAGCTTTTGAAAAGCAATTTTCGCTATCCGAATGCACCTTCGGATTTCAGTGTCGCACTTTCTACCCGCTGTTAAAACATTTCTCAGATATTTAAATAGTTGTACTTGTTTGATTTTGGAGTCTCTACTTTGTAATTCGCACATTGGGCGGTTTCTTTTGCTGACAACGATGCATTCTGTTTTCTTGCAATTGATGTTTAGTCCCTTTTTCTCACTTTTCTTCATCACCTTCTGTAGGAATTCCTGTATTGTAATTTCTATGCATGTTATCTGTGTATTGTGGCCGTTAATAATGGATACTGGTATCACTTTTAATTATAACTTCTAATCTCTCCACTGTATGGGTTGAGAAAAACCTATCCTTATCTATTTTTGTATATAGAGAAAGAGAGACAGGGGTAAACAGCACGTGATATACTTGATGGGCTTGAGCAAGTGGATGACATAGCAGGGTTTGGGAGAAATAACAGAATAACATACATTAACGACAAGAAACAGAGAAAGGTGTAGGAACATGATCGCCTACGTCCTGAAGGAACACGTCACATAAAAGGAGAAGATATTTACTAAATTGATGTTCTATTTAAATGCAGGCGGTGTCCTGACAGTATATGTTCTGGATTATTCTAATGTCCTTCTGAATTATGGCAAGCTTATTTCACAGTTCCAAATTTTCTTTGTAATACACCTTATCAAACGCTTTTACATAATCTATAAAACATAGGCATGTATTCTGTTGTATTTGTATTGCTCTTTCTGATATCAATGTAATATAATATTGTAATATTTGATACTAGCATGATAGCCTGGCGTTGCCCGTGCAACTCAGAACATTTTTTAATTAGATGATTAATGCAGTGTGCTGCGATTTCCAAGCGCTTGTAGTCGCCGCCTCGCTTTCAAGCTCAGTTATATAAAAATATAATTACATATGTTGTTTAAAAATTGTTAAAAAATTCCAGTAAAAAATCTATTTTCTTTTGTTTTGCGTAAATATGAGTTGATGTTTTGTGTGACATTGTAAACAACATTGCGTTTGTTTTTGTTTCAAAATTACGGGGGAAAATATTTACAATTTTTGTTGACTAAATGAATTTCAGAAACTTTCGAAGAATATTTAAAAATGTAAACATGGTAAATTTTCGTTTATAGGACCCGAAGGCTAATGTCCCCTATATACGCAAGCACACGCAAATATCTTTTTATACACGCAAAAAACTATTATTTTTTTTTCACTTGTTTCAATGTCAATAACTTTCTTCTGAAATTGAGTACCGAAAAAAATCGCGTATTAATTTCTGAAAGGACTTTTCTGTAAAGGAAGTAAATAGGCCCAAATTTTCTTCCTACGCCTAAAATCGTTCAGCAGCGATGACTATCACTAAGCCGGTAATGGCTGACAAAAAGAGCGAGAAAAAGTCCGATTTTTTCTGGTCGTTAACATAAAAAAAGGTCGGTTTCTTCAATAACTAATTGTTGATTTGAATTCAGCATATACATTTGCTCAGAAATGACTATTTTGGAAAGATGTGAAGGGATATTAGCCTTCAGGTCCTAAAACGAAAACATAGCTTTTTTTTTTTACAATATTTTGTTTTTGTTTGAAAAAACACTTTTTTTTTTTAATATTTCTTTTGTTTCAAAATTACGGGAAAAATTTTCACATTTTTTTGTTGACCAAATTAATTTTTAAAACGTCGGAATAAAAATTAAATATAGAGGCTCATTTTTCTTTCTTTTTTTTTAGTCGCGTTTGACACGCGTGATTTGTTTTCTGTGACGTAATCTAGCAACCATCTTAGATCTTAGATGTTTTACGGAACAAATGTAAACAATCGTCCCCATTTGCCAAAAAGTGCGAAAGGTAAAAATTGCTGAACTTAAACTCAAAAAGTATGTATCGACCTGGCTTCCCTGTAGATATGTGTCCCTAGAAAGTTTGAATGGCGTAGCTTAAAAAATGTAGGCGTGCATAGATTACAGTCACACACTGACTCACAGATTGCCTTTTATATAGATAAATCCGACGACTCAATCTGAATCTGGACACGGTTGGACGACTCCATTTTCCGTAACGTTAGATCATCTCTGCACACCCAATATATGTCGATAATATTTGTATATTTGTTTTGTTATCTACAGAAGGCATCTTATATTCATTTAGGAATATTGAAACGCGTTTAGCCCAAGGACAGTTATTTTTTTCAAAACATAAAGTAGCACACTATTTACAAATTATAAAACTAGAACCACCAAATGACATATTTGCATATAAGTTATTAATTTATGCCATCATTTTCAACTTTTTATTTAAGCAGTATATTTTACCGGCTTAAATTTCCAGATATAAATTATTTCACATTATTATCTAAACGACACAAAACTTGAATTCACTACAAAATAAAAACCAAATTAGTCAGTCAGTTAAGTGTTATACGTGAAACACGCTTGGGCGATCATGTCTCGAAAGAGACATGACTGACTGGACAGAAGATTATCCCGCAGTAGGTTGCCATTGCTTTCTGAGGTAGACTGGTTGCCGACCAAGGCTATAGAACCCAATCCATCCTGTTATTTAACCCATAACTGGAAGGAAGGGACGGATTAATACCCTTCCTTAGGGTATTTGCGCCTAAGTGAATGCAACTGGAATTCGAACTCGGCTCCCTTAAACGGATACAATTATTCATTAATTTTACCTCGTGGTGGTCATAACGACCCCGAAAATATTTAAGCAAATTCTTTTTACTACGACTGCAATTAACAATTATTTTTAAAAGGACCATCTTTTTTATTAAGAAAAGTATTTCAATTAAAAAGGGAAAATAAAAATATAAGAGGGGGATTTTAGACGCGTTTCGGCCGACACTTCTTCAGATATAAATAAATTAAAACAGAGAAGTTGTCATAAATTCTGAACAACGTCTGAGGTTAAAAACACAGGATTGATTTAAACAACAAAACAAAACAAAACAAAACAAAACAAAACAAAAAAAAAAATCACCTATGTTGGGCGGTAGTTATCCCCAAAGAGTTCTAACCTGTATTTCAATTCTCTCTGTCTGCAAAGGACAGGACATTGTATGTTGATTGTCAGAGACTCCAAGATGTCAAGATAGAGTCTCGTCCTAGCCCTCTGCAAGACAAAGAAATCCGGGAAATATTGTGTCCTGCAGTCGCTTGAGTTCAATAGGTGCTCGCCGATCGCTGATTCATAAGTCTGCGACTGCCCAGATGTTATAGGCTCCTGTCTGTGGACTCTAAACGGCACGTGCTGAGCTATCCTTACCCCCAGACGCTGAATGGTCTTGCGCACGTAGTCGGTCTCGCACCGACACTTGTACTGACAAACAATGAAACTTTGTTGATTGGTAGGCAAGACATCCTTACATGGAGGTGGAGGAAGCAGTTCTTGTAATGAATGTTCCTAACATTGTCAACACTGAAGCAACGCTTGATGGAATTTACAATTTTCTCAGATAATACTTAACCCTCAGAACCTATCCATGGGAGTCTTAAATAAATAAGACACTTAGGAGGGCCGAATTTTCTCGCTTAATTGAACTTGTTAACTTTTTGTCTGATGACTACTGACAAGACACTTTCTGGGTACCCATTAACCAATAACAATTGTTTCACATTTCTTAATTCGGCGTTGAGTTTGCAGTCCGAACGCATCATCAATGCGCGATGATTAAGGGTCCTGATTAGATTAATTTTCCTAGATTTAGATGCAAAAGACTACCACGTTAAGTATAAACCAGAAAAAGAGGGTTTGCGGTAGATACTGGTGTGGAAACATGATGGCGTCCTCTCAACCTGTATTTTCAGGAAGGGTAACTTATTTTTCTCCTATTTCCATTGTATATGCGATGGATGTAGATTGTTAAGTTGGGAGAAAATTTATTCTGCTTTCTCTATAGATGCGAAGGAAGTAAAGGTGTCATCGATGCAGCGGAAGTAACAATGGGGCTTATCTGTTCTGTTAATATCTTCTCATAATAACCCACGAACACATTAACCAACAAGGGACCAAAGGGATTACCTATCGCTACCCCATCAATTTGCAGGTACATATTATAATCGAAGTTGAAAGAGACTGAATTAGTAGCCATCTTCACCAGCTCAACAAATATTTTTCAAGGAATGATGGAGTTTTTCAGGGACACGGTCCAGATAGTCTGGCAAGATTGTGTTGAGCAGAGCCAACCATGGACAAAATCTGCCGAAGTTGCACGCCAACCTTATATATTTTAAGCAAACCGTACATCCTTCATGCGTTATACATCATCAGGTGCATATTTAAAACTGACCGTTTAATAGATGTAAATTTAAGTTTACTCGATGTTCATGGGAATTAAATCTTAAGTTACAGTCTTTTTCATAACAAGATTAAAAAATTAAATATTCTACGGTAACATGTGGATAAAAGTTTAAAATTGAAATTTGAAATTTAAAATTTAAGATTAAAATAAAAATAAAAAATGAAAAAAATAGTAATTTATAATTAGGATTTAAAAATTAAACGATATAAGGAGCAAAAATAAAAGGGGTTTAAATCACGAATACTACTGTGGTAGAAAGAAAGAAAGAAAGAAAGAAAGAAAGAAGGAAAGAAAGAAAGAAGGAAAGAAATAAGCAAACATAAAGAGAAATCTATATCAATCTGGGTCTAAGAATTTAAGTAAGTATCTTTTCTATGACACTAAGTGGTCATTAAATCACTTTTCTTGTTAAGCAAATTTGGATTCTTGATATGGTTTGAGATGATTTTTTTTTCTAAAAGGTATAGATTACATGTATCTCCTTTTCTATTGTAATATTTAGATTTAGCTACGATCATGGCCGTATCTAACTACCGGGCACACCGGGTACGGGTCCGGGCCGATCCGTGCAATCATAGTGAAAATCCGGGCAAGGAAAAATGTCTTCGTCAGAAATCAAAATAAACAACTCACGAAGAAAGAAAGAAAGAAAGAAAGAAAGAAGGAAAGAAAGAAAGAAAGAAAAACGAAGAAAACATCCGAATGAACGCAGTAAAAATCTGTTTATTTATTAATTTTGGGAGAAAAGGCTGGTTATACTCAGAAAGTCCGAACCCGATTTTCTGCTTTCGTTCACGTTCTGTGCCTAATTTCCATTGGAATAGCCGAAAAAATTCGCCAAAACCATAGTTTCTGGAAACGGATGACACTGATGACGTCATCACATTGTCAATTAATAAATCCGGGCAATTTTCTCTGTGCCCGGTGTTTTTTTTAGCATCAGCTACGGCCCTGGCTACAATATTCCAGCTAATAATTGGGTTCTTGCTGTTGTTTTTTTCCAATAATGTATGGACAAAGCAGTACTTTGCTGTATTTACTGTTGTTTAAAACCTTATCTTCCACCTATTAGAAGTACTTTTAAAGTAAAATTTAGCATCATTATCATCCGAATTAATTCGAATTCTATAAACAATACTGTCGAACATACATTGGCAGTTCAATGGACAGGTTTTATTTTTCGGCAATTATTTTTAGAAGTGTCATTAAAAACCACTATACCCGATAGCTTTTCCAGACAATTATGGAAATTAAAGGAGAAAGGCCTAAGCTCACAGATAGTTTGGAAAATTATAGGTTCCGCATATACTTCTAATAGTCTTAGAGATAGATGTAAATTATGTTTTGGGGGAGTAAAACAAGATTATTTTATGTGATAAACATTGTCATACAAGTGGGCTACAATCTCAAAATTTTGAAAACCAATACTCGAACCATTAAGCTGTAACGAGTGCTTTTCTTTCTCTTAATTTTTTTGTCTTGTTGTTAAGCATCATTATCATCCGAATGAATTCGAACTCTATAAACAACACTGTCGGACATACATTGGCAGTTCAATAGACAGGTTTTATTTTTCGGCAATTATTTTTAGAAGTGTCATTAAAAACCACTATACCCGATAGCTTTTTCCGGACAATTATGGAAATTAAAGGAGAAAGGCCTAAACCCACAGATAATTTGGAAGATTATAGGTTCCGCATATACTTCTAATAGTCTTAGAGATAGGTGTAACTTATGTTTTGGGGGAGTAAAACAAGATTATTTTATGTGATAAACATTGTCATACAAGTGGGCTACAATCTCAAAATTTTGAAAACCAATACTCGAACCATTAAGCTGTAACAAGTACTTTTCTTTCTCTTAATTTTTTTTGTCTTGTTGTTATAATTGTTGTTTTCTTTCTCATTTCGCTCTGTTTTTTTATCTTTTATTTCTTGTTTTGATATTTTTCTTTCCCCCGTCGCAGTTTCATTGCCCACTGTTATCTCCCCTCTCCCGCTACTTAACATTTTGTCTCGTTTTCGTTCTACGCTTTCCCGCCAAACATACGGATGGCCATTGTCCGACACGGTTGGCAAAATCGCGGATCTCTAAAGGTCATCATCCAAATATAGACAACCCCAACTTTGCCCATCGACAACACTCACTACAAACCCAATCATAACGATGCTATTTACGTTTTTTTTTTATACTCTTTCTCTTTTCTAATCTCTCTCTCTCTTGCGCACACAAAAGTGAATTCCGCGGGCTGAGTTCAAATCACGGATTAGTCTGTTGCGTTCACTTCACACTTCTTTCTTCTTTTATGTGCCGTGTCCCTTCGGAAGTTAAACGATCACGGCCCTCCTCATCCTCCTGCCCCTTGTAGTTCTTATTATATTTTGTCTTGTTATTTCTTCCAAACCTGTTCTGTCAGCCATTTGCTTAAGCCTACTAATTATGTCTTCTTCTTCTTCTTCTTCTTCTTCTTCTTCTTCTTCTTCTTCTTCTTCTTCTTCTATGTGCCTTGTCCCTTCAGGACGTAGGCGATCATGACCTTTCACGTTTCTCTATCCCTGGTGGCTCTGAGCACGCCTTCTCTTGTTACACCGTGCAATCCTCGTTCTGTCATCAGGTCCTTCAAATATGTGACCCGTTGCTTTCCCCTGTCTCTTTTCCCCTCTATCTGGCCTGTTAGTATCAGGTTCTCCAGGCCCTCCTTCCTCATTGCATGTCCCAGGAACTTCAGCTACACGCTGTTTTTTTTTCCCCCGTCTTTTTCTCTATAAGTGACCCGCAAACTTCAGTTGTCTCTTCCTGATATTAAGTGTAAGTATCTTTTTCGTTTCCATTCTCTTCAAAACCTCGTCAATGCTCACACGTTCTGTCCATCTTATCCTCAGCATAATTCTGTAGAATCAAATTTCCGTTGCTTTGGGCCTTTCCTTCATCTTTGACGAGATTGTCCAGCATTCATTGCCGTATAGGAGAAAAAATATCACATATCTCTTCTTTCTTCACACTACAGTTCTTGAAAAAATGCACGAACATCTCTCTTCTCGCACAACCGGTTAACTTATGGATTAAATAGTGGATTGGCCTGGACTCTCCAAAGCTGAATGCCAAAGAAAGAAAACTGAATGAAAAGGCAACAAGAAAGCTTTCCACTATTTTTCTGAAGAAGATATGGCTGTTCAAACATAAAAAAGGCTGAAGAGAATCATTATCGCTTACGTTTCTGAAAAGATATAGCATTATAAACACCTGGTGCCCAACAACATGAATTTAAGTGTGCTACTAGACTGGCATCTAAGTCTCACGTTTTTACAGTTGAAATGGTTAAATGTAACCTTTTCTTCTACTCTAACAGTTTCTTTTCTCACACTTCCCGCCTGTGAAACTCCCTTTCATTTTACTTGCTTCCCTGAAGCTACAATCTTCATAAATTTAAATGCAATGTCAAGTACCATCTTCTATCTCCTTGAATCACATTCATCTTTTATTTTTTCTTCAATATCCGCCGTAACATTTTTTTTCTATCATTGTAACCCCCTGTGCATCACTGGTAGTCTTGCTTTTTGTGCTTACGCCATATCACGTTGAATACACTAGTTCTCGTTCGATCACCAAAGTTAAGTAACGTTGAGCCTGGTCAGTACTTAGATGGGTGACCACTTGGGAATACCAGGCGCTGTAAGCGTTCGGTGACGGATGTACGTTGTGGTGCAGTCGATATCGGCTTGGAAAAAAGAAATCGGTGAGCCGAGTTCGAATTCCAGTTGAGTACCCTGCATTCACTTCAGCACTGGTACCCTTGGGAAAAGTATTAATCCGTCACTTCCCTCCAGTTATGAGTTAAATAACAGGATGGGGCCTGGAGGCAACCCATCTAGTGTTGGTGTCACAATAAAAACACCCTTGGTAGGCCTGGCGAAGCATCAAGTATTCAGCTATTTGACAAGATTATGAATTTCGCTGCAAACTGCGCCAGGGTTCCAAATGCACAGGGAATACTGGAGGGGTGTAGTGAGTTCTATCTCGGCCAATGGCAAAGCAATACGACGACGAGTCTTGCTTTGCTCGGGGTGCAATAATTAAAAAAAATTACATTTCAGATCTGTCAACTTTGTCATTCAGCCCTCAGTATATTTTATATTTGAAATTTATTTTAATATGAACTTGATGGCATCCCTGTAATACTCCTTAAGAAATATGATCCTGGAATGACGCCTGTTCTTTTTAAACTTTACAATAAATCACTTGCGATTCTTGCTTTCCGATTTGTTGGAAATAGATTTTCACAAAGCTCGCGAGTTTTCAAACAGAGAAGAAAAAGAAAATTATTTTTATTTCGTATTCACCACACTTGTCTTTAAAATTGCAGACACGGAAAGGAAACTACAAGACCTTCTACAGAAGGTAGCTGAAGAGAGTGACAAAAAAGGATTATAAATAAACTGCAAGGAAACCGAATGCATGGTCATCAGCAAAAAGAGAAGTGTGGGAAGTGTTCTAACAGAAGACGGACAGTGCGACACAGAGATCCAAAGGCAAATTGGCATGGCGAAAGATGCGTTCCAGAAGCTGATTTAAGTATTAAGACACAGGAAACTTTCACTAGAAACAAAAAAGAGAGTACTAGCTTACTATGTGATGTCAGTTCTTAAATATGGCAGTGAATGTTGGACAATATCATCAAAGATGAAGGAAAAAACTTAAAGCAGCTGAAATATGGTTCTACAGAAAGATGCTGCGGATATCATGGACCGAGCATGGGAGTAATGATCAAGTGTCGGAAAGAATGGAATCGAAAAGGAAATTAATACTGAGCATCAGGAAGAGACAACTGAAGTTCCTGGGACATGCAAGGAGGAAGGAGGGCTTGGAGAACCTGATACTAACAGGCCAGATAGAGGGAAAAGAAAGAGAGGAAAGCAGCGGATAATATATTTGAAGGGCCTGAGTAGGTGGCTGAGAGAACGGGGTTGCTAGATGTTACAGGAGAAAGCGTGCTAAGAGCCACCAGGGGTAGGGAGACGTGGAAGGCCATGATCGCCTACGTCCTGAAAGGACAAGGCACATAGATGAAGAAGAATTCTTTAAGAACTCGGGCGAATCGTTTGATCCTTTTAGCTATTAGTCTGTTAGCCTTCTTTTTGGTAAATCACTAGACACTCAAATCAACTCTGAATTGGCTAAGTATATCACCTCGCAGGATCTTCTTGAATGTCTCATGATTTTTAGTTGCCGCAAGAGTAAACTGTAATCAAGCCGGATCTTCATATTGCTAAATATAGAGAAGAAACATATCTGTAGGATATTCAAAACACTCTTCAGTCCTAGCGGAGAGTGAATCGTAAAGAGGAAGACAAAATATAAGGCGAGGCACAGTATAAAAATATGATCAATTTGACTCATTTTCAACTATTTTTTTCACAATCGCAAAAATGAACAAGTAAATTAACACGACCTTTGCTTATATTTCGACCACAATTATTACAGCCAGCCTTGGCGGTCACGCGCTTGCAATTTGCAGAAAAATTTATAACTAAAACCAGAATTTTCTTGTAGTTACTTGATAAAAGTATTCAGATTGTTTCTTGACTAATCATGAAAATTTGACTTGATATTTTCTAAATATTACGGAAAAATATTTTGTGAATATTTTGTCTAAACACTGTTCAGTACTATCATAGTGTAATCGTCTTTTATACTACGGGTCCAGTGTCATATACAACATTTCTCGTGAGGAGAATCTTGTTTTATAATAGTAGACTTTTCTTCTAATAAAATAATGTTTATTTTTAGTTATTACTTTGCCATGATGAAAACATGGAGACACGTTGGAATACTGAGCTGCAACTCGGATTTCAGTCGAGTTCATAACATTCACTTATGTACTAATTCCCTTGGGAAATCCATATCTTCTTCCCCAGCAGAATATACTAGATTCTATAGCCTTGGTTGGCAGTTTGTCTAGGAGAAGAAAAAATCTGAATTCAAACAGCCTGGAGAGGGTTGGGCTATCTTGTCCAAGACACGACTTTTACTGTAATATGGGTGCAGTACATGTGGTACCCCTACGAACAGTAACTTGACCCTGAAATATACAATACGCAACTGTAATTGTGACGCATCTATTCTATGATGAGGTCTCGGGACTTTTACGTTTTCAATGCTATTTAGTAAACATTGTTTATCACCAAAGTGAAAGACGTTCAATGATATTAACAATGACTCCTTCTCTACCTGCAGCATGACAGCCTGAATTTTTTTTATAGTTTGAGTTTTGTTTAATGGCATATCAACCTGTATCAACCAAAAAGGTCGGGTTTTAGGCTATTTTTTATTTTAAAAAAATGTTCGGTTATAGTGAGAATGTTGATTTAGTCAGATTTTAATGAAAAAGATTTATTTTTAGAAAAGTTAAGTTATCTTTTGGTTTTGTATTTTTGGAAAGGTCCTTTAAAATGAAAAAAAAAATTGGTTCATTTTACTATACGACAAATCAACCACAATGGGACATCCAATGCCGACAATATCTCTACAATAGATTCGTATGAATGGAATATGTATTCTTTGTAAGAAATCATTTTGGAGATCAGGTCACACTGACGTACTGCTGTAAAGAGGGTCTTGTCGAGAGTCAGATGTATTACTGGTATGTATATCTTTCTTCAAACATATATGGCTGTTAATATTTATTTTTCTTTAAAAATGTATTGTAGGTAATAATTTTTCTTCATAAATATATTGCTGGTAATATTTTTTCTTATAAAAATGTATTTCTGGTAATATTTTATTATCCAAAAAAGCATTGTTGGAATTTACACTACAAAAATCCACTTTTATACTTTGATAATGTTTTGAACCCAGTTTGGGGTCAGGGTGAACCAGGGAACAACAGCAATTAAGAAGTGGTTTCATGCTCTTCGAAAAACCCCAGTCAGAGGTTCCACTACCAGATGTAGTTTATCGTCATACCCAGGACGCCTCATTGAAGGGGTTTACCCCTCTTCAGAGGTGCAATCGGCATATTCTGAAGCCACAGCCGACAGGTAGGCTGACTTTTATATCATAGTTATTTATTGAATTTGAGTGAAAGGAACTCAATGTGGCTCGAACCCACTACAGCAGTAGTAGGAACTTGAGATATTAAACCCTTGTTAACTCCTTCGCCATCCAAAGTGTTATATCTTGATTTATGGCTGTTGCATGAAGTTCAGCTCTTAATATTTACATGAAAAGGAGAAACACAATGAAAATAGTTTAAAACTTTTTTAATAACCTAATTATTTTATATTTAATGAGAAATGGAAAGCTCTTCAAATTTATAAAAACTAAAACTGAACAATACAAATTATCTTAATAAAACTGGTCACAGGAAACTACCTACCAAGTAAATGACATTTTAAAACTTTTATCTAAACTTAGTATAAGATTTGTTACAACTAATTCTAAAATTATCTCGAGTCCTGTAACACTTCTGAGCCGTAGTGGCACCACATGTAGGGTATCGGCAGTAGAATTAGTGTGCCCTTGGCAAGATAGCTTGATGGAGCACAACCCTCTCCAAGCTGGTTTGAATTCAGTGTTTTTCGTTTCCTAGACCTAAAGATATAAAACACAGTTTGTCCTGCTATTTACCTATAAAGAGAGAAGACATGACTCATTACTTTGGCAAGCGTATACGAACATAAGTGATTGTAATAAACTTAACTGGAATTCACCTCTTCAATTCCTCTACCGCCTCTTTACAATAACGTCACTTCTTTGATGATCATGATCACTGTTACTCTTTCGAGTCGTAGGGGTCATGTCCCTTGGGTAGGATAATCTGACGGAGCCCAACAGGCTGGTTCGAATTCAGTTTTTTCTTCTCCTAGACCGGTTGCCACCCAAGGCAATAAAACCCAGTCTGTCCTGCTATTTAAATGGGGGAAAAGATAGATTCATACCTTTCCAAGGGTATTAGCAAGTAAGCTAAAACGCAAGGCTGAGAGCATAGTACATCTAACTCACTACTCAAAGTGAATACAATGAACTTGACTTTCTGATTTCTCAATCCGAGACGCAAACCATTACTTTACCGTGCCTCATAAAGCAATTTAGAAAAGACTTCATACAAAACAAAATAATAACAGCCTAACATTTGAACTTAAATCAGGAATTTACACTCTAGCCTGAGATAATTTTCACAAGAATACTTCAAGAGATTTAACTAAATGATTGTATGAACGCAGAAGAGATATTTTACAAAACGACAGACTCTAGTTTAGTCGTTCATTGTAATGAACTCGGCCATAATTTCAATTTAAAAATGTTGCTTTTAGTTAAAAGAGAAAGTAATTCACTGAGACGAAAATGTATAGAAAGTGTAGTGATTTCTGAGCATTCTGCGGTAAATTTGTATCCAAATTCTTATAACATTTTTCTTTCTTTAACAATGATTTGTTGTCACGGTGTGGGATATGTAAAAATACTACCGATAAAAACAAAAATGAAAGTGTTGGGAAACCGAATGAGATCGGTTGAGCTGTGCGTTTAGACACGTCGGACGACAGACATTTTAAAATTTAAATTTAGCGTCTCTATATCTTCAATATTTCTCCTCGGTACATAATTATAACCGACGTTTACGTTTATATCTGCATCTACCCGCTTATATATATATATATATATATATATATATATATATATATATATATATATATACTAGCAGTATAGCCCGGCGTTGCTCGGGTGTAATGAAAACTTTAAAACTAATCCATGGTCTTGGAGCTCAGACTCTTTGAACGTTGGCACGAAAGACTAAAAAGCAATAGTTGTTTTCAGTTAAAGCGAAACCGTAGACTGAAAGAAAAATGAATGGATGTAAGTCAAATTTTGATTTCCTGGTATCGATATCAAATAATTTTTTTTCGTCGTAAACTGAATTTTGAAGGCTAAATATGTCCTCTGAGTAAATGGTATCATGGCTGAAACTAAGAACTACAATTATACCTACTTAGAGTCAAACCCGAAGCAAAAACTAAAATAAAATGGCTGAAAAAAATACAGACATACAGGCAGATAAACAGACATACACACAAACATCTTGCCTTATATATATATATATATATATATATATTATCGATTTTCTGAACTATTGTAAGAACTGCAACCTTGAAACTTCTGAACATCGTTTCTTATGTCTTTGTCTATGAGTGTATCAAATTTGATTAAAATCGGACCACTCTTTCTATAACCCGATTTTTTGGATTATCGATTTTCGATATTTATCGGGGGTACCTCGACACAAAACCTCGCTAAGAACACTCACCGACGCTTATAGTAGAACTGTCTAAATTTTTCACACACACACACACACACACACACACACACACACACACACACACACACACACACACACACACACACACACACACACACAGTTCAATTTATAAATAAGTTTAGATGTCAGATTAAATAAATTGCAAACATTGTGTCTGCTTATTTTTGATAAAATCCTTTCATACTTGATAAAAATCTTTCGCGTATTATAATAGAAATGAATTATTCCTAATAACTCCTCCCCATCAACTGATGTGTTACGTAAAATCAACATTATATATCAATTCAAATGTCCCTTGGGAGAATGTATCCCCGACAAAAAAACAAAAAAACAAAATACAAAACAAAAACAAAAACAAAACAAAACAAAAGCAAACAAATATATGTTGGATTTACAACAACTACATGAACTAGACGTCTTACATTACATTTGTCTGACCATTCGTTCATTTCTAGACATCTACAACAACATTCCTGTCTACACTCACAATATAAAAAAATAATGATCGATAACACAACTATCCTACACCAAAAAAAAAAAAAAAAAAAAGCAAAAAAAAAGCAAACTACAGATTCTGGAGGTAATATTCATTAAAACACTTAAGCCGTCAATTAATAGAATCAGCTATGAATACTGTAGTAATGTTCTAAAATGTTTGTAAAAAGAACAGTTTTTCATGCTTTAACACGTACATGACCATGACATTCTTCTTCTTCTTCTATGTGCCCTGTCCCTTCAGGACGTAGGCGATCATGGATCTCCACGTCTCCCTATCCCTTGTGGCTCTTAGTATGTTTGCTCCTGTTGTTCCTGGCAACCCCCGTTCCGTCATCCACCTGATCAGACCCTGCAAATATGTTATCCACTTGTCCGCATTTGTTCCTTATCTTTTTTTGTCTCCTTTGCATCATGTGGAGGATCTCTTCGGTCATCCACTCGTTTTTTCTTCTGCGTCTGATTTCCTTTGGGGCTATGTTGTTAGCTGAGGTCACCATTGCTTCTTTTAGTGAATCCCATTTTGAGTATCCTTTTCCAATTTGTTCTTCATATTTCTTTCTCACGCTGTTATTATATTCTTTCTGCAGGGTGAGATCGTCCTTTAGTGTGTCGTATTGCAGTCTTGGTGATATGCTGGGCTTCTTCAGTCTTCGGAGTTTCACTTTTAGTTTGCAGATGACTGGGACGTGGTCACTTCCGCAGTCAGCACCTGGGTATGTTTTGCATTGGACTACTGCGTTCCTGAATCTCTTGTTTATAGTTATATAATCTATTTGGTTCTTTGTGTCCCCTTCTGGGCTTCTCCATGTCCATAAACGTCGTGGGTGTTTTTGGAACCAAGTGTTAGTAATGACCTGGTCATTGGCTGAGCACCATTGGATCCATTTTTCTCCTCTTTCGTTGCGCTCTCCTAGTCCGAAGTTGCCGTTCGTGTCTCCTTCTCTATCTTTACCTACCTTTGCATTTAAGTCCCCCATTATTATCCTAACTTCTTGAAAAAAATTCCATTTTGGATAATTTTCACGTTCTAATGAACACTAGCAATTTGTCAACCGTTATATTTGAAGAAAAAAATTTACAGTAATTTTTAGCAACACAGTTTTGCTCGGAAAGAGATTGAAAGGACTTGGATACCTTGATAAATGAATGTTAATAATATCTGTCAACTTTACAGCTCATTTCTGACATCTTTCAATTCTAATGCGTGAAAGATTATCCGTGAGTATGAACGGATTTGATTAAAAATAAGACACCATGTTTGCAATTTATTTAATGTGACATGTTAAAAGAAAAAGAAAATTTGCTGCCTAAATACAAATAAATATATATATATATACGCCTCTGCCACCTATATATATATATATATATATATATATATATATATATATATATATGTGTGTGTGTGTGTGTGTGCGCGCGCGCCTACCCCCCCATATATATATTTGTCTCTGTTTCCTACTTGGTATATATATACCCCTGCCCGACTCTTACATATTTACTGCACCTTATATATATTTACACAGATTTTTCTCTGACTTTCACATATATCTGCCTTTGCCCCCATATATATCTGCCTCTACCCTCCCCCCCCCACACACAGATATATATATATATATTTATATATATATATATATATAAAGCTATCCTCTATATATATGCCTCTGCCCCTAAATATATATCGGCCCCTTACATATATATTTTCTCTTTTCCTCTTATATATATATCTACCTCTTCCCCTTACATAGGTACCCGTCTCTGCTCCCTACGTATATGGCTCTGTCCCTATATAAATATCTCCCTCTCCTTATGGGTATATTTGCCTCTGCCTCCAGCATATATATCTTTCGCCTACAAATATATTTGCCTCTTTCCCTCATACATATATATCTGCCTCTTCCCACTACATATATATCTTGGTCTGAACATCCACTACATATATAATTCCACCAACAAGAACATTTTTATTTTAGTTAAAAATTTTCTTTCTTTTTAGAACATACAGAATTTCTTTTCTAGTTTTTCGTACAATTACTTAATCAAGTTAAAGAAAAAATTGAACTCAGAGGGATTCGGGAAGGCTTGACCTCACAGCAATAGTAACAACTTGTGAGACAAACTTGCTACGTCACTAATGCACGGTGTGACCGAAGCGAAACTTATTTATAAAAATAACGCCTTATTCTAAAAAAGAACAAACAAAATGAAGAGAAAGGACTCTTAAATTCGAAGGATTGATATTTATCCAGAAAAATCCAACTGATTTGCAAGAGCGAAATTGTCAATGCAGACTTTCATTCAGATTTTTCTGAAATAAATAAACGGTAGAAATAAGAATGGATTAAAAATATAAATAATTTCCTGGAAGTTTCTGTTGATTGGCCAGGAGAGAAGACTTAAGCCCAAATAAGACATCTTTCACAATCTAAAATTCGATAATGGACATCGTTAAAAATTCCTTTTTTTTCATTGTCGTCAGCCGTTCGTGTTAACATTTGATAACTTAAATATTTGACAAATACTTCATTAAATATTTTATCTTTTATTTCTTTAGTTGTTTCTCCTTTCCTTCTTTCTTTAATGTGTTTCGGCTAGATTAAAAAAAAAAAAGAACCACGTCAAATTTGATAATCACATTTTTATGAATAAACGCAAAAGGACAAACACACTCACAGTTAGTGTGGCTATATCTTTCCACTCAAAAACGCATTTTTAATCGCAGTCAGTTAACCTTACATACAAATACGTACATAGACGATCACTTAGGCAAATTAATACTTTACAATGATATATTTTACAATTATTTTCACCCTGTACAAGTCTCAGGAGCCGCTCGTGATAGAGGGTAACAGAGTAAGAGGCAACACCCCAAGCAAGTTTATAATGCCAACAAGGGGCTACCGAAAGTGAAAAATATTTTAGAATATGGAAACCAAATCCTAAACAGGAAACATGGGATAAACTATTACTGTTCAAAAAGTTAATGAAGAGTGTGAACCGGACAACGAGCAAATATATTTATTTTGTCCATTTGTTTTAATAAATCTGACACGTGAATACGCATAAACACATGTAAACAGAAAAATATGTCTAAACATACACATCCAAAATATTCCACGCACATACATTTAAAATAAGTATTTATTGCCTTAATACAGATGACACATATCTAACCAATAAGAATTAACCCCAAATCAAGACCGACCAATATACTGTCTCTTTGTCATTTTTCATTTTTCTCCCGGTCTCTGAAGAATAAAAGTGAAACATGTTAGTTTGAGATATGTTTCCTACTTCGTTATTTTACTTTATTCTATCATCTTGCCGGATTCAGGTCCATATATTTAACTCATACATACATACATACATATATATAGTTTGAGATATGTTTCCTACTTCGTTATATTACTTTATTCTATCATCTTGCCGGATTCAGGTCCATATATTTAACTCACACACACACACACACACACACACACACACACACACACACACACACACACACACACACACACACACACACACATATATATATATTAAAGAAACACCAAAACTGTTGGTAGAACTAAAG